>OX401418.1:957233-1277233 GCA_947846245.1 Cerastoderma edule | reverse complement strand
CTTTCAAATTTAAGCTAGATAGTTTGACATAAAATAGGTTATTCTGATGATTGTTTTTCATAAGATAAATACAGTCTATAACAATCACCTGTAAGTGTTATACTTTTTATCGTATGGGAATTATATTGCTATATTAAGACCGATTAACGTTATAGCTTGAATTAAGGACCTGCTATTTGTATATTTCTTTGTCATTGGCCAGATACAATTATATCCTTTGAATCATCGCAATAGTATAAAAGAAATTCTTCAAGGGCAGATAAATTCTAATTATATGAAGCGTCTAAAGGACCATATCACAGATTGAGATCTAAATCTTAAAAAAGGGAAATTGCTTCTATGAACAAAAAGTCATCACAGATATATTAAGTTACTGAAAACTAGATTACTGATACACATCTCAATGAATTTTAGAACCGTGTAGTGAAAATATAGTAAAATAAGAAAGCCGTTTAAACAATTTATTTTGTGAATAATGATATTCTGCTTTCATCCTACGATTAAGGTTGAAAATGGTTAGAGTGTATCGGACCAAAATTTTGAAATGGATTGACACCCTTAATACGTTAAGTAGCAATTTGCGTCCGGGAGCAAGCCATTACTATTCATAAACCAAGTTTTCAATCAAAGTACTAAACTGTCTTATTCTTACTATTCTATAAAAACGGTTTAAAATTCTGTAACATATATATATCAAAATGTTTATTTTTGTGTTTGAATAATCTTTTCAACACGTGTTAATCTGACAACGCATTCTGAAGGATAGGATAGTAAAGTCGTTTTAATGCATATACATTTAGTTATGGACATTTTCTACAGTTTCATAAGAAAATAATCCTTTATAGAACTTTCTAAAACTTTGATACGTTATTCATAATATCATTGTGTATTTAGAAAGATAAATGCAGATCGACGAGTTAGTTTTTTCGTAAAATGACAGTTTCCATGGTAACCATTTTGGGCAAAAATTTCAAAATGACCATACCATCTCTTCAAAGGTAATAAAATACTTTCTGGAAGGTTTATAAACACAAAAAAAACATGAATTCATACATCCAATTCTTTTTCACTCAATAATATTAAAAAGTATTACAATCTGAAGATATTTTGTAATCCAAATCAGTTTCTCAAATGTTTGTATTCGACAAAAAAAAATGAAAATTGATCTGCATATTACAAATAAATGAAGATATTTTAACTAATTCCTTTCATAGAGTTTTCTTTTTTTTTAGTATGTGAATTAAAATCTAATCTTGAAATTTCGAAATGCAAAAAGATGTACATGTTGACAGGTTAGTTTTTCTGTAAAATGACAGTTTCCATGGTAACCGTATTTGAAAAAACAAACAACAAAAAGTTTATTAACTTTTATATTTTTATAAAGAATATGATTATTCTCTGAAAATAATTGCATACAGTAAATGTTATCTGAATAAAAACGTTTATCCGACTACTATGCAAGTACCTCTTTGGTAACAGATTATTACCTTCCTTGGATGCGCAGATGAAGTGAGCAGGAAAAACTGCCGAGAACGTCCTTAAGACTTATCTTAACCCAGTTGCTGAATTACATTTTATTTATAATGTATAATTGGATAGAGATCGGTATATACTAGACGATTTAACATCGTTGACTGTAAATGCCTTTGCATCAGAGCAGATTTGAAAACAGATTTGCCGAGAGGAATTTGTTCATGGTTATTCCAGTAATAATTTACATCATATAGTATCACTATCTATCTATTGATAAGCTATTTGCAGTTTGAAATCTAATTACTGCAAAAGGCGCATGGTAGCAGACGTAGTTAAGCAGTTGTTTGATCATGTTTGTTATCAGAAAATCCTCTCTTTTATTACAAGCCTCCGTTTAACACCACTTAGGGAATATATATTTGCCTTAAAGCTCAATAATATCCAAACATATAATCTTACAGTAATATATAAAGTGTACACAAATACATAGAAATAAGGAAAATTCTCTTACATGATGTTGACTGTAAACCTGTTGATTAAAAATTACTCTAGTAGGGTTATCCTACAGGTTGGCGTGTCGCATAGAATGTGAATGGCGAATCCCTTAAACTTCCGGGTTATTACACATGTACTTCGCATGCGCCTTATCAATTTCTACTCAAGGTTTTCTTTCATTTCCTTCATATATGTGGTCCAAATTATCCAGACAAAGATTATATAAACAGCTGGAATCACTTGAATTATTAGTTATATGGGGTGGAGGAATTTGAACCGTGGATGGGGAGTTGTGTGAAGTGTCAATGGGTTACATTGTTAACCTTTTAAAAACAATCCTACAGATTGGGACTTGTTGATTGTTGACAAAAAATTGTCATCTCCCGATTACTTTACATTATATATTTCTAAAGTAACATAGTAGTAGACTATCCAAATCTTAGCAACCCCGTTTATAACCGCAGAGATAAGATAAAATCATTTGCATTGCATATATTGCAAACCAATTAAACAGGTTTATTTCGTAACCAAGGAACTAAACTAAACATGATACTGTATCAGTACATATATTCGCGGGGGTTTAATTTTCGCGCGATTCGCAGTCTGTCCGACAGGGCGAATTTTAAACACCGCTAATAAAGGCCTCATCAATGTAATTATGTGTGTCATGCCAGGTCGCCATTTTACCTGGATGTCACCCTGTTGTCCCTTCCATCATTTATTGTTACGTTATGCACAGTTATTGTATTTGATTTTGTAGATGAATACATTTTAATTTGTTGTTTCGTTTATTTCGAAATTTACGTCACCGATTTCGAGGTAAGATTTGATGAAAAATTGATCTAAATATAAGACAAATATAACATTTCACACATCTAACAATACCTCCGGGATCACAAAATTAATCCGTTAATTGTTATACCCTTGTCAAACAATGCCCGAGGCGTGTATCAATTGGGATTTAATTGCAAACAAATCAGCATGCTTGGTTGAGAAATACATATGACACGCTTGTTCCGCGAACTGATTTCTGTTACGAGTATCAATTAAACATTTGCTACCCTTATCGATCATTTAAGTCGATCACAAAACAGTGATCCTTGCTGTAAAATAAGAACAGGTATTTCAAAGTAGTTTATATGTTGATATGGACGATCCCTGGTGATTGGGTTTTAATCTCGCGGTACCTTCAACCACCGCGAAATATAAACCTAGCGAATTTAGGAACCCTTAAAAAACGCGAAATATTGGCACCGCGAATATAATGCGCTATACAGTATATGTAACTACAAAGGATGTAACTTTGTATATTACTAACATTGTAGATGTTGAACTACAAGGGAGATAACTTTGTATATTACTAACAGTGTAGATGTTGAACTTCAAGGGAGGTATCTTTGTATATTACTAATATTGTAGATATTGAACTACAAGGGAGGAAACTTTGTAAATAACTAGCAGTGTTGATGTTGAACTACAAGGGAGGTTACTTTGTATATTAGTAACATTGTAGATATTGAACTACAAGGGAGGTAACTTTGTATATCACTAACATTGTAGATGTTGAACTACAAGGGAGGAACTTTGTGTATTACTAACATTGTAGATATTGAACTACAAGGGACGTAACTTGTGTAAGTATATTGCTAACATTGTAGATGTTGAACTACAAGAGAGGTTATTTTGCATATCACCAACATTATAGATATTGAACTACAAGGGAGGTAACTTTGTATGTTACTTACATTGTAGGTGTTGAATTACAAGGGAGGTTTCTTTGTATATTACATTGTAGATGTTTAGTTACAAGGGAGGTAACTTTGTATATTACTTACACTGTAGATGTTGAACTACAAGAGAGGTTATTTTGCATATCACTAACATTGTAGATATTGAACTACTAGGGGGGTAACCTTGTATATTACTAACAGTGTAGATATTGAACTACAAGGGTATTCCCTATATCGTTGGTTTGTGCAGCAATACTTTGTTAAACTCAAAAGGAGGTAACTGGTTGTAATATAATGCTTGTGTTTTTGGTATTTGCAGCAATACATTGTTGAACTAAGAGGCAGTTACCGATTTTTATATATTTTTCTAGTATTGTTGCCGTGTGTAGCAGTACAGTATTGAAGTGCAAGGGTGGCATCCAATGGTAATAAATTCTTTCCGTTGTTTGATTGTGTTGCAGTACATTATAAAACTGCAAGGGAGGTACCCGAAGTTAATATGTTTATATTGTTGAACTATAAGAGATGTAACTGGTATTTATATATGACTTGCCTTGTTGATGTGTGCAGGAATACATTGTTGAACTGCAAGGGAGGTAAACAATGTTTATATAATGTTTTTCCTTATTGTTAGAGTAAATTTCTCTTCATTTACCTCGAATACTCGAATGCAGTCTTAAACAGTACTGTATCATTCAATCTTGAGAAAACAAATGCAGATGAATAAGAAGAAGACTTTATTGATGGAAGTGAATGCAGCTTCTAGTCATATATTTACATGTACATGTACACAGATAGTTTGTATAAGAATGTTTGTAATCCGGAAATGATGTTTTTAATAGTGCGTAACCCTTAATTGACCAATCAAAACAATCGACACTGTCAGAAGACTCGCTGCTTGAAAGACGACTTCAAAAGTCATCTCGATTAAATGAACATTGGTTCGTTCGTTTGAAAAGTAATTTGTTCGTGCTCTACAGACAATTAGATAGTTTCTCTGGAATACGGACTTATCATACGGTCAAATCATCGATGTGTTTAGTTTGTATTGATAAACGACACAACCACGACCGAGTGATGTACTTCTACACGAATGGAACATCATAGGTGGTCATCTTCCGGGATCCTGATTGAGGTCGAGCCTATTGCCATGACAACAATTCTCGCTCCTCCTTTGTTTCTAAAAATACACACTTCATTAGTACTTGTTGATTTTAATATGTACATGTTCCAGTGGTTAAGGTGACGGACATCCAACTTGGGGATCCATGGTACGATCCACGGCAGCGGCATTTGCATCGTGGGAATACCCTTTGATATATTTCAGAACCCAAACAGTGTACTGGTAAAAGCCTTTAGACTACGATTGCCTTTCTCATGGTAATTCGAGTAGAAAAGGATTTTCTTATCAGGTGCGCAGTAATGTTTTTATTGAGGCTTGTGTTGCTCTATAATTAAGGCGATAAACTTATAACTCGGGGAGTCACTGATTTGGTCCGATCAGTGCCACCGTTATCGTGTAATTATCCTTTCAGTCGAAAAGGCGTAGTATAAACCAGGAAAGGTTGACACGGAGTTAATCTCAACAAAGAAGGTATAGCAAATCTTCTACTACAACAGAAGCTTCCGAGTGAGGTATATTAGAGTAAGGGAAGGAACCTGTGACCAGGCGTTAGCTCGTTTTCGGCCCAAAGGGCCACTAGTAAACGACATACTTATATATATTGATTGTTGTCTAAAGTCTGGGATAATTCTACTTGAGCTCAAAAGAGAACATATGACAACTTTGAAATTACTCCTGCGTTCTGTTTACATTATTGACTTTCTCATGCATATGATCTTGCATATATATGTATATACAATATCTAATGTTATCAAATCAGTATGCATGTGGGTGTTTAGGGTCAGGATTCAACATTGACAATGTTTAGGGTCAGGATTCAACATTGACAATGTTGAAGAGGTAATGTGACGAAAGATCCGGGAAGATGAGAATATATCAGTGGACATGCCTGTTCATACACAATATCATAAATACACTGTATTAATGGGACTGGGGTAATCGTTCAGCATTGTCCTCGCATTGTGGCTGGACAATCCAATCTGGTGCTGCTCTGTATCCGTAATTTACTGGGAAACACAGTTTAATAACAAAATACTAAACACGTTTATTGAGCAAAGTAACAATTCGATATGACATCGGAGGTCAGGTCTACAACCCGTATACTACAATTTATAATACTTCATACATGACACCAAACTCCGTGCAGCACTACTTCCCTTTGTTACACTACAGAACAGTACCACTGTCATCACAGAAATCACGTGATGATAGATACAGTCATGTTACTAAAACCATATAGCGCAGACGCCAAAGAAATGGGTTATTTATGATTGGATTCAGCATGCTATGCTTTGTAAATGTTTTATGATTCAAATTCATGCATACGTGTCATCCGTGACTATGTAATTTGTTTTCAAAATGTGTATAAAAGAATCAACATTGAGACGATCATTTTAATAACGAAAATACACTGTTAATGTCCGTTACTTTGAGAGCATGACCCTATGTACTTTATTGCTTCATTATATCGAATAACCTTTTACGGGACCTTGTTACGAACTAACAAGAAAGAAAAGGCTACGAACTGGTTTGAGTACGATTTAAGCAGGTTCTGTCTTGTTTCTCACATATAAATATATTTTGCTGTTACTTTTTTGTATTGATTGGGCCAAAAGAGTCAAACTTCTAAAATTGAAAAGATGCTGTATTCAGATTTCGATTTAACATTTATAATGAGAAAAATATAACCCTTCCAGATCTGGAAGGATTGTTTTCTGTGATAGAAGAGAGCTCCTAACCAAAATGACATGGGAGATCACTGCGAAGGAGAATTACATGACATACACCTCCCCCTTAAAGCAAAATCAACAGTAAACACACATTTATTACGATTTATTTTGATGTATGCTTCTTACTTTTCAAGAACTTTCTCAATGTTTTGAAGGTAAGCTTCACCATTATCTCCTCTGATATTTATATCATCAAGTAGTATCCCTTGGAGGTTGCACAAGATCTGTGCTATCGACCGTTGAAATATAGCAAAAACAAACATTAATTTGTTAGACCTGAATAGACCTTTGATATGTTCATTGGCCTCGATATTTCATTCTGTAAAACAATAACTGCTTAAATAATTCTAGGCACATACAATTACAGCTTTGATTATGCTTGTTAAATACATTACAACTTGAAAAATCCGAGTCATCCAACTACATTTTGATTAAGTTGTTGCCTATTTAATGGTTTCTATATAGTTTGTAAATAGATAAGGTATTGGCGATAGAGTTCTTGGCCAACATCTGGTTATGACTGATGACAAGTTTCCGCGACTCCTTACAGTACGAAATAGCTTGGGGCGCCTCAACTGCGTCATCTATATCAAGGATGATTCTGATCTGCCCACAATGACTATTTATTTGATGGATATTGTCTGATTTACATCCAACCAGGAGAAGGCTGTTGTTGTCATCAATAACCATACCATACGGTCCAGACAGTTGCTTGTCATAATAGCTTCCTTTTATCGCACCATTCTTGTTTAGGCATAGGATCGTGTTTAAGTCGTAGTCTGCCACGTAAATGTCCGAAGTGGTTGGTCCAGTTGTCACGTAGAACGGGGCTATGAGTGGGTTTTCTGGGGCACCTTCTTCTAGGATTGTTTGAAGTACTTCACCATTCATATTCAGGATTTTGATAGCAGGGCCCGGTTCTGTAAAGGAAACAACAAGGTTGCCTTCTGTATACTTGATACCGCTGCACACACCGTCGATTGGTACCTCTCTTTCGATTGAAAAGTGCTGGCGAAGCGATGCCTTGATGAATATCAGCCTATCATCGCTGGCCACTACAAGCTCCATACAGGTAATTCGAGTGACATCCCAAGGTTTGACAGGAAGTGCAAGGCAACGGTCAATGCTTTTGTATTCTATGTCAATGATCTTAACATTGGAGTTGTTGTGGTCAACGACAGCAAATATATCTTCGTCCAATTCAGTGCAGCCAGTTATCCAACAGTCCTTTGTGTCGTCCGGGTGTTTTATATCGATCTGACAGATGTATTTACCGTTCCATGGGGTTGTTTGTTTGTCATGTGCTTCCCCGGTCCTCTTGAGAGATCCTAGCGTAGCCGCATATACCATCCTTTCTAAGTTATCATTCCTTACAAATAAGACATGCTCTTTCCTAATTTCATCTAGCTGCTTAACAATGTATTTTAGAGAATTTTGATACTGTTGCATACACATGTTTGCATTGGTAGTTGATATGACTAAAAGGTCTATTGCGCAAAATCTTTCCTGTTCGTTTATTCTAGAAACTAGTTCAGATAGTTCAGTTTCAATGGCCATCAAGTTAGTTTTCTGTAAACTAAGAAGTTCGTCATTTGTCGTTTCAAATCTTTCTAACTCAGAGCAGATTTCTTTCTCCAATGCATCGAGTCTACTATTTAGCTCCGTGCGAAATGTCTGGATTTCAAAGAGGGCATCGCTAACATATTTGGTCATAGCCGATTTAATATCGTCAATATTGCCCATCTGTTCATCTATCGTTCCAAGTAGATAATCAAGGTTCGACTTTAGACTTGTGTACTGTTGACTCGTCTCAAAGTTTTTAGCCATAGCCTTTATTTCAAGTGCTCTACACGTTCCATGATTAACGGAGAGGCAATCGGCGCAAATAAACAATTTGTGATTTGCACAATAAAATTCTACGATCTCACCATCCTTAGGACAGACGTTGATGTTTCCGACCGACAACTTTTTCTCTGGCATGACTTGTTCATCAAGGAGCGAATGAGTTCTGAAAACCATCGAAAACCTATGCTGCTTGCAGCATTTGGTGCATAGAAATTCATTACAATCAATACAATAGCTTGATGAGCTAGTGTGGTCGTTGACAATGGCACAATGGTCACACGGAGGTGTGGCTTTGGATGAACTGTCAGCTAATCGTCTACCCGACACTTCCATCCTGAGTTATTGTTGCGGGAACACAAACCAGTCTAAAATGAAAGGAAATAAAATGATGTATTGTTTTCTCGTCACTCGGCAAACAGGCAGTTGGCAAATTCGTAATAAGAGGGTTCTAAAAATAAAAATTGATGATAAACACTATTTTTTGAAACACTTAAAAAATTCAAAAAAGTTATAAAGCATACACTAACACCGCTTGACAAAAGTACCAGTATTTTTTATATTTCCGTTGATTACTATGTAGAGAAAGTTCAACCACTGTGCGAGGACAAACGTTAAATGATGATCCTTGAAGACGAATGGTTTAACCCCTAGAAACTTCTGAATACATTGTGAACGAACGATGAATTATTATTCTTAATTTTTATTTTAAGCTGTCGGTTGCAGGTGTGCTTTACTTTGACAAACCGAGTTGTGTTTAAAAGATTACACATTTAGTCAAAAAAGGGAAGACACGTTTGTACATGCATATACCAGTCCATATTTTATTTCACAATGCAATTCTATCAACAGTGTTTAGAATCAACGGACAGATGATAAGACCTATAATAAGACGAAGTGTTTTTGTATTTGGATAAACTACCCTATCCAAACGTAGTTATTGCTTTTCATATAACCATAAGTTCACCAACCCGTGATTCATGTTAATCTGTACAAGCAATGCTATTTTAACGGACTGAGCAAACAAGAAATATCTGTACTTGAAATCCCTTAGTACACAACCTAATAGAAGGGCTTGTTTGCAGATATGGAGACATTTGTAAGTCAAACAGTTATTTCTTTAAAACTGTACAATATGTACTGGCATATGGTATGTACTGAAGAATACAGGTTGGAAGCAAACTAAGATAGTTTGGAGTCTTTAAAGATTTTATTTGATGAAATAACATGTAATTTGGTCCAAACACTTTACATCGCTTTTGAGGTCTACCACATTTAAACTGTACATACTTATATAAATTGACGCTACGCGTAATGGTATATATAAAAACAATACAGAAACTGTTTTGTTTCAACGGAAAGATATTTTGACTTTCAAGTTTCACTTCGTAGAACAAGCACCTTTAAAGGAATATCTACACCAATTCAGTTTGCATTGACTCGTTCAATTAAAGTAAGAATTTCTGCCAACCTGTACTCTCAACATTTGGAACACTCCAGAGGTAAATGCTGAAAAAGTTAAGTTGAATACCTTCGTTCATACAGAATACGTTAATGCCAATGCAAAAAGGTAATTTAAAAAGGGTGATGATTGAATGGATCAAAACTGTTACAAGAATACAAAACATCGACCAACCCTTATTATACGATATGAATGATTAGATCGGTATTTAACCATTTCCCAAACAATAACGACATTTGACCATTTTGTTGCAGACGACTTTAGAAACATTTCGTGACGAGCAATTTTTCTTTTTCCCACAAAGTTTTCTGCTCCTTCTGAAGAATATTGTTCAATTTCATCACATTTTGAAATGTCATCTGCAAACTCTTTCAATTCGGGAGAGTCGAAAATGTGTTGTTTGGGAAAGGGTTAAACGTGATATTTCATCTAGACAATTAAGTATCGGATTGTGTTCTTTTTATCTAGTCGATCAACGGTTATATCACAATAGTCTACCTTCAAAACATTTATGATACCAAATGTGTTAGCATAACATATACTTATTATCGAATATATTCTTCCTCTTAAGTGGAGATTAAGTTACTCCTAACATACCCTTAGGATGGAGTATAAAACGTGTATTCAATTATCCGGTCGGGAGATCTCACGTCAAATATAGCAATTCTTTAGACATAAATAGAATAGTTGTCCTATAACAACCCATAACGTTAACTTATATGTTTGTTTGGTCTGGAAACATGAGCCGTTTTCAACAATTGTTCAATTTGATTACGATGGTCAGTGCACCAATTCACGTATGACTTCGTTGGCTGACCATGAAGTGGTGTGTTTAGATTAAGTTTCATCAAACCGATCCACAATGCTGATGCTTTAAATGTTAACAATATCCTATAAAAAGAGCTAAACCTTTGTAAGTCTGATTTAACTAAATCAATTTCAACCTTTTTGATATAACGTTACCCTTCACTGTTATTGAGTCCAATAACATGATAATGATTCAATCATATATTGTCAATTTAAGCTAGATAGTTTGACATGTTAGGAGTAGGCACTTCTGATTATTATTCTTATAAGATTTATGCATATAGCCTATAACAACGAACTAAAAGTGTTAAACGTTCTATTGTCTGCAGAAAACAATTAATTGCTTCTATGAACAAAATGACATCACAGATGTATTGAGTTACTGATAAATAGATTATTGATACACTTCTCAATGAATTTCAAAACAATGTAGTGAGAATATAGCACATTAATGTTGTAAATTTAGTAAACCTTTTGAACGGTTTAGTTTGTGAATAATGGTCTTTTATTTTCGTCCTGCGATTTAATTGAAATTGGTTAGAGTATATTGGACCAAGATTTTGAAATGGGATGACACTGTTATAACTTTAATCTTACAAGTTGCGTCAGAGAGCAACCGATTACTATCCATAGATTTCAATCAAAGGACTTAAAAGTCTTGATGCTTCCTTCACAATCATTCCATGAAAACAATGGTTTCGGATTCTAGAGACCTGAATATACTTAAAAGAAGATTCAATATTAATGACTTTATATGCCTTAGCAGCAGACAATATTTAAAGAAACTATTTGCCAAGGGGGAAATGGTTAAATGGTTTTAACTTTTAAGTCATAACTTCCAAATGGTGTTATCACATTCTGTTTATGGATAAGCTATTTGCTGTTTGGAATCTAATGGCAAAAAGCGCATGGTAGCAAACGAATCGGAGAAAAGCAATTACATTTATTTGATAACGGTTGTTATCAGAAAATCCTCCCTCTTATAATAAGCCTCCGTTAAACACCACTTAGTGAAGATGTATACCTTATAGCTCAATACCCGAACATTAAATCTTACAGTAACATTTAAAGTGAACACATGCATACAAATGAAGAAAATTTTCTTACCCGATGTTGACTGTAAATCTGTCGATTGAGAATTACTCTGGTAAGGTTATCATCCAGGTTTAAAATGTTTAACCGCCCTTGTCACGTCACGATAGCAAGGTGCACGAGAAGGAATTCTTACGTTTATTTATAAACCGGCTTTCCTATAGAAACGCTGGCAGGCGCGAAAGCTCACTTCAGTTTATCAAATGAAATCATGGGATTTCAAACAACTTTGAAGTTATGAAATTGAAAATTATCTCTGGTTTAGAAACAATGATTATTGATATCAAAATCATAACGTTTATCTCTCTAGAGCAGAAGTCTCTGAGTTTTCTCAGCATGCATTTGTCAAATAAGGAATAACGTTTGTTGCGAATTACCTGTCCAATGCACATCACTATTGAACGGCATATATTTTCCAACATTCACTCTCCCATAGAATTTGAATAAAGTAGATGCATAAATATAACTCCAGATAATCTCGAGCTGAAAACACTTATCTCAGTCGATGACAACAACAACATGAGACAAATTAGAAGATCGGTAGATTTCCAACTTGGATGCGTGTATTTTCCTTTTGATCCTTATGGTGAATCATAAAACCCGGAGATCATTAATGCTATTGCCACCCAAACTCCTCTGACTGGCCTACCCTTGCTACGTTGCATTTAACCCGGATATCATTAATGCTATTGCCAGCCAAACTCCTCTGACTGGCCTACCCTTGCTACGTTGCATTTAACCCGGATATCATTAATGCTATTGCCAGCCAAACTCCTCTGACTGGCCTACCCTTGCTACGTTGCATTTAACCCGGATATCATTAATGCTATTGCCACCCAAACTCCTCTGACTGGCATACCCTTGCTACGTTGCATATAACCCGGAGATCATTAATGATATTGCCAGCCAAACTCCTCTGACTGGCCTACCCTTGCTACGTTGCATCTAACCCGGAGATCATTAATGATATTGCCAGCCAAACTCCTCTGACTGGCCTACCCTTGCTACGTTGCATATAACCCGGATATCATTAATGCTATTGCCACCCAAACTCCTCTGACTGGCCTACCCTTGCTACGTTGCATATAACCCGGAGATCATTAATGATATTGACAGCCAAACTCCTCTGACTGGCCTACCCTTGCTACGTTGCATTTAATCCGGAGATCATTAATGATATTGCCAGCCAAACTCCTCTGACTGGTCTACCCTTGATACGATGCATATAACCCGGAGATCATTAATGCTATTGCCACCCAAACTCCTCTGACTGGCCTACCCTTGCTACGTTGCATATAACCCGGAGATCATTAATGATATTGAAAGCCAAACTCCTCTGACTGGCCTACCATTGATACGTTGCATATAACCCGGAGATCATTAATGATATTGCCAGCCAAACTCCTCTGACTGGCCTACCCTTGATACGTTGCATTTAATCCGGAGATCATTAATGATATTGCCAGCCAAACTCCTCTGACTGGTCTACCCTTGATACGTTGCAATTAACCCGGAGATCATTAATGATATTGCCAGCCAAACTCCTCTGACTGGTCTACCCTTGATGCGTTGCATATAACCCGGAGATCATTAATGATATTGCCAGCCAAACTCCTCTGACTGGCCTACCCTTGATACGTTGCATTTAACCCGGAGATCATTAATGATATTGCCAGCCAAACTGACCTCTGACTGGCCTACCCTTCCTACGTTGCATTTAACCCGGAGATCATTAATGATATGCCAGTCAAACTCCTCTGACTGGCCTACCCTTGATACGTTGCATTTAACCCGGAGATCATTAATGATATTGCCAGCCAAACTCCTCTGACTGGCCTACCCTTGCTACGTTGCATATAACCCGGAGATCATTAATGATATGCCAGCCAAACTCCTCTGACTGGCCTACCCTTGCTACGTTGCATATGACCCGGAGATCATTAATGATATTGCCAGCCAAACTCCTCTGACTGGCCAACCCTTGCTACGTTGCAAATAACCCGGAGATCATTAATGATATTGCCAGCCAAACTCCTCTGACTGGCCTACCCTTGATACGTTGCATTTAATCCGGAGATCATTAATGATATTGCCAGCCAAACTCCTCTGACTGGTCTACCCTTGCTACGTTGCAATTAGCCCGGAGATCATCAATGATATTGCCAGCCAAACTCCTCCGACTGGTCTACCCTTGCTACGTTGCATATAACCCGGAGATCATTAATGATATTGCCAGCCAAACTCCTCTGACTGGCCTACCCTTGTTACGTTGCATATAACCCGGAGATCATTAATGATATTGCCAGCCAAACTCCTCTGACTGGCCTACCCTTGCTACGTTGCTTCGATGGCTACCACCACAAAACTTTCATCAATTTTGAAAGAATTTCAATTGACTGTTTTACCCCAAGTTTATACCGTAGCCAATTTAGTAATGTTTTCTTGTGTTGATTTCTGACCAGTTAAATGAACTTTTTCGTTTTGTTAAAAATGCAGCACAAACGAATGATTGTTTTTGGTGTTGAAGCAGGCGTTCAAATGATATTTGTGGTGGCAGATATCAATCCGTTAAAGGGAGATGACTGTGCAGAGTTTGATTGACGACACATTTCACAACATTATTGCACCTCAGGGGAGGTAACATATTGGTATATATCACCATTATTAAAGCTATTAAGTTCAATAATATTTCAATATCGTCGTTTGAAAACAAAAGAACATGACGAATGTAGTACAGGAAGAACCAATATGGTATCAATTTTTATTAAAACCATATGACTATATGTAAAGTCTCAGTTTTGAACTCGTGGAATTGGCTGAGATTTCGCAATTTTTCCTCGCCGAAGAAACGCGAAAATACATCCTCCCGATACCCCGTTCGCAAATCCAGTAAAGTATCATGCAATTTGCCATTTTATGTCAATCTAAGTGTATGTTCTGATCAATAATGACACTCAAGACTACCAAGTGGTAAACATTGATGAATTTTAGGTTTGTTTGGATAGAATATCACAATGTTTACCTGGTAGTGCGGTTGCGGACTTTCGAATTGCAATTCTGAATTGCATGGACAACGAAAATTACGTTCTTTCAGCCAATTCCTCGAGTTCGAAACTGAAACTTTACCCATAGATGGTTGGATTCGTTTAATTAAGTAGGAAAATAGCAAAATCCTACCATAAAATCGCTAAACCGGAAGTTGCGCAACCTGATTTCGTCGTCAGCACCGCGGTGATGCGGCAGACCGTTAAGCAGCCGTGTGTAGTCTATTTTCCATCATACATTGAAAAAAAATTAGCATATCTAGACCTTTTGCTGCATAATTGGTATGCAGAGGAGGGAACCGAAATTAATAGACTGCTTATATTGTTGATATTTGCAGCGAGACATTGTCAAACTACAAGGACGTAACATGTGTAAAGACATTGCTAAAATTGGAGATGTGTGCAACAATACATTGTTGAAATATAGGGGAGGTATCTGATGTCAACACATTGCTTGCACTGATGGTTTGCACAGCAATACATTGTTGAACTAAAAGGTAGGTAACTGGTGTTTATAATTTGCTTGTTTTCTTGATGTGTGCAGCCATACATTGTTCAACTGCAAGGGATGTAACCGATGTTTGTGTAATGTTCTTATTGTTAGAGTGTGCATAAAAAACATTGTTGAACTGCAATTGCGGTTCAATTAATTACTCAATTGCTAGTACACAAATTTTAAAGTTACTTACTAGATAGAAAAAAAAGAAGAAAAAAAAAACAAGAAAAAAAAAAATAAAACATTCTACTCTACCAAATGTCATTCCACGAACACCACAATTTGCCAAGAAGATGACATGTTTAACCGAGGTATTGTAAAAGGGTTGCGATCAATTTCATATGTATATGACCTTGAAATCAACATGGGTAGAAGCAACAGAGTGCAATTAACAAACACGGCACTGGGGTACAATAATGAATCTATCAATTTAGCTTACGTCAGAAATAGCTGTTACTACATTCATAAATCGAAATTAAGCTCGTTTTACCGATATATACATATTTTTATTCTGTTTCCTCGAATACAGTAATTACAGCACTGTATCATCCAATCTGGAGAAAATAAATACAGAAGAAGAACTATTTATTGACGTAATCATATACAGCTTCTAGTCGAATGCACAGAGTTCGCATAAGACTGTTTGTATTCCGGAGTTAATGAGTTTAAGTAATGCGTAACACATAATTAACAATGACAATGACAATATTTTATTCAAGACGTAAACTATACAGTTTCTTGTCACAATAAAAATACAACTGAACAATAATATGAAGTATATGTAATATAAATAAAAAACAAGTTTTTGATCATCGTATTTACTTTTGAACTATCAAAAAACAAATTTATACTATTAAATTTTACTTTTGTTTAACTAGCTACTGGAAGAGCTACCCCGCCCTCATAGAGAGATTCATTATATAGCTATACTCTGTAATCTTGAGGCCTCAATGTTGTACATACTACTAGCTCTTAATACAAATGTTTCCTTTATAAATTTGCCAAATTGATAAGATTTTGTCTATTGTTAATATTTAAAAGTGTTATGAATTTGTTCATATTTGGCCATATATAATGGACAAAAATAAGTAAAAAACGGAACTCGTCCTCTATTTCATTAATATTATTACACACCAAAGAACGCTGCTCAAATCTTTCTACCCTATTCGGGCCATATCGCCCAGTCTCAATTCTAAGATGGTGAGACGAAAGTCGGAATTTTGAAATGACAATTCTCCATTCAAAAGGTAATATATTGATATAATAATCTATACCAAAGGAACTGTTCATATGTGTCAACGTAAAAAGCATAGTAGAAGCATTTTATGACCCTATCAATCTTTTTTTAGATTCGTATATTACACTTTGTTTAAAAATCCTATGAAAATATTTGTGATTGACCGAAATTGGGTTGATCCAGACATAACCAAATCCATATTGAGATAAAGCAACTTTGACATGAGTTCACCAATTCAAACTACCTTCATCACTTTTCTCTGATAAGTTCCTATAGAAAAAAGTAGATATGATTATATCATCAGATGCAATTATTTCTTCCCAGTACTTGATCATTTTAGCATATCTTACTATGTAAGCGGATGCCTGTCTAATTCAAAATAAACAGATGACGCACATGTAGATTTCTTGACACAAAGAAGTATTTTACAAAATTTCAGACGAATACGCTCTGTTTCTTTTGACTAGGAAAATCCCAAAATTTCACTAGAAAAACTTAAAATAGAACCTACAAAAGCATAGACAAGTTTAAACACTGTAGAACAATTAAAAATTGTGTTTTGCTTCACAAAGTATTGAGTGCTTTAAGCCCTTTATCGGCCAAAGTCGTTTGAATAATTATAAAAAATCTGGTATAATTGAATATAGTGCCTAAGTAGTTGAAGTCGTTTACTACTTCTAATTTTTTTTCCCGTTTTCTAAAGACAATATTTATTTTTATTTTTCTGTATTCACTTCTAAACCCCCTTTGTAAAATAATAATCAAACAAACCATTCAAAGTATTTTGTAAGTCTTCAACACTTTCGACCAAAATAACTATATTATCTGCAAAGAGTAATAATAAAAAGTTGATAAATTGATACCACAATATTTATTTCTCTGTAAATAAAGTTCAAGATCGTCTATAAACAAAGCAAAGAGTAGAGGTGAGATGAGTTCACCTTGTCTGAGACCCACTGGGCAATCAGAACAATCTGATAATACATTATTGAACTTAGCTTGTGATTAAACATTGAATACATATCACGTATAATCCTTAACAGTTTACCCTTAACCCCATTGCGAAACAATTTGTACCAAAGCCCATTTCTATAGACACTATCAAACGCCCTTTTTAAATCGATAAATGCAGCAAAAAGGCGTTTATTTTCACCTAAAACTTTTTGAATATAAAACAGAACAAGCATCTGTGTGTGAGCGCTTAGGTCTAAAACCAAATTTTGTATCAGAAAGAAAAGGTGATTATCACTTAACAACTATAGTCTCTTATTCAGAACGCCTGAGAAAATCTTGGATGAACAGCTCACAAGCAGAATACCTCTTTAATTATTTACGTCATCGGGATCATGTTCTTTTTCCATGGCCTTATCCCTGCTCAAGTGCTTTCAATCTCTTTTACAGTAAAGGACTGATCTAACTCGCCAAGGTTTCATGATGAAGAGCCAAAGTCATGGGATTAACCAATCAAAACAATCGGCACTTTAAGAGGACTCGCTGATTGAAAGACGACTTCAAAATAGTCTCGATTAAATTCGTTTATTTGGAAACGACTTGTTCGTACACTCAAGATATTAATACGTATTTAGTTTTATTGAAAAACGAACTAATCACACGGTCAAATCATCGTTATCTTTAGTGGTAGTTCTGTTTGATTCGAATATTGGTAAACGACGCAACCACGACCGATTGATGTATTTCTGCAGAAATGGAATATCATAGGTGGTCATCTTCCGGGACCCTGGTTCAGGTGTTGTCTGTTGCCACGACAACAATCCCCTTTCCTCCTTCGTTCCTGAAAATTCATAATTCATTACTACATTCAGTTGATTTTGATATATACATTAAGATGGACATCCAACTCGGGGATCCATGGAACGGTCCCAAGCGGCGGCCCTTGCGTCCCAGGAATGTCATGTGACAACAAACGTTAGAACGCAGGCCTTGTACTGGTGAAAGTCGTACTATAACTGAACAATCGTTGCCATGGTGTCAAGGTAGTTTACCCATAATCCGGCATTCTGAAGCTCATTCTATATTCGGATTATATCGGCCATCCTCGGTATACATCGGTCTTGGCCGAAACTGTTCGCTTTACACCGAATAGTTCCGACCTCCAACGATGTATGTCGTGAATGACCAAAGAAATCAGACAAAAGAATGAGTTTCAAAATGCCGGATTGTGGAAATTCTAACTTAACCCTTTCCCAAACAATAACGACAGTTGACGACTTTGTTGCAGACGACTTAAGAAAATATTGTGGGAAAAGGAGAAATTGCTGGTAACGAGCAATTTTTCCTATTCCCATAAAGTTTTCTGCTCTTTCCGAAGAATATTGTTCAATCTCAACACATTTTGAAATGTCGTCTGCAAACTCTTACAGTTTGGGACTGTAGAAAATGTGTTGTTTGGGAAAGGGTTAAACTGTTAACGTCGTATCAGTATAATGATTCCATGCACATCGCAGATGTTTCTCGACCAAAACAAATAATTTACTTTTATGGCATCAAATTCGTCTTTCTAACCACAATGCTGAACCATTACCCCTAGTTTCATGAACGAATTCTATCCATGGTGTTTTGTATGCACATGCATGACCACGGATATACTTCCCTCTTCCCGGACCTTTTAACACAATACCTCTACACGATTGTGACTAAGAAATTTGAAACTTGACCCAAAACGGCAACCTGTATACTTATTTCTATTCTTTACATTCCAACTTCAAAATTTTTGGTTAATGCGATGAAAAAGAGAAGGCAAATTTTCTACAATTAATGTTCTGTTTATGTATCCATGTGCTTATTTATTTTTCTTTCTCATTTTTACACTTTTTCATAATCATATGTTTATTTTGTTGATTTTGACTATTTTAAGTGACTTATAGGCCCTACTTACTTACTATTTAATAACATTAAATATATTTTGTATATTGAGAGGTAAAAGCAGGTGTAGGAGAAAGTCAATAATGTGACATGTACATAGTTTGAACGCTCATAGGCGTCGATATATAGCTAAACGTCATTGTTTATGGTTTCTTTAACGTATGAAAACAGAAGGCAGGGGTGCTTTCAACCAAAATTATTCTCTCTTTTGGGATCAAGTAAATTATCTAAAACTTTAGACTACGAAAGGTCCCTATAAATTGTATGTATATTATCAGAGGTGTATTGAACAAGGGAAATAACTCTTGGTAACCGGTTCCTTTCTCCAAAATACCTACCTCCCTTGACAGACACGTTTCACCAAACCACACTGTGTGGTGAGTAATCTACAGCACTTTTCGTAATCCAATCCCGTTTTACTCGACTTATCATAAGAAAAGTATCGTGTTGTAATTGCTTTTCACCCAAAAAATTGTTTAAGATGCTTTTTCATTTTAGTGTTTCTTGTCTTTCCGTTATACAACTATCAAAATAGGGGAACGGGTTAAGTTATAGTGTATTTATACGAGTTATTCATCTAAATAAAGGATCGATATAATCATTACCCATTCGTTTCTATATTTGTCTTTTTTGGGACAAAATACGAACCTCAGCCTTGTTGTTATAATCTACCGCATACAACTAAAACTAAGTATTCCAATTAACGTAGGACTTCCTGTACAACATTATGTTTATGTTATAGCGAAGACAGTAAAACATTTGACTGCAGAAATTTTACATACCAGGAATGGTGTTATCCAGCACGAAGCCGACTAAACCACCGACAAAGGTACTTGTAGAACACATAACTATCAGTATCTGATCAACTTCGGCATTCCCTGAAAAGATGGTAGTTATATTGAGGTTTCTCATATTGTCGACAGTATTTTTGTCATTTTTTAAGGACTGGTTAAACCCTTAGAATGCTAGAAAATTTTCTAAAGATAGATTTTTGTGTCGTCTGCTTTTCCAAACCATAAAGATAGATTTTTGTGTCGTCTGCTTTTCCAAACCATAAATATCTGCTTAATTTTGTCGAGGAATGATACTCAGAGTAGCAAACAGTTTAGATAACAGGCCAGCCGCCAATTTACATGGCGGATCTCCCTGATCTAATCTGTTTGCATTAACGTGAAGCTGGTTCAGGCACGTTTAGGGTTGAATGTGTTGGCTATGGAGGAATAATCCAAGATTTATTTCTGTAAATACTAGATCAAGTTCAATATACCGTGAAGGAAATTGGTCAAGAGGTAGAGCATGGTGTAGGAACACGTAGGTCGTGGGTTCGAATACCATGAATAACGGGGTCTTATTGGCGTCATTTCATTGATCAACACTAGGTGCGAGTACTGGTTAAGTCTCAGTATGAAAACAGGCAAAGCCTTAACCCGGCGAAAGAGTTTTTCTCTTCCAGTTATGTACAAAGCGACCCCCCGGTGTATTGTTACACATGTTCCTATGGTAATGTAGCAGTAATAGACTAACAATCGGAGTCTTGTCAAAAGACCCTTGCATCTCACAGTGAAAGAAGTACTGTCGGAAATCAAACAAGAGGTTGTCATATCCCTCTGGTTTCGATTTGAATTCACGATGAAAGGGTTCCAGTGTTTTCGGTTTGTGCATCCTAACCACTTAGACATAAAACTTGCATTTAATCCAAGTCAGTTCAAAACCAAACAACTTCGATTGTTGAGTATTGGGACTAGGCCATACCAGAGATCGGAGACAATGCCAAAATTGGCTTCCCTTCATGGCACTGTGCGTAATGGGGGTATCGTTGAAACAACCGATGCGAATTATGGTCCACAAATAGTCCATAGTTTCTATGGATCAACGAAACGTCGCGTAATAACGATACAAGTTCTGAAATCTACAAAACGCAACGAACAAAACATCATGAATTCTTAACTTAGTTACCCGTCTCGATTGATCCATGCTTTGTGACCCAGTATGGAAAGGTGAGCCCGAAGAATAACGATGTGCCGATGATAAATGAGTTTCGTGAGGAAGACATGTTGATCGTTTGGAGGTTGGAGAGACCCGTCGAAACTATCATACCTGAAATGGGTGAACACATGGTAAAAATGCGATGTTCGTCGAGAATTGGTCACAAACCACATTATGTATAACCAAAGGCAGAGGTTAAGCTAGGGCGTACAAGATTCCTGACAAATTTGTAATTCTCATCCAATTGAGTAAGTACTTATCAATAACGAGTTTATTCGTTTATAATGAGTCCCTACACTTATTCAGGGGTACTGTATTTAATCATAGTTTACATTCTTATTTCTTTTTTTTATATAGGTTGGTTTGCAAACGTTATTTGTTTACGCTCTGTGACAGTGTGTGCATTCACACTACGACATTTTTATCACATGAGTGATATGTAATATCATCAAATGACGAAAGTTTAGTACATTTATATACGAGTATTTTGCAAATAACTCGACTGTTGTGCATTTGTGCATATAACCTCGATGGTAAGGAGTCTTAACATGTTGTTTTTTTGCTTTATAAGTTATACAAAATGTATCTCTTTACATGCACATACATCAATACATCCAATCAAGCTTCCGAATTGCATCACAATCAACATATGTACAGTTATGCTTTTCACCTGAAAGAATAATTTGAGTGAAAATAAGCATTGGACTTCGAGCTCCTCCCAGAACGAGTTAGATTTACCCAACGAATACAATGATAAGTGCCCCTCCCATAATGAGTTAGATTTACCTACCGAATACAATGATAAGTGCCCCTCCCAGAATGAGTTAGATTTACCTACCGAATATACTGATAAGTGCCCCTCCCAGAATGAGTTAGATTTACCTACCGAATACAATGATAAGTGCCCCTCCCAGAATGAGTTAGATTTACTACCGAATATGCTGATAAGTGCCCCTCCCAGAATGAGTTAGATTTACCTACCGAATATACTGATAAGTGCCCCTCCCAGAATGAGTTAGATTTACCCACCGAATATACTGATAAGTGCCCCTCCCAAAATGAGTTAGATTTACCTACCGAATATACTGATAAGTGCCCCTCCCAAAATGATTTAGATTTACCTACCGAATATACTGATAAGTGCCCCTCCCAAAATGAGTTAGATTTACCTACCGAATATATTAGTGATAAGTGCCCCTCCCAGAATGGGTTAGATTTACCTACCGAATTTACTGATAAGTGCCCCTCCCAGAATGAGTTAGATTTACCTACCGAATATAATGATAAGTGCCCCTCCCAGAATGATTTAGATTTACCCACCGAATACAATGATAAGTGCCCCTCCCAGAATGAGTTAGATTTACTCACCGAATATGATGATAAGTGCCCCTCCCAGAATGAGTAAGATTTACTCACCGAATATGATGATAAGTGCCCCTCCCAGAATGAGTAAGATTTACCTACCGAATATAATGATAAGTGCCCCTCCAAGAATGAGTTAGATTTACCCACCGAATATAATTATAAGTGCCCCTCCCGGAATGAGTTAGATTTACCTACCGAATACAATTATAAGTGCCCCTCCAAGAATGAGTTAGATTTACCTACCGAATATAATGATAAGTGCCCCTCCCAGAATTGGTTCAGGCATGGATGCGACAATGGCGTTAAACTTGGTGATACAGCCCACAAACAGCATGATGATTGCGCAATAGAATATAACTCGTCGACTCCCAACCTGAAAACAAGAACATCAAAGACAAATCTATCATCAATGTTAACATGCAAGTATTTATATTTACAAATTTATCCTTTTCAAAATATATATGTGACTATAGCATCATGTTATTCACCTAAGAGGTTCTCAATATTTTTTTCTGTCGCTTCGCAAAATTGTCACATAATGTTTGTAGATATCCTTAGCACAATAACATTTCAATGAAAACGTCAAGTCGGGAAGAAGATCGTCACAACGTATTTTAATTCAATAGTTTGATTGGTTATGCCATACCGTGATCGATAGGTATTATATTTTATCATAAACCATAAATCGTGTATTTCTGCTCTTTTCATTCATCAAGCATGCTTAAATCAAAATAATGATAAAACAGTGTTTTACTGTTGTTAGAGTTAATAATTATAATATCAAAACTATCTTGGTGAATTATATTCTTGGGGTTTGTATTTGCATCTTGTTGCCTGAGAATAATATGCATCTCGCATGACCCACGATGCGATTACAAACCTCGGGAAAACACCACAACATAATATAGTGTTGGTATTTAAAGATGCTTTTTCACAGAAGAGATAATTTGAAAGTAGAAAAAAAGGTCGTTGAGAAAATAAAGTTCTTACATTTGTGTTTGATATTACAATAACTGTAGCTATTGCAAGCATAATCAATTCAGAAAGGGTTAATTTAACTATTCATGTATAGGTTATATGCTGTAGATCTCAAAAGTAATATGACGCTTTTGGATTGAAATGCATGTATATTCACTGTATATACATTTCAAAGAACTTAAAAACAGTCTAATATTGCTTTCAATGACTATTTTTCAGTGCGTAACATATAACACTACAGCTGTTATGCAACTTTAAAGAAATGATCATTTGAATTCCAAATTTCCAAACATCTCTGAAGAAGAACTTTAAGCATATATATTGCATGGCTATTACGATATGTTTCCTTACCTTTGTTAACCCTATCGCCCCAACGTTTTGACTGTAAGACGTTGTTCCATTTCCCGTCCCCCAGGCCCCGGCCAAAATACACCCAATACCTTCTATAAGTAGTCCTGTAATATTGGCATCTTTATGAACTGTCACGTCTCTATGTTGAATAAAAGATTTATCAACATGAAATATTGATTGTACACAACTTATATTTTGTCCAGGACGAAACGTGAATTGTGTACAATTAATAGCTCATTAATCAATAATTTTCGCAGAATTGAGTATCAACATTATTTCAATCAAGTAAATTAGGAATGGTGCGTGTTTATAGGCTGAGAAAGGTTTCTTAAAGTGCATAGGTTATCAAAACAAGTCTGTGATAACAGACGAATAGCTAACGAAGCATTGACTACATTCAGTAGTATCTCCATACCTCGAAATTCAAAGAAACTCATGGAAACGTTTGACATAAAGAGAGTTGGATGTACACATCTCTGGGACACGAAGACATAGCAATAAAGAACACATGATTCGGGACCCGTAATTACCTCGACATATAGATGGTTTCGAGGACCAGAAGTATAAGGTAAAGATCAAGCCTACTGACGATCGGAAATGTTATATACGTGCCATGGTTTCTAAACTGAACCACGAATTTCAAGTTGAATACGCTGTAGACTAGGCTATTTGACGGTCTATATGAATATTTGAAGTAGAAGCAGTGGTGTCCTAAAGTAATTAGATTTCTTAAAATATAAGGCTGTTTGTGTGTAATCCACATGATCCAGACGTAGATACTCAAGACAAGTACAGCTTGAATCATCCGGGTAGAAAGTTCGAGGTTGTCAAAGGTTGAATCTGCATATTTATAGAACTGATTGGTAATTAATCTTTGCTCGGATGTTCTATTTAAAATGATACCAAAGCAGAGAATAAACAAGAACAAGTACAGTACTTTCTTGAAATTGTATGGAATTTTCACTTATACCATTTGAATGCATTATCATTTATAAGATTTATACAAGAGCATGATATTAAACGATTGCCTACCAGCGTATATCACATATAGCGGAATATCAACTGTGAAATGATATACTTGTTCTTGACGGAGAATATTTGACGACCTTAGGTTTGTAAAGCAGGTTTGAGGTGTAAAATTATATATCATATTTCCTTGTCACACATTTATTCTATATCTTTCAGATGTAAGTCTCAGATCTAGAATGTCAAACCTCTATTTATTGCCGAGGGTGGGGGCCGATGTGCGCCGGATAGTTTGGCGCATGCGTAGTAATCCCCGACGGATTCCACCATGGATGACCAGAAGCCGGCCAACATACCGATGGCAGCACCAGCGCTTACTGTAGGTCGGCCCCATTGACCTGCAGCGGACGAAGATTGTCATTGTTATCGTTTGTTCAGTTTAAAGATACTTTTTTTTTCAAAAGGAATATTGTACAATTTGATTGGAACGGAAGCACTAAGCTTATTGAGTGACGTACAGATAGATAGAAATACTGCTGAAAACATATGGAGGAAAAGTGAGGGAGAGAGGGGGGATATAGGGTCTTAAAGGAGTGGACTAGGACCGTTAACCAATCAAGTGAACCGTTTGCTTTATTTCATATAACTGTGGCCATGCGTAAATACTACTATATTTTCATCAAAGGTATGGGAAACATTTCAAAGGAGGAATGTATAGAGATCAAATATAACGTCGAAATTCGCTAGATATTCGAACACACCATTTCTTATTACTGATTAAATGGACACTGAAAGAAATATTGCTTAGTTGTCACCATTATTAGTGTTTGTGATAAAGCGGGGTTAACATCGTGTCAACAGTATCTCGTTGTATTGTGATACCAGGCTCACTTCCGATGAAGTAAGACAACTTAAACGACTTGCTGGTTATAGCATTAAAATCTAGTTGTTCCTTCGTTGATTGAAACCAGACTATTGGACTCTAAGGCAGATTAAGCTTTATACTAGTCGATATCGTAGTGCAGACAGATTTCTAGGTAAATATATATTAACTCGTTTGTACACTTGGTTCAATTTGGGTGAAAAATACAAACAATAATGATAAGTTGTCAAAGATTATAATTGCTATATAGAGATTTTTCTGGTAAAAAGCGTTAAAAGACAAAACAAATCTCTTTTTTTCCACAATCAGTTCTCAACTTCACTTTTCGACGCATATGCACAAAAAGAAGTTCACGTATTCATAAAGCAAATAAGAAACTTTTAAATTGAGAAACACCAAGGTTCTCCGAATGATGCACTCACCCGGATATGGATGCACTCACCCGGATATGGAATTCGGAACCAGCCCGCCTGACTGACCAGCAGAGATTTTGTGTCCGTCCTTGCCTCGTAGCCCCAGTCTCCAGGGTTGGTTCCCAGTAAGTCGGTCGCTGTTAGAACACCACAGACAACCCAGGACAAAACCATCGCCAGCAGTATCTGGTTCGGATAAATATTGATTTATTATAATTGTTTATTTATGTGTTTAAGTGCTTATATTGGTTTTTCATCGCATCAACATTTCTTACAGTTATGTTTTGATGTCCGAGTCATAGTAGTGGAAGAAAACCTTATACTCAACTGCCCATAAGAGCTGGTCAAGCCGGGAAGAATCATCGGCATTCCATACGTCAGTCAGGAGACTACCTCTTATGAAAGTTCATAAAAATTCATATGAACGTTCTGTACTTTAATTACCTTACCACAGAGGCCCCCGATGTTTACTTTCGTGGGGCTTTGTTAAGCTGCATTTGACACCATTGGCCAAATAGTTGGAGTACATGTAAATGTCTCACTATGATTCGTAATGTGTACGGTTACGTTCATTTTAATCATTGAAAAAAATAATACTTATACGTCTAACCCTTTCCCAAACGCCAAATTTTCGACTGTCTCAAATTGAAAGATTTTGCAGATGACATTTCAAAATGTGATTGAATTGGGAAATAATCTTCTGATAGGACAGAAAACATTGTGGGAAAAGGAAAAATTGCTCGTCACGAGCAATTTCTCCTTTTCCCACGGTGCTTTCTAAAGTCGTCTGCAACAAAGTGGTCAAATGTCGTTATTGTTTGGGAAAGGGTTAAGATACCGTGAACGAGAGTGATAGTCATGTTTATGTCTAAGGTACAAAATACACTATTATCTTCAGTACTCTATGCACGTTTACGTAAGCGATATGGGAAAACACATTCGAAATCACAATCCCTTCACCGCCGGGGTTTGAGTCCTGGGTACCGTTTTACTAATCATTTTACGTTTAAGGTTTGCGTAAGTCTAAAACAACAATTCCTCTTATTTCAATATTGGGCGAATCAATATTCCAAAGTAACTCATCATTGGAATCGTCGCTAAATGCTTCAACGCTTCCAATGACATGTCACATTGCAACATTGTGTTTTCGTTTAAGATACTATACATGTTTATCAGTTTTGAATTGCGCAAATATTTTCTGTAAATCGTTTAGTAAAACAGTGCCCTGCAGGTAATGGAAGATTGGATGGCAGTAAGAATTATTCCTCTGACTGACTAACGGAATGTTTAAAGTTTTAGATAGTTTGGCACAAGCACAGTTAGCTTCTGCATCATTACGTATAATTACTTATAAATCTGGCAACGTAGTATAGCTGAAATAAAAGTGTCGCCATCATGAGAAAATACAATCAGCAAATGTTTTATCGATTGACAAATCAGGCCATTACTCATTATGAGCAATGACTTCGTTTGTAGCAATTGTTAGTTCTTTCGTTTTCTGGTAACGTGTGCATCGAAACAGCGCATATTAAGCAAATGGTTATTAAAGCTGCAATATAAGGCTTCCAGAGTATTTGTTTCAAATCAATAAAACCACAAATATATCATGTCTTCAAAGAGACAGGTGCTGGTGTCTATTTCCAATTAAGTGTGATTCTTCCCTCCTTATTGGATCGCCACATGTCATTGGAGGAAACTTGATCTCATTTTGAAATCCTTGTCGCCTTAATTTTAGTTTTGATTCGCATAAAGTTCTTTCGCTTCCATAAATTGAGTCTAGTTCTAGCTTATAGATAGATACAGTTGATTGGTAAAAGGTTATAAACATTACATGACAGTAATAGAAACTAAAGTCATGCATCACAAATAGGATAGTATTGACAAACCATGAAAACACACCAAATACCAAGGATAACACAAAAGGAGAAAAGTGATTTTCCCATATTTCCATTTTGGTTTGAAGTTTTGAAAATATAGAAATTAAGTTACGAATCTTTGTGGGACAGGCAGTTAGTGTTTAGGTTTACCATTTCAAATCGATATCGCGGCGAGTTTCTATCACTTATATAAATCATCATCGATTCTGTTTAACGTGAGGTCGAGTGGCGGACCCTAAAACACACGAAAAATCGAACCAACAGCCCTTGTGTCCGGAGACAGACGTTCTACATAAAGACCGCCGTTTTGTTCACAATTCAGTATAAATCAATAAAATTCTTTCCCTTTTTTATGTGTGCTTTCTTTATTTCTAAGACATGTACTTCCAGTCAATTTGAAATATTACCAGTACTTTCTTGTGAGGGACCTGTAAGTCCACTGTAGGTATACTGTGTACAACGAGAAATTTGATACATCTGTGATAAAATTGTGAATTGCTACTAATGAGCAATCTTATTATTTTCAACCATTGACTTTAACCAATTTAATCATGAATATTTCTCTTACATTATTTGTCGTCTGCGGTTGCCTTTTAGTATCATCAATAACACATCGCCATAAGTTACTTACTGGGAATAGACCTAGTATAGGAATCCTCATCGTTGTTCTAATCGGTTTGCCATCCACATTCTTTATAAAGTTTGCCGAACAACTTAACCTAGACAGATACTGGGAGAATAGTGCAATAAGCACCATGGTCCTGGAAAGGAGAAATAAAATATTCAATTATGCGTTTTGTGTAAGAAATGCATGGACTTAAGCAATAAATGTATATCGTATGAATATTATTTTCAGCCAATACGCATGTTTTATCAAGTAACTACTGTTATTTTCGGACCGGTAACGAGGTGCCATATAATATTTGTGTTATACGGCACTCACCATATAATACCATCGGTACTACTCGGGTATTTCCGTAAGCTGTGAATAGAGATACTTACATCAGTGTTTTTACCACTGCCTATTCGGATAAGAGAAAAGCTTACATCAGTGTTTTTTTACCACTGCCTATTCGGATAAGAAAAAAGCTTACATCAGTGTTTTTTTAACCACTGCCTATTCAGATGAGAGGAAAGCTTACATCAGTGTTCTTTTACCACTGCCTACTCGGATATTAGAAAAGCTTACATCAGTGTTTTTTTACCACTGCCTACTCGGATAAGAGAAAAGAATACATTTGTGCTATGTGCCGCTGCCTACTCGGATAAGAGAAATACTTACATCAGTGCTATATAATTATGCCTCCTCGGATAAAAGAATGGCTTACATCAGTGCTATAAACCGCAGCCTACTCGGAAAGGAGAAATACCTACATCAGTGCTATATACCACTGTATACTTCGATAAGAGAAATTCTTACATCGGCGCTATATACTACTGCCTACACGGATAAGAAAAAGCTTACATAAGTGCTATATACCGCTGCCTACCCGGAAAGGAGAAATACTTAAATCAATGCTATATACGAATGCCTACTCGGAAAAGAGAAAAACTTACATGAGTGCTATATACCACTGTATACTTGGATAAGAAAAAAACTTACATCAGTGCTATATACCACTGCCTTATCGGATAAGAAATACTTAAATCAATGCTATATACCACTACCTACTCAGAAAAGAGAAAAGGTTACATAAGTGCTATATATATCACTGCCTACTCGAATAAGAGAAATACTTACATCATTGATATATCCCACTGCCTACTCGGATAAGAGAAATACTTACATCAGTGCTATATACTACTGCCTACTCGGATAAGAAAAATTCTTACATCAGCGCTATATGCTACTGCCTACACGGATAAGAGAAAAGCTTATATCAGTGCTATATACCACTGTGTACTTGGATAAGTGAAATTCTTACATCAGCGCTATATACTACTGCCTACACGGATAAGACAAAAGCTTACATAAGTGCTATATACCACTGCATACTTGGATAAGAGAAATTCTTACATCAGTGCTATATACTACTGCCTACACGGATAAGAGAAAAGCTTACATAAGTGCTATTTACCACTGCCTACTCGGATAAGAGAAAAGCTTACATTAGTGCTATATACCGCTGCCTACCCGGAAAGGAGAAATACTTAAATCAGTGCTATATACCGTTGTCTACTCGGAAAAGAGAAAAGCTTACATAAATGCTATATACCACTGCCTTATGGATAAGGGAAAAACTCACATAAGTGCTATATAACACTGCCTTATTGGATAAGAGAAATTCTTACATCAGCGCTATATACTACTGCCTACACGGATAAGAGAAAAGCTTACATAAGTGCTATATACCACTGTGTACTTGGATAAGAGAAATTCTTACATTAGTGCTATAACCCACTGTGTACTTGAATAAGAGAAAAGCTTATATCAGTGCTATATACTACTGCCTTATGGGATAAGAGAAATCCTTACATCAGCGCTATAAACTACTGCATACTCGGATAAGAGAAAAGCTTACATCAGTGCTATATACCGCTGCCTACCCGGAAATGAGAAATACTTAAATCATTGCTATATACCGTTGCCTATTCGGATAAGAGAAAAGCTTACATAAGTGGTATATACCGCTGCCTTATCGGATAAGAGAAATACTTACATCAGTGCTATATACCACTGCCTACTCAGAAAAGAGAAATACTTACATAAGTGCTATATACCACTGCCTACTCGGATAAGAGACATACTTACATCAGTGCTATAAACCGCTGCCTACTCGGATAAGAGAAATACTTAAATCAATGCTATATACCGTTGCCTTCTCGGAAAAGAGAAAAGCTTACATAAGTGCTATATGCCACTGCCTACTCGGATAAGAGAAATACTTACATAAGTGCTATATACCACTGCCTATTCGGATAAGAGAAATACTTAAATCAATGCTATATACCACTGTGTACTTGGATAAGAGAAAAGCTTATATCAGCGATATATACTACTGCATACTCGGATAAGAGAAAAGCTTACACAAAGTGTTATATACCGCTGCCTACCCGGAAAGGAGAAATACTTAAATCAATGCTATATACTGCTGCCTTCTCTGATAAGAGAAAAGCTTACATCAGTACTATATACCACTGCCTACTCGGATAAGAAAACTACTTACATCAGTGCTTTATACCAGTGCCTACTCGGACAAGAGACATACTTACATCAGTGCTATATACCACTGCATACTCGGATAAGAGAAATACTTAAATCAATGCTATATACCGTTGCCTTCTCGGAAAAGAGAAAAGCTTACATAAGTGCTATATGCCACTGCCTACTCGGATAAGAGAAATACTTACATAAGTGCTATATACCACTGCCTATTCGGATAAGAGAAATACTTAAATCAATGCTATATACCACTGTGTACTTGGATAAGAGAAAAGCTTATATCAGCGATATATACTACTGCATACTCGGATAAGAGAAAAGCTTACACAAAGTGTTATATACCGCTGCCTACCCGGAAAGGAGAAATACTTAAATCAATGCTATATACTGCTGCCTTCTCTGATAAGAGAAAAGCTTACATCAGTACTATATACCACTGCCTACTCGGATAAGAAAACTACTTACATCAGTGCTTTATACCAGTGCCTACTCGGACAAGAGACATACTTACATCAGTGCTATATACCACTGCATACTCGGATAAGAGAAATACTTAAATCAATGCTATATACCGTTGCCTTCTCGGAAAAGAGAAAAGCTTACATAAATGCTATATACCACTGCCTACTCGGATAAGAGAAATACTTACATAAGTGCTATATACCACTGCCTACTCGGATAAGAGAAATACTAACATCAGTGCTATATACCACTGCCTACTCGGATTAGTGATACACTTACATCAGTGCTATATACCACTGTCTACTCGGATTTGAGAAATACTTAAATCAGTACTATATACCACTGCCTACTCGGTTAAGAGAAATACGCACATAAGTGCTATATACCACTGTCTACTCGGATAAGAGAAATACTTAAATCAGTACTATATACCACTGCCTACTCGGATAAAAGAAATACTTACATAAGTGCTATATACCACTGTCTACTTGGATAAGAGAGATACTTACATCAGTGCTATATACCACTGTCTACTCGTATAAGAGAAATACTTAAATCAGTACTTTATACCACTGCCTACTCGGATAAGAGAAATACTTACATCAGTGCTATATACCACTGTGTACTAGCGCGGGCCGCAGCCGCGTCAAACAGTGAGAGTCCAATGAGCGAGATGGTGGGTGCGATGGTGAGAGGTCCGATAAAGGGCAGGATGTATCCTATCAGTCCGGTCAGGGCGATCAACACCTCACATACAGAGGCTACAATAATCGCTCCTTGGACCTGGTTTAAATAATATAGGTATGTTAGAGTCTCATCATGGTTACAACAAACATTATGTATATGTAAAATGTTAGAAATACACAATTAAACCATGCCATTCAAATTTTAATTATAAGAGCCTATTTATGTCAGCATTTAGAACACCAAATAAGGTATGTTTGAACATTATAAATGGTAATTAGCACTGATCCCCTAAAAACTAGAGCATACTAAAACACTGAATTAAGCAATATCACCAGAACGTGCCCACTGTAGGAAATATATTAAGAAAGAAGTGGTTGTCTCAAAAAAGCTGCCTCAGTAAAGTCTCATTAAGATTGTTTACGAAAGAGTTTGTTAATTCTCTATACAATATAAAAGTATATTAAAGGTTTTAAACGAATTTATCATAAACCACAGTACAGAGCGGAAGTTTATTTTATAACTTGACCACTTTCGGTTCATCATCATAACAACAAATAGCCACATTATGTCTATTACACCTACAAACACCAATACATGTACGTTTGGAGATACGAAAACAGTGCTAAATACTAGAATTGTTTGGTAGATATACCAGTATATTCTTCCCATTAACTGTATTCGATAGATCCCAATGATATTTTACATGTTATTAAATCAAACATACTAGGATTTCTCAAACAATAGCGCTTTAATTATTTCTTCCTTGATATCTTAATAAGAGCAAGCGGTAATTCGTCTTCAAATTGATAAAAACTTACAAATGTAACCTCGCGAAGAGGTGAATTAAATTTTCACAAACTTACCTCTCTCATTTGGTGTTGCCAAATCTGTGAGTTGTCTTCGGTTTCCGACGTGGAAATATTACTTCCGTTAATTCCATCATATGTTGCTGTAAAATAGTACAGATACAATAGGGGTTGGTGCTAGGTACAATAACGCAATAGCACCAGTTTGAAATAAAAAGCAAACTATATAGAACAGGGAATTTGTCGTAAATAGTAGTTTATCTATTAGTTTGAAGTATCTAACGATAGGAAACACAATTTTTAACCTTCGTTTTCACACATTACGTGTGTAATTTAAGGCACACATTACGTGTGGAATTTAAGGCACACATTACGTGTGGAATTTAAGGTACACATTACGTGTGGAATTTAATGCACACATTACGTGCGGAACTTAAGGCACATATTACATGTGGAATTTAAGGCACACATTACGTGTGGAATTTAAGGCACACATTACGTGTGGAACTTAAGGCACACATTACGTGTGGAACTTAAGGCACACATTACGTGTGGAACTTAAGGCTCACATTACGTGTGGAATTTAAGGCACACATTATGTGTGGAACTTAAGGCACACATTACGTGTGGAACTTAAGACACACATTACGTGTGGAATTTAAGGCACACATTACGTGTGAAATTTAAGGCACACATTACGTGTGGAATTTAAGGTACACATTACGTGTGGAATTTAAGGCACACATTACGTGTTGAATTTAAGGCACACATTACGTGTGGAATTTAAGGCACACATTACGTGTGGAATTTAAGGCACACATTACGTGTGGAACTTAAGGCACACATTAGGTGTTGAATTTAAGGCTCACATTACGTGTGGAACTTAAGGCACACATTACGTGTGGCATTTAAGGCAAACATTACGTGTGGAATTTAAGACACACATTACGTGTGGAATTTAAGGCACACATTGCGTGTGGAATTTAAGGCACACATTACTTGTGGAATTTAAGGCACATATTACGTGTGGAATTTAAGACACACATTACGTGTGGAATTTAAGGCACACAATGCGTGTGGAATTTAAGGCACACATTGCGTGTGGAATTTAAGGCACATATTACGTGTGGAATTTAAGGCACATATTACGTGTGGAATTTAAGGCACACATTACGTGTGGAATTTAAGGCACACATTACGTGTGAAATTTAAGGTTATTTGTAAGGATAATGACACAGCAGCTTTCACGTTGTGTCGATTTGCTGGTTTTCGGCAAGTGCTACAATCACAACATTTCGGAACACATATTACTTATTTACGGTATTGTGCCATCTGATATTTTTATTTTGAAATCGTAATAGAGTCTAGTATTCACGCACCATAGGCAGGTGACTAAAGAAACTTTCACTACAATATCCGTGTTAACCTTAACCTGCTCTTTCAAAGTTCTCGGTGGAAATATGTAAATTGTATTCCCTTTAAAACAGGTTTACATTACAGCTATACTAAATGATATAATGTTGACTTCATTTATTTTGAGTTATTCGAAAATTGAATGTATCAAGCTACTAAAAAGTCAATCAATTGTTGAAATCTCCCGATAGAAAAGAGATCCTTTATTTCTTGCCATTTGATAATTTGCTAATTTGAGAGTTTCTGACGTTCCTCTGACGTCACATTCCGGAACTAATTATTTATGACTTTGCAAAATAAATGTACTATCTGAAAGACAGAGGTCGCCGATCCTATTAAATACAGCTATAAACAAACATACGGAAAAGGAAATTGAGGTTTCTTAGGGACAACAGTATTAAGGATTTCAGAAACCCCTTACCGTTTCGGTCCATGTCGGAAGGACAGTTCCATTTATTCTGTGTCAGTATAGCCAGGGTCGGAATAAGGAAAGTATATGTTCCCCCTTGTACAATAGGTAACCTGAAAGTTTGTAAAATCTAAAAACATGTACAGGAACATTCCTCTGAAACATTCCCGTCGTAACAACGATAGCGCACACAGGTCGACTGTAAAATTATGTTAGCCCTTTACCAAATGAAATATTTTAGATTGTCCCAAATTGATAGAGTTTGCTGACGACATCTCAAAATGTGATGAAATTGAGAAAGTATCCCCTGATAGGACAGAAAACATTGTGGGAAAAGGAGAAATTGCTCTAAGAGCAATTTCTCCTTTTCGCACGATGTTTTCCATAGTCGTCTGCAACACACTGGTCAAAACTTGTTATTGTTTGGTATTGGGTTTAATGAATGCTTACAGAAGTTTATAACAAATCCCCATTGCCTAACGCCTACAGTTATTTGTAGGAAAGTGACGATCCCAGATACAAAGGTAATTGTGCTGATTATATCTTACCTAACGCCTATAGTTATTTGGAGGATAGTGACGATCCCAGATACAAATATAATTGTGCTGATTAGATCTTACCTAACGCCTTTAGTTATCTGGAGGATAGTGACGATCCCGGATACAAATATAATTGTACTGATTAGATCTTACCTATCGCCTATAGTTATTTGGAGGATGGTGACGATCCAAGATACAAATATAATTGTGCTGATTATATCTTACCTATCGCCTATTGTAATCTGGAGGATGGTGACGATCCCGGATACAAATAAAATTGTACTGATTAGATCTTACCTAACGCTTATTGTAATCTGGAGGATGGTGACGATCCAAGATACAAATATAATTGTGCTGATTAGATCTTACCTATCGCCTATAGTTATTTGGAGGATAGTGACGATCCCAGATACAAATATAATTGTGCTGATTAGATCTTACCTAACGCCTTTAGTTATCTGGAGGATAGTGACGATCCCGGATACAAATATAATTGTACTGATTAGATCTTACCTAACGCTTATTGTAATCTGGAGGATGGTGACGATCCAAGATACAAATATAATTGTGCTGATTAGATCTTACCTATCGCCTATAGTTATTTGGAGGATAGTGACGATCCCAGATACAAATATAATTGTGCTGATTAGATCTTACCTAACGCCTATAGTTATTTGGAGGATGGTGACGATCCAAGATACAAATAAAATTGTGCTGATTAGATCTTACCTATCGCCTATAGCTTTTTGGAGGATAGTGACGATCCCAGATACAAAAGTAATTGTGCTGATTATATCTTACCTAACGCCTTTTGCAATCTTGAGGATGGTGACGATCCCAGATACAAAAGTAATTGTGCCGATTAGATCTTACCTAACGCCTTTAGTTATCTGGAGGATAGTGACGATCCCGGATACAAATATAATTGTGCTGATTATATCTTACCTAACGCCTATTGTAATCTTGAGGATGGTGACGATCCCAGATACAAAAGTAATTGTGCCGATTAGATCTTACCTAACGCCTTTAGTTATCTGGAGGATAGTGACGATCCCGGATACAAATATAATTGTGCTGATTAGATCTTACCTAACGCCTATAGTTATTTGGAGGATAGTAACGATACCGGATACAAATATAATTGTACTGATTAGATCTTACCTAACGCTTATTGTAATCGGGAGGATATTGACGATCCCAGATACAAAAGTAATTGTGCTGATTAGATCTTACCTATCGCCTATAGTTATCTGGAGGATAGTGACGATCCCGGATACAAATATAATTGTGCCGATTAGATCTTACCTAACGCCTATTGTAATCTGTAGGATTGTGACAATCCCGGATACAAAGGTAACTGTGCTGATTAGATCTTACCTAACGCCTATTGTTAAATATAATTGTGCTGATTAGATCTTACCTAACGCCTTTTGTAATCTGGAGGATGGTGACGATCCCAGATACACATATAATTGTGCTGATTAGATCTTACCTAACGCTTATTGTAATCTGGAGGATGGTGACGATCCAAGATACAAATATAATTGTGCTGATTAGATCTTACCTATCGCCTATAGTTATTTGGAGGATGGTGACGATCCAAGATACAAATATAATTTTGCTGATTAGATCTTACCTATCGCCTATAGTTATTTGGAGGATAGTGACGATCCCGGATACAAATATAATTGTGCTGATTAGATCTTACCTAACGCCTTTAGTTATCTGGAGGATAGTGACGATCCCGGATACAAATATAATTGTACTGATTAGATCTTACCTAACGCTTATTGTAATCTGGAGGATGGTGACGATCCAAGATACAAATATAATTGTGCTGATTAGATCTTACCTATCGCCTATAGTTATTTGGAGGATAGTGACGATCCCAGATACAAATATAACTGTGCTGATTAGATCTTACCTAACGCCTATTGTTAAATATAATTGTGCTGATTAGATCTTACCTAACGCCTTTTGTAATCTGGAGGATGGTGACGATCCCAGATACACATATAATTGTGCTGATTAGATCTTACCTAACGCTTATTGTAATCTGGAGGATGGTGACGATCCCAGATACAAATATAATTGTGCTGATTAAATCTTACCTAACGCTTATTGTAATCTGGAGGATAGTGACGATCCCGGATACAAATATAATTGTGCTGATTAGATCTTACCTAACGCCTGTAGTTATTTGGAGGATATTGACGAGTCCGGATACAAATATAATTGTGCTGATTAGATCATACCTAACGCCTTTAGTTATCTGGAGGATAGTGACGATCCCGGATACAAATATAATTGTGCTGATAGATCATACCTAACGCCTTTAGTTATCTTGAGGATAGTGACGATCCCGGATACAAATATAATTGTGCTGATTAGATCATACCTAACGCCTTTAGTTGTCTGGAGGATATTGACGATCCCGGATACAAATATAATTGTGCTGATTAGATCATACCTAACGCTTATTGTAATCTGGAGGATAGTGACGATCCCGGATACAAATATAATTGTGCTGATTAGATCTTACCTAACGCTTATTGTAATCTGGAGGATAGTGACGATCCCGGATACAAATATAATTGTGATGATTAGATCTTACCTAACGCCTTTTGTAATATGGAGGATGGTGACGATCCCAGATACAAATATAATTGTGCTGATTAGATCTTACCTAACGCTTATTGTAATCTGGAGGATAGTGACGATCCCGGATACAAATATAATTGTGCTGATTAGATCATACCTAACGCCTTTAGTTATCTGGAGGATAGTGACGATCCCGGATACAAATATAATTGTGCTGATTAGATCATACCTAACGCCTTTAGTAATCTGGAGGATAGTGACGATCCCGGATACAAATATAATTGTGCTGATTAGATCATGCCTAACGCCTTTAGTTATCTGGAGGATAGTGACGATCCCGGATACAAATATAATTGTGCTGATTAGATCATACCTAACGCCTTTAGTTATCTGGAGGATAGTGACGATCCCGGATACAAATATAATTGTGCTGATTAGATCATACCTAACGCCTTTAGTTATCTGGAGGATATTGACGATCCCGGATACAAATATAATTGTGCTGATTAGATCTTACCTAACGCCTTTTGTAATCTCGAGGATGGTGACGATCCCAGATACAAATATAATTGTACTGATAAGATCTTACCTAACGCTTATTGTAATCTGGAGGATAGTGACGATCCCGGATACAAATATAATTGTGCTGATTAGATCTTACCTAACGCTTATTGTAATCTGGAGGATGGTGACGATCCCAGATACAAATATAATTGTGCTGATTAGATCTTACCCAACGCCTATTGTAATCTGGAGGATGGTGACGATCCCAGATACAAATATAATTGTGCTGATTAGATCTTACCTAACGCCTATTGTAATCTGGAGGATAGTGACGATCCCAGATACAAATATAATTGTGATGATTAGATCTTACCTAATGCTTATAGTAATCTGGAGGATAGTGACGATCCCGGATACAAATATAATTGTGCTGATTAGATCTTACCTAACGCCTATTGTAATCTGTAGGATGGTGACGATCCCAGATACAAATATAATTGTGCCGATTAGATCTTACCTATCGCCTATAGTTATTTGGAGGATAGTGACGATCCCAGATACAAATATAATTGTACTGATTAGATCTTACCTAACGCTTATTGTAATCTGGAGGATGGTGACGATCCCAGATACAAATATAATTGTGCTGATTAGATCTTACATAACGCCTATTGTAATCTGGAGGATAGTGACGATCCCGGATACAAATATAATTGTGCTGATTAGATCTTACATAACGCCTATTGTAATCTGGAGGATGGTGACGATCCCAAATACAAATGTAATTGTGCTGATTAGATCTTACCTTACTCATACAGTTATCTGGAGGATGGTGACGATCCCAGATACAAAAGTAATTGTGCTGATTAGATCTTACCTAACGCCTACAGTTATCTGGAGGATGGTGACGATCCCAGATACAAAGGTAATTGTGCTGATTAGATCTACCATCACGGAATGCTCATTTTGCGTACACAGGGCGGCCGATATGACGAAGGGAATGGTCAGTGTAGGTCCAAACATGGTCAGGAATTGCTGTAAGAAGGATAAATAGGTTTTGTAATAACCAGACTATTGTTTATAGCGCACGTACTTTTTATGATAAAAGTACCATTAACCCATTGTCAAACAATAACGTCGTTTGACCAGTTTTTTGTATACGACTCTGGAAAACATTGTGGGAAAAGAGAAATTGCTCTAAACGAGCAATTCCTCTTTTTCCCACATGTTTTATGCATTATCAGAGGACTGTTTTGCAGTTCATCAAATTTTGAAATGTCGTCTGCAAACTCTTTTAATTTGGAAAAGTTGAAAGTTTGGTGTTTGGTAAAGGGTTAAAATGTAAAATTTCTAGCACAAGAGGGGAGAGCGGAGGAACGACATAAACTTATTATACTGCATGAAATACTTTGAAGATCGCAAACTATAGATACTTTGAAAGACGATTGGCCATACATAAGCACTTGTTTTGCTTTTAAGTTTCATAAACGAAACATGATGCATTGAGATCTTTACTTATTGATAAGGGTACAACTGAACAGTGACATAGCTATTCTGGTGTCAATAGTAAGATGACATAGAACACTCCTGATGCAGACTAACATGTTAAGTTTAATAAAAACAAAGTGCATTACATGTACCTAACATGTTATAAACACTCTTTATATAAGATGTTCAAAAACGAAATCAACTTCGTCATTACTACTAACGAGGTTGTGGTATCTGTCCGAGGAAGGCTTTCACGACTAGCTTTATGACATTGGCATCATTAAGTTTTGTGTATATATGTTGTGTATATATGTACTAAATGTTAAATATTTGAGACTTCAGGAGTCAATTCCCTTTAAAAATCCAAGACGTTCACTTATGATAATCTTACCATTATAGTTCAGCATTTTCTTTATAAAGACCGGTTTCCATAAAGATTAATTAAACAAGTGATATAGAATAAACAGTTGAAAGGTAGTGACCCGCTTACCATTATAGTTCAGCTTGCATTTTCTTTATAAAGAACGGTTTCCATAAAGATCAAGTAAACAAGTGACATTAGACTAAAGAGATGTGAGTAGACATCTGCTAACCTGTAACCCGAGTAATATACACATATACCAAGGTGGAACATCCTCGATGCTGTATACAAGATCGTCCGGACGATCTGGTGGTATTTCCTCCACAATAATGAGACGATGGTCACCTTCTGCATATCTAACTTCTCCGTTTGTTTCAATGTCTCCCGTGTTAGCCATTGTGTTGTTGTACATTCCTCACAAACACAACATTTAATGTTTCATCTTTAAAGTATATGACCTGTATTTTCAGCTTTGACTGCAGATTTAAGTGTTTCGTTTGATCTAGTATCTTCAGTGTGAACTAAACTGCCCTTGTGTATCCGTTAAAGTTCAAATTATTCAGATTCTATGTTAGCCAAACCTCTAGATATGTGAAATGTGTTCAGATTTGACAACAAATTGAGATTACATCAATGACTGCGGTGTAAACCTGAAAGATGCTTGGTCACAGAAGAGGGAATTTGAAAGTCGAAATAAAATGTCGTTGGAACAATAGAGTTTTTGTATTGCTGTTTGGTTTACAATCAAAAGTAGCCACTGAAAGAATAAATAACTCCAGGAAGCGTCAATTAATGAAAGTATGTACAGTTTATAAACGGTAGATCTTAAAAGCGATGTCACGGATTTGTGTTAATGAATTTTTTTAACCACTTTACACTCACTTAAATGAATTAAAAACGATACAATTTTCCTTTCAACGACTACTATTCAGTGTATATCGTATGACAGTATAGCTGTTATTCAAATCTAAAGAACTTTATAATTAACTTCCCAATATCCTCATATCCGTGAACAAGCACCTTTTAGTGTCGTTGAGAGTTCCATATTAATCACACTGTATACTGGTATCGGTGTATGAACACCTTTAGATGAGTTGCTGATACATAGTGAAGTTTGTTTGCATGCTAACATATCTGATCGTCATCTTGGAGAACCAACATCATATCTTATCGTAAGTTCATGTCCAACAATTAATGAGATGCCCTTTTGGACTTCGGCATACAGTCATCAAAGTTCACAATTAACATTCAGCTACGTCTTATCCGTGACAAACATTAAACCTTTACATGTCAAGGATGCTTGCAGGGTTAGATATTCATTCAAGTCCTTGGGTCCTTGACCACTTGTTTTGCCTGTAGGACCAGTGACTTCATAGCCTGGGAGGTCCTTGTTACCATGAGAAAGTGAGGAAAGTTCATATAAATTCTAACCTAATTAACAACAACGATTGACATCTTAACCCTTTACCAAACACCCAATTTTCGACTATCCCAAATTGAAAGAGTTTGCAGGCGACATTTCAAAATGTGATGAAATTAGAAAATAATCTTCTGATAGGACAGAAAACTTTATGGGAAAAGGAAAAATTGCTCGTCACGAGCAATTTCTCCTTTTCTCATAACGGTTTTCAAAGCCGTCTGCAAAAAAGTGGTCAAATTGCGTTATTGTTTGGTAATGGGTCCAGATGAGGTTTTGTAGGACCCATTTATTGAACAAGTAACTGGTCCTGTCGTTCGCCTGTCGACCCCTGAGCGGGCGAAATGCATCCTGCAGCATATAAAACTCTTACGAGGCGGAATGTGGTGAACAAGATCAGATTGTTAGGATAATACGGAACGATCACGAGCGACGTGATATCAAGATATTTTTATATATCTATTCTTTAAACTTATAAAATTCTTAAATTGTTTAGAGATAAACAAGTCAAATGGCATCGGATTCTTTTACAAAAAGGTTAAGTACAGATACTTCGAGACCCTATACTTACAGAGGATATATGTCTAGGGGTAGAGCGTCGGCATTCGGACACGCAGGTCGTGGGTTCGAATCCCGTGAGTAGCGGGATCAGCCGTGCAGCCTTTCATTAACAATAACTAATTGAGTACTGGTTATGTATCCAGGAAGAAGAATCGAACGTGAGCAATCTATGTGTAAAATCTTGTTTCACAATCGATGTAGAATATATCAGACTATTTTCTATCTTTGACTTCATAAAGTATCTTATGTTAGTCAAAGTAAAAAAAAATATATTGATTGGAAGCAAATGTGACGAAATGACAAATTTCGTTTCGAATAGTTTCTCCTATTTTCACCGTGGTTTAAGGCGTATTGCGCTTCAAGTGAAGCCATAGATTACCCAATTACCTCATGGCAAATTCCCGGAATTGTCAGAAGGGTGTTCTAAAACGTAAGCAGTCATATTCTGATTAAATCTATAAAAAATATACTTTAGAATGCAAGAAAGTTCTAATCAGAAAGGTTACTGTTCTTTTTATTACATTTGATTTTTGCAAGCTCATCACAAATGTCCGAGAAAGCCTGAATGTGTGGAAGAGTTATATCATTAAATGATAGGTATGCGCATACATGATTCCGTTTAGCGGAGTTGTGTATGACCATGTATAATTCGTTATCAAATACTCGCAAGGTGTGTCTGAAATACCAATAAATAGTGGGCTATTAATGAAGTCAATGCCCTGGACTACAAGGATTGGCCTCTTGGGCACGATTTACGAAAAGTTTATAACCCATTACCCACTAATAACGATAATTGACCAATTTGTAGTAGACAACAATGGAAAACATTGTGGTAAAAGGAGAATTTTCTCTTCACAAGTAATTTCTCCTTTTCCCATAATGTTTTCTGCCATATCAGAAAAGGTTATTTTTCAATTTCATTACATTTTGAAATATCCTCTGCATACTCTTTTAAATTGGGACCGTTGAAAATTTGGCGTGAAGTGAAGGGTTAAAAAATATAGGTTTATGTTCTTTATTAACAATAAGCTGTGTACATTGAATAAATTAGGATTAACATTCTACAATCTCAATGAGTATAGTAATTAACGTGTAGGGAATTAAACACATTGATTATGTCAGGTGATGTTTCATCTACTTGTATGCTGTAAAGATTCTTTGGAGACAAAAGAACGATTCCTGAATGATTCAATGAATGATTTTACTAATTTCCGAAACAAGACAACACTAGATGGGTGATTCCTATGTTTTCGATATACAAGACAAACAAACAGACATAAACACAAGAACATCCACCATTTTACAATACATTATATGAATGACTCCCAGGAATCAGTTTTTTGGCCGCATTTGCACAGATCAACACGGCGCAGTCATAACATGCAGTAGAATATCCTTTTACTCGAATTTCATATTGTCGAACCTCCCTTTATGTCGAAGTATATACCTGTCACGATATATTTGTTCTTCATTTCTATTTCTTTATATTCCAGATATCTATACGTCAAACTATCTAGGATCCATTAAACTCGATGCAAAGAGATTCTACTGTACACCCAAATAGAGAAGGTTTTATTGGTTCATATTGAAATAAACACGATTGGTTCTCAACTAAAGAAAGGAATTATTTCGTATTAGCGTATACCCAATGATGAGTGTATTGACACATGTGTATATTTCCTTTCCAGTAGCTTTAAATATTTCTTGGAAGACTTACACATTCGAATCTGGAACGTTTGGAAAGATCCTGCCGTACAAAAGGAGTAATATTGTACAATGAGTCAGATTAAAAGAGTCAGAGGTGTCCGATATATGTTGGAACAGTCTGCATATGTCGGAAGGAACTATATGCGTCGGAAATGCTCACACATTAATACAAGCACGACATTAAAACGGTTTGCTTCAAGGACCTGTCCAGATCAGCATATGATTCAAATGGCGGTGTAGTTTCCTTTACTTTGTTTCTTTCTCCTTTTTTGTTTTATTTGAATATACCACGTTTCAACATTTTTAGTTATATAAAAATCGAGAAAAAGGGGAAAAAGGAAATTATCAACACATTTCCCTTATTCATCTTTTTGTTCGGTATATCGCTGTCTCCTTGCATCTATAACATGCTGGCCCGATATGAAACTCTTCTAAAAAATAACCATTCAACAAATAAATACATACAACGGTACGAGCAATCGCTCCTTTTGCCACAATAACGCCTGGCCAATATTAGAAAGAAACGAAAAATTAATGCTATCTTACATGATACAACCTTTAATTTGGGACCAGAAAGTTGTACATAAAAGTTTATAAACCATTACCAAACAATGACTTGATAGAAATACCTCGCATATATTGTATGAGTTTAGGATTCAATGGAAGTGTTTAACACCATTTTAAATTATCTCCTTTGGTCGGTACCTCATACATAATACTAAAATTAAAAGATGTAGTTCTGTTCAAAACGTCACGAATTTAGTTTCCTTTTCCGGATCGATAGTTTCTATTGGAGGAAGTAGATTGGACTTCTCCCTGGGAAGGGTCGGGTACGCCATGTCTCTATTCGTCAGATCTCCGAGCCCGTCCCCAGCCTCGTCCTCCAGGGTCAGGACCCCGCCAGCCTGTCCACCCATCCCTAGTCCGTCGGTATCCGGTTCGAATCTCCGGAAGCTCTGCGGTTTCTCCGCGGCTGGTACCAGCCTGGAATCGTTCCCGGATATCACCTTCTCGTCGCCATTAAAGATCACCATCGCCTCGCGGTCGCGGTTAATCATGGGCGTTCGGTGTTTGTGGTGCGTCCCGTTCGTTTTGGGGAAGTCCGTGAGCGGTATACCAACACCCAACTCCTTCCCGCCATCCGGCGATAAACCGGAACCGGATGTGTGGCCATTTGCCATGTTTGTCACGTGACCATTGGATGTCACATGACCGTTTGTTGTGGCGAATACAGGACTTTCCGCCGTAAACACAATATCGTCACGTGTCAGAGGTTCCGATCTCGTGTCGTCATACTCGATATCCTCAAGAACGTCTTCCTTGTCCGGATCTGTAGGAGTTGAAAGAGAAGTAGTTGTTTTAACTTGACATAAAACACATGGGTTTTTTCTTTTGTTTTTCCATTGTAGTCTTTGATTTACTTGCTCATAGACGTGAGGAAATTTTGAAATTTATTTAACCTATTACAAAAAAAGATAACGACATTTGACCAGTTAATTGCAGACGAGTCTGGTGTTGTCGCACTCGAAATCTTCAAGAATATCTTCTTTGTCCAGGTCTCAAGGAGTTGAAAGAAAGTTAATTTAGCTTGACAGCGACCACATGTTTTTTTTGTTTTGCAATATAGTCTTCAATCTTAAGTCTGCTTTTCCAAAGATGTGAGGACATCTGGAAGTTAAAACTATTTTTTTTAAACTGTTCAACAGTTGATCTCTTTTATGATACTTACTGGAGAATGACCATTAGAAGGAAATTAGTAAGTACTCAAATGGTTATGGTATGTATAAAGTGAATTGATATGAACGAGTATTTAGTTAAGACTAAGTATATTTATCCCATTACCAAAGAAAAACGACGTTTGAACACTTTATTGCAGACGACTGGAAAGGATTATGGGAAAAGTGATGCAATATGTTTAAGATCCAACGTATACTGACTGTACATACTTAAGATAAATTAAAGCTTAATTATATTCCATACAACAATACAAAAAACTGGTTTGTTCCAACGACGTGTTATTTTGACATGAATATCCTCTCATTTGTCAGCAAAAAAAGTATTTTCTAGAAAATAACCCATCATTCCAATGTTATAATATAAAAAATAAAAATGGTAGACGGTGATCTGAAGAAGAGCGCATCGATGATAAGAAATGAAAGTATAGAAAAGAAAAAACACGATTTGATATCGTTTACAGCTTTCAATAGGCTTATGGGAATCTTAAGAATATAAACGAACTGGCAAACATAAAAGCATCAAGAAACCACAGTAGACAACCCATTAGCCTTTGCAGAATTTGTCATAGCAGAACATTTACATTTACAATTAGATTGTATATACGTACAGAGGTCCACAAAACACCAGTTTTATGTGTCTCACTTCTTCATTTCTACCGTTTTCCCTTTTTTAATAGGTATTCACAGGAAATGTGTCAACTGAATACAACTGACCTGACAAATCCGAGAACATGAGAAGGGAAATAAAGTTAGACGAGAAAGCTTACAATACTTCAGTCCTACGTTCTTAATTGATTGATGGTTGAATTAGTAGTGCTGTGGTTTTAGACCATCCCCCGGTGTGCGTAGGAAACCAGTCCATAAACTGGTTCCCCCGCTGTCTACAAGCTCCACCATGTTCCACAATGGGCAGTCTACAAAATGTGAGCGATTTGATTGGTCCAAATGCAACGTTCCAAAATATGACAACAACAAAAAACACACAGTCGTTTCCCCCGAATCATCCTTTGTGATTTTTAAAGAAGACAGTCCTTCATCAGTCTTAATTATCTTCTGATTCGTATGAAATATTTGTCAAAATTTCGAATTTGAATCGTTGTGAACAATATTTCCGTAAAGGAAACCTCGAGTCATGGCTAACATTTCGCTTGAACCTGCAAACGTCCGTCTCTAAGGACAGTATGCTGCTTTCGTTATTTCTGTTACCAGCCGGTTTTCTGATTGGTAGATTTGTACAATACCAGTCTCTATATTCAACAGATGAGAGGCAGGTTCCCAGTGTAACCAGTCAATTGCATGTGTGGGGAAACCAAGAGAAAGAACAACAGCGACCGAACCGAGAACATAATCCATAGAAATCCTAAGAACTTGAGGACCACCAAGACCATCCTTACTTAAATAGTTAACTAATTTCCATTGTAGGACCATGCAAGCATTGGTGACAGCGGCGAGACAACTCTGCCAACAATCTGGAAGAAGTATGGCAAAGGCATAACCAACAATTTCAATTGATATATATTTATTGAGAGGCAATGGAATTTTGTCAGCAGCATATGGTCAGGAAATGAGGCCAAGTGAGGCTTTTACTTGCTAATCGGAAAGCCGTTATATCATCAAAGACTAGTACGATGTCGAAACCCATATGTCAGAGTATCGAGTCCACAACCCATACCCATGAGGCTAACACTTTACCCTCGTGTTTCCACAGTGGTCCCTTACGAGCCAACACCTGCGTGCAATAGTATGCCCACAACACGTCACGGCAACACCCTGCACACGAAAGGTTGCGACCACACTGCACACAGTCTAGCAAACATACCTTATATCGGTCAGAACCAAATAACGAACTTTCCACTTGTTTTACTACACACGTTACGTAAAGGCGTTAGCTCACGGGGCGGTCATGCCGTCATATATAAGTTTATGCAGTTGTAAACAATTTTCAGTTGGTTCGCTTATACCCCGATCTGTATCAGTACAAGCCTTTTGGTCTCGAGCGTACTTTTCTATTCGTGAGGAAACCATTGTGGATTTTCGACTCGTGTGAACTTAAACTGGACCAATGTCGCGTTTTTAATTGATTCATTTACATTTATGGTAGAAAGAATTTAAGGGTGTTGGTTTAAAACCTTTGAAAAATGGTTGTATCTGTTGACTACATGAAGTCTCATTTCATCATAATGCCTTACTAAATTATGTCTCATTTCATCGTGACTTACTTCATAATTACCTTACTAAATTATGTCTCATTACATCGTGAAGTACTTTAACATGCCTTACTAAATTATGTCTCATTTCATCGTGACTTACTTCATAATGCCTTACTAAATTATGTCTCATTTCATCGTGACTTACTTCATAATTACCTTACTAAATTATGTCTCATTTCATCGTGACTTACTTCATAATGCCTTACTAAATTATGTCTCATTTCATCGCGGCTTACTTCATAATGCCTTCCTAAGTTATGTCTCATTTCATCGCGACTTACTCATAATGCCTTACTAAATTATGTCTCATTTCATCGCGGCTTACTTCATAATGCCTTCCTAAGTTATGTCTCATTTCATCGCGACTTACTCATAATGCCTTACTAAATTATGTCTCATTTCATCGTGACTTACTTCATAATGCCTTACTAAATTATGTCTCATTTCATCGTGACTTTCTCATAATGCCTTACTAAATTATGTCTCAATCATCGCGACTTACTTCATAATGCCTTACTAAATAATGTCTCATTTCATCGCGACTTACTTTATAATGCCTTACTAAATTGTCTCATTTCATCGCGACTTACTTCATAATGCCTTACTAAATTATGTCTCATTTCGTCGCGACTTACTCATAATGCCTTACTAAATTATGTCTCAATCATCGCGACTTACTTCATAATGCCTTACTAAATAATGTCTCATTTCATCGCGACTTACTTTATAATGCCTTACTAAATTGTCTCATTTCATCGCGACTTACTTCATAATGCCTTACAAAATTATGTCTCATTTCGTCGCGACTTACTCATAATGCCTTACTAAATTATGTCTCAATCATCGCGACTTACTTCATAATGCCTTACTAAATAATGTCTCATTTCATCGTGACTTACTTTATAACACCTTAATCAATAATATATCTCTTCATCTAATATCTAATATCTCTTACTTCATAACACCTTGCTTTATGATGACTGTTTTCATACATGTAACGCCTTAATTCATCATGACTTACTTTATAACGCCTAATTTCATTATGACTTACTTCAGAATGTCTCCATATAACGGGCTGACGTGGAAGAATTACGAAACCATTGTGAAATAAGGAGAAATCGGTCTCAACGAGTGATATTTCAATTGATCATATTGTGTTAAGTTGATGTGAATCAAATATTATTAAACATGCGTTATTGTTTTCGTATACAATTTCCTACAATTTTGAACAGACATGAACTTCCATGTACAAGTGGTAGGGGTTCGAATGGATATTCCTCATCTTGAGATTTCAGTCAACAAAGACTAACCATCTTGTTGTAATGGAATATTCATGGTTTATAAATTTTATTTTGCTGGTGTCTTAAATCAGGTTTCTTTTGCAGTGTATTTCTATCCCTGTAAACGCCATTCCTGGGTTACCAGGTTTCTTTTGCAGTGGATTTCTTTCCCTGTAAACGTCATTCCTGGATTTTATTTCAAAGAATCACGCGTATCTAATGTTTTGGAAAAGTAGATCAAAATACATTGTCCTTTCGATTAATGGGACTTCCCACATATTTAGTACTGTGAGTTATAAATATAAATGTCTATCTGAAAGTTGTTGAAAACCTCTATTTCCTTAACAAAACAAAAATAGCTTTAGCATTAGTTGGACTTTTTGGTGGAAAACTTTGTTTATAGTTTGGTTTGGATTGTCCTCTTACAAACCTTACTAAATGCCGCTTGACGTTAGAAGAGAAACAGCAAGACGAAATAAATGAACAATTGTTGCAATATAAACCGTTTAAACAGTTTACTGTATATGCAAGAAATAAATGGTATATCATTACAAAATTGTAATGGCCGGGTCGAAGCGGATCAAATCATATAGTTTCACATATCTATGCAGATATGTTTAGTTATTCTATGCACGGAAGATGTTTCATTTCAAGACGATTAAAGTAGTCCACCCGTGATGGAAAACTTGTATTTGTTTTTGTTATAGAATAACTTGAAATATAGATCATAAACGTATCTAACATTCAAAAGCATTCACAAAGCCACTTTTCCTAATTTGTTTTTGAATCTATTTTTACAAAAATATTATTAATAAACTATGTTATTAAATCCATAGTAATTACCTCCCCCTAATTATCATTTTTCATATTTAGTTAAAATTACACGAATAAAGTATTGCAAAAATAAGTTAGATCCATAAAAAAATTTTATGATATAAACCTGGTTTTAAAACGGAACTTATTCGGTTAAATCTTTGGTTTTGTTATTCTGACATATCTTCCAGGGTTGGAATGCCTTTAAATATCACAACCTGAGAGTTATTCTGACATATCTTCCAGGGTTGGAATGCCTTTAAATATCACAACCTGAGAGTTATTCAGGGTTGGAATGCCTTTAAATATCACAACCTGAGAGTTATTCTGACATATCTTCCAGGGTTGGAATGCCTTTAAATATCACAACCTGAGAGTTATTCTGACATATCTTCCAGGGTTGGAATGCCTTTAAATATCACAACCTGAGAGTTATTCTGACATATCTTCCAGGGTTGGAATGCCTTTAAATATCACAACCTGAGAGTTATTCTGACATATCGTCCAGGGTTGGAATGCCTTTAAATATCACAACCTGAGAGTTATTCTGACATATCTTCCAGGGTTGGAATGCCTTTAAATATCACAACCTGAGAGTTATTTTCTAATGATCTAATGAAACTAGTAATTCAGACATAAAAAGGAAACTCAGGTTTAAGGACGTTCTCGGTAGATTTTTCTGCGCACTTCGTCTGCGCATCCAATGGAGATAATAATCTGTTACCGAAGAGGAACTTGCATAGTAGTCGGACAAACGTTTTTATTTGGATGAAATTAACTGTATGCAATTTTTTACAAAGAATAATTATATAATCCATAAAACTATGAAAGATTATTAACATAATTATATTTCTCATGCATACTAAGCCCCCAGCTTCTTTTTTTCAAGTTTTAAGTTATCTTAGTCGTTTTATAAATGTTTTTCAAATATGGTTACCATGGAAACTGTCGTTTTATAGACAAAACAACTCGTCAACATATGCATTTTTTTGCATTTAGTATTTCAAGATTAAATTATACTTCACATACTGAAAAACATTAAAAAAATCTATGAAAGGAATTCTGAAATATATCTATTTTTTTTGCAATATGCATATCAATTTTATTGTTTTTTGTCAAATTCAATTTGTGTTAATGTTTCCTATCATATTTTCCGATTCATCAAAATAAACATCACGATAGCATATCTTTTGATAACAATTGCAGTTTTTATTCTTTATTTGCAGTGTCTGTTTGGGATGGTATAACCAATGGAAGGTTTTAGGTTGATACATTTCCTGATTATATTTTTTATTCATTTTGTTTAGAATCTCGCCAGAACCTGTAAGACGAACTTTTCTAGTGAGTGATAACATTAAAGAATCTAGTATATGGTGATGTTGGTACATATCATAGATAGTACACAATTGCTCTTGTTTTTGTTAACCTATGGTGTAAGCAAGTAGTAGTACAAACAAGTAGACCGTTCGTTATGATTCTTCTCTGATATCAGCGACAGGTTTGTCGGGGCTATTAGTGTATGCCTCTAACTCATAATCCTCGAGTGACCTCTTCGCTATCTCGAGGTCGACGATATCGATAGGTTCTGGTTAGTTGGGGGAAAAAACAACAACATCACGATTACTCTACAAATATGTTACGGTATTTGGAACAAAATTGTCACCAAACGAAGGCATATTAATTGAAGTAATGGAAACCATAACGGATCACATTGGAAACATTTTTAGAGAAACACAAAGAAAACCAAATAAAACACTGAAAAATGAATCTTGAAAACTCGAGAAATACTATGTAAATCCAATAGAAGAATGGTAAATTCAAATAAACACAAAGATAGAAATCTTGAACATATTATTGTATAATAAATGAACCATAAGAGAAACCAAGTGGAAACATAAAAGACATCCAATAGAAAAAATACAAATCAGGAGATATCAAAGAGACCAAATGAAATGGAACCTGACAGAAAGCTTATGATATCAAATGGAAACACTAAAGAAGCTTAATTAAAACACAATGGTAGCGTGTGTGAAACCCAAGTTAATTTTGATTGAAATCGTTGCAGAACAAATTCAAATTAACATATGATTGTAAAATAAATCGAAAGGTTATCCATGACGATATATGTGTACGGTCTGAATGAATTTGTTCCGTTCTATAAAATTGATGAGTATCTTTTTCATGTTTTTTTTTTCTCTTTAACCCATGACCAAACAATAACGACATTGGACCAGTTTGTTGCAAACAACTCTAGACACTATGGGAAAAGGAGAAATTACGCTTAACGAGCAATTTCTCCTTTTTCCACAATGTTTTCTGCCCTATCAAATGATTATATTCAATTTCATCACATTTTGAAATGTTGTCTACAAATTCTTTCAATTTAGGACAGTCGAAAATTTGGCGTTTAGTAAAGGATTAAGAATGGCTATTTAGCTCTATCGTCTATATAGAATGTGGAATAAAACAAACAAAAAACAGGACACAAATAATCAACATCTTTGTTGGGTCGAGCATTGGTATTATTTCTAAATATATTGCACATTTGGCACGAAATCCGATGGTTGTTTATCATAAGTTAAGCCTAATTAACGTAAATATAATGATTTTCTCATCATTAATTAATAATCTGCCAAACTACGATGACTCGACCTTTTGCAAGTACGGTAAAGCACATCGAATATGTCTTGTGCTTTAAATCAGTCAGTGTCTTGGAAATAACACTTGTTCACACATTAAAGGTGGTGAATCACGTGACCAGTGTTAACGAGTTCATGTCCGAGCAAGCTGGCCGCCCAACAGGTATTTTACCTACTTTTGCCAATGCTATCCACATTGTGTATCCCACAAGTGTTGACCTTCAATTTACCGGATCCGGTGGCATATGGTAATAAATGCTTTATAACGACGTAACGTCTAACATTCGGCGAGAAATTGCAGTCAATGGGTGCGCATGTCCAAAACAGTCTTCGACGGCATCCATCTTGCTCGGACATAAAATCGTAATTATTGGTCATGGGATTTCCATATCTGATTAAGCAGGAAATATGAAAGGAAGAGGCCCCATTGACAAGAACTGAAAACTTTGGAGGCGACGTAGAACTAATTCCAAACCACTAATCCATATAGTCCTGGAATTGACTTCAAACCTATGCGACAGGTCAGATCCAGGCCTGCCGCAAAGTAAATGGCCTGTGATCTAACCTGTTTGGCACCCTTTCCCCAGCTAAATTATTCAGATATTTAAAGTCTTAGAGCGCAGACGACACAAATACCTATTTTAAGAAGATTAACAAGCATTCTAAGGGTTGATTACTGTTTCAAACAAAGCTTAAATTTGCCAATAATTCCAGGGTCCTTTAAGCAAGTATACAAGAATGTTAAATATTGACCAATCGTATGCTTGCCTTCCTGATATTAAAGCGACATACTTTAATTAACGGATCTATAAAACGGGGTATTCGGGTTTTGCGTACCCATTTTAGTTTCATTGAATACTTGCCTTAAGTTCTCATGGGGGCTTACGTGGCCTTTTGTTAAGAGAATATAAATTCAAATAAGATTGCCCGTTTCGGCCTCGGTTCAAAATACGATAGTGCTGACTTCGGAGTTTCATGCGAGGTAATTTTCAGAGTGTCGATAGTTCTAACCGGGTTGACGAGTCCGTATAAGCAGTGAAGGTAGAATTAAATTAATCCACCATTTTTGAAACTCAATATTGCGTCGAACTACTGCGTTTGTTCTCGGTAAACATCGGTCGGGCCGAAAATGACCGAAGTAATCCGACGAAGAAATAAAATTTAAATGGCCATGTATTAGCACTCTACCTTAAGGTATGGGTCTTCCCGCAACTTTTATGACTCGTGCGTCGCAATATACATTAAAACAATTGACTCCAGGGTGGCAAAATCGATTGATCGTATTGTCCAGCTTGTCTAGAGGTTTCAACGGGCAAGTGACATTTTACTAAAATTTACTGTAAAACCACGGTACGAAGAAGTGCACAAAACATTAAGCTCTTACGGACAAAATAATCAAAATCATATTTCGTTAACCGCGAACGTCCACAATTCAAATGCCTTTATAAACAAAGAAACAAACCTTCGAATCTGGGTTTCGTGTTTTCTACTATCGGTTTTCCGGCATTCGGATCGCGGGTTTTCCAATAACAGAAGTAAAACAAGAGCGCGGCAATCAGGGCCAATAGGACCAGCCCGAGTATAATGAGACCGATCAGGAGGCCCGTATTAACCCCGCCCTCCTCACCCCCTCCAGTCCCCGTGGTTACGACAGGCGGGTCCGGCACTGGGAAAAAAGAGAATCAGAACCAGAAATAATTGTATTGACACAAACTTTACAGTTTATGGTCATTAACATATGTGCGTAGTAAAACAGTTATCACAAGAATCGAGAAAGAAAACAAAGAAAATGAGAATAAACCCATGGTCTCAAAGACCCGAAATATTGTTTAGATTAAACATCTGTTTTGCAACAATTCTGAATCATTTATCGAACGCCAAATTTTCGACTGTTACAAATTGAACGAGTTTGCAGACATTTCAAAACGTGATGAAACTGGAAAATAATCTTCTTATAGTACAGAAATTATTGTGGGAAAAAGGAGAAATTGCTCGTTAAAAGCAATTTCTCCTTTTCCCACAATGTTTTCCAGAGCCGATCGCAAAGAATTGGTCAAATCCCGTTATTGTTTGGTAATGATTAAACATATTGTATTGCAAAACTTCTAAAAGTGAATTACAAATGAAACGATTTTAAAAGTTATGGCAAAAGAGTGTGGCCACAAGTTCTCACGTGCTTATCAATGTAATTCTTATACTCTTTATTATTTTTATTGTAAGTATCACAAATGGTAGACAAGCAGAATGTACTATGTACACTTCAATGGGTTTAACATATAGATATAGACAAAAGTCCGATTTGGAAAGTAGAAAAGGTTATCACTTACCACAGGTCTCTGTTAAATTAATGCAAAAATGAAAGGTTAGGGTACTTATCCAACTGATGGAACGTTCTGATAATAGGGTTAATCCTTTCCCAAACAACACATTTTGGACTGTCCCAAATTGAAAGAGTTTGCAGATGACATTTCGGAATGTGATGCAAATGAAAAATATTATTCAGATAGAGCAGAAAACCTAGTGGGAAAAGGAAAAATTGCTCGTTACGAGCAATTTCTCCCTTCCCTACAATGTTTTCTAAAGTCGTCTGCGACAAAGTAGTCAAATGTCTTTATTGTTTGCGAAAGGGTTAAAGACTTAATCACACATGTCAAAAAGATCTTCTATAATACATAACATAGCATTACATACACTGTAGTTTAATTGAGACAGTAAGCACACAAGCTCATAGTCAATACACATATAAGTACATGTGAAGAATGTGGCAGTATTACATTAGATGCATAAAGAAATAAATACAAAGAGATTAAAAATGAACAAGGTTTTGATGAGAGTGGTTTTATTTCGGTAGGCGCTTCATGAACAGTCTATTATCCTACAGAAAAGGGTTTTCTTCTTGATTTGAATGTGTGTTACTCCATAAAATCTAATTCATTGTATCTAACTTAAATTTCTATAGAAAAAAAAACATTTTTTTATAATTCTATTCATATATTGTTGCATTCAATATGGAACAGTTAGACTATCCCACATTGAGAAATGATGAAACGAATCATAATCTTGAAGAGCGCATACGTATAGTTTTTCTCCTTCAATTATGGTTTTTTAGAAATGGTTCGAAGACTTTGTAACAAAACGTTGCAATACACTTTAAGTAAATCACTTTTCTCACATGAGTTTTATACCGAAACAACTTACTTTATAGTCAGTAAGTATTTACAATAACAGTTTCTCGGCTGATGCTTCTTTCAATTTTGTTAATTAATGGATATTAATTTCTTTTGAAATAACATGACATAACTTCGTTCAAAAAAGTTTCAAATTGTTTATTGACATAATAACTAAACATAGTTTGTTGTCAAACATGAATTCATAATACAAAAGCGTAAAATGCATAAACATGGCAATGAACATGAATTTGAGCACATACGTCCATAGTTCAAAAACATTCAAAACTTATTTTGCAATTACATATTTAAACACGAATAGAAATATGAAGTCAATCACGTACGAATTATGTTTTTTTAGATGGTTCGAAAGATTAGTACATACATGTACTTGTTAGTATGGATAAAAATACCAAGTAATTTATGAGAACTATTCTTTCTTGACATAAATTGGTTTCTTTCTAGAAAGGCATCTTTACAAACTCGCCCAAGGTTAAACAGGGTTTGTTTATTATATCCATCTATTGTAGGTACAATTAAATCCGTACAAATACAGCAATTCGTTAAGAAACATGACAAACTGTTTACCGTTGGCTGTAAAGAAGATCAGATTTCCACCGGTGATTACAGATGTGGCGTTCTGGTTCTCTTGACACGTGGTATGGATTTCTGACGCATAAACAAGGCTATTGTCTGTCTCATTATACGACAGGGCCTGAAAAAATGAAAATGAACAAATGCCGTTTTGTAATATCTTATTTGTAATTCTGCGTCGTTGTTTTTGTTTCTTTTGTTTTTGGACTTAGGGTGTGCATCATCGTTGATCCATTGAATTCACATACCATATTTTTAAACCTGCTAGTTTATCCATAAATATATAAATACACTTGCGCAAAACCCCAATTACTCATTATCCATCCACCTCACTGTGCTGAAAAGCATATTCACAGGAACTAGGCAAGAAAATAGTCCGCATTTACTCGCTTGTTTACACTCATGTTTAAAACTGCCAAATTTACTTTCCCGTCTTAGAATACGATAGTGTAACGAACATAGCCGATAAATCTATAATAAGCACAATCACATCCGATCAGTGAAAACGCTGTCGTCCACTGATCAGTTGTTATTGCTATTTATTAACATGCAGGTTGTCTATAACAATGTGTAAGGTTCCATTCCGAGAACGTTACAATATATCGCAAACTTTTGCACGTTAAATGATAAAGAGATAGTCATTTGAGAATTTTCCACTGATGTTTGTGGATAAATTCGAATTGATTGAGTTAAATACATTTCAACAAACAAACGCAAGTTAAGAGGAGGTTCAGGGGCCTCTGTGGCCTAGTGGTTAGAGTACAGAACTTGAAATCACATGGCCCCTCTCCACGTGGTTTCAAATCCTGAGAGGGATATGGATTTTCATGAGAGGCAGTCTCCCGACTGACTTACGGAATGCCGATGGTTCTACCCACCTTGACCAGCCCTTATGGGCAGTTGAGTATTGGGTCTTCCTCCATCATTAAGAGTCTTGCATCGCTACATAACTGAAATAATGTTGATGTGATGTAAAACCCACATAAAAAAAAAGAGGAGGTTCAAAGAGAAGAAAACAATAATACTGATAATGAGAAGAATGAGGATGAGAATAAAGAGAATAATTATACGAAGAAGAACGACAAAAAAGAGAAGAAGAAGAAGAAGAAGAAGAAGAAGAAGAAGAAGAAGGAGAATGAAATGAAGAAAAAGAAGAACAAGAACAAGAACAACTACAAGAACAACAACAACAACAAAGCAACACGACATCGTGAACAGAAAAATGATGACTCAGGGACATCTTACCATGCAGGTAAACGGGTACTGTGCGCCTGTTGCAGAGTTGTATAGAATCTGATAGTATGTTGTTGTGGTACCCACTGTAGTTGACGCTTCCGCTATACAGTACAATATACCCGTGCCTGAATAGGGGGTAAAAGGATTTAAACAACATCATACTTATGATTTAACCTTCAAAATATCGGTATATAAACGATATAAGAAAAAGGAACATCACATTGCGATCAAATAAGAGTTCTATGACAGGTTTAACTTTCAGGAATCATAATCATTAAGCAAAGTTTGGTCAACAAGAATACAACATGATAGCCAGCACAGAAAACAAAATAACTGTTGATCAATCTCTTAAACTTTCTCAAGAAACAGTGTATAAATAGTATAGACTTCTACGTTTTTTTTTCTGGAAATCATCAGTTCAAGGCTGGGGCTCTGAATGGTATTGTCAATAAACAATCCCATATAAGAAGTAGCGGGGCTCGAACAGTTAAAAGTGAACCAACCTGCATTGGACACGCAGGGTTCCATTTGGATAAAGCGATATCAGAACAATTGGTTTGCCCAGTTCCGAGTTGAAAAAAGGGAAGGTCCTGGTATTAATCCGGGGAACGGATTATTCAAATCTGTGAGTTGTTGAAATTGGATAAAATGCGTAGCCAACATAGTTTGTAATGTCAATGTCATAACGGCCCGAATGCAAGTTTCATGTCAAAAGGAACAAATAACTGTTTAGATCCAGGGATCGCCTTCTTGATTTTGTTGTAATGGCTTCGATCAAGAAGGAGGCTTTTATCTGTAAGCGGGTCGGAAAGCATAGTCGGTATCGCATTCGTATGGTTTGAGGAGGTTGCCGGTTTGAGTCCCGGTCTGGCTGCATGTTTTACATTTCGGTTTCAATATAACCATACAAAACTTACTGGAATAGCTCAGCTGTGTTGCGCATGCTGCCAGATTATACGTCACCGTGTTCGGATTGGTCAAGTCGCAAATACCAAGGTAACCGTCGCCAGGCGACGTTCCGCATGACGCAATTCCGGTACTACTTTCGGCTGTATATTGAAAGTTGCCTAGCAACGGGTCTGTACAATTCACGGCTGCTGAACTTGGTGAGTCTGAAATAAGACAATATTAAAGTTTAACCCATTATCGCATTGTGCAGTATCGGACTTTTCAAAAAGGAAGCAACAGCAGCCGAAAACTTTACAGTATGCTGAATTTCAGTTAACTTACGTTATTGGGAAGGGATAATTGTGACAACGTGAGAAATTGCTTATTTAGAGAAATCGCTTTTGTTGAAATCGTTCGAAGCACCATCACGGTATTCTGAGACTAATATACCTTGAGATCTATGCGATCCGTGAATTGGAGACTGTTTTCGTTTACCATGTACATGCACTATTGCTTTATAAAACAAAGAATGCCGACAAGCATTATCTGCTGCAATGTGAATATCAAGTTTCAAAATGAATAATTCTACGCGATCCAAAAAGGCAAAAATCGAATAATCGTTGCAGCTCAGGAATGTTATGAATTTTAATAATCCACACCGTTTAAAGTAAAACAAACTAAGCTTCCTATAATGTTTCAATAATGTGAAGTTTTTGTTGTTGTTGTTTTGTCAATTAGCTTCCTTTAATCTATAAAGTAAAACACAAAACGTTGTACATCTAAAAGAAAGAATATAAGAAAAACTTTCGTCTGAATTGATCGATAACAAGAAGGGTTGGTTATATCATGTAACAAGATTTTTAGTTGCATATGGATGCTAGAGAAGGCCAGTTCCCGGTTTCACGAAAAAAACATTAGTTTTAACTCAGGCCTATACAGCTAAATAATTAAGTCGCTTAATTGTACTCAGCCGAGTTTCGATCTAAAATCGCGTTTCACGAACGTCGATTCATCTGAGTCGGTTATGTCATGTGAGTGTACTACGTTTCGGGCTAGTTTCTACTACAAACAGAAAAAAGTTTGAGTTTTTTCATGAAACTCAGCTAAGCAAGGAGCTCAGTTTCAACAGGAAGTTGAGTCAGGGTCTGAGTTTTGAGCAAGATAAGCGACTTGAAGTGTTTCCTAAAAGCGGGAGCAGATATGTTGCTGTGTAGGACAACTTGGATATGTCTGATGAACCACCGAGTGATATTTCATCATTAAGCCATTGAGATCACCTCCTACGGAAAGTCAAAGATAGATAGATAAATCTCTTATTCAGTAAAATAATCTTTACAAAGTTTCTAGTTACGTACAGAAATGAAGATAATTACAACTATAAAGCTCAGATATAATGTATATAAGCAGTTACAATCACATTAACATACACATATAGAGGATGAACATGACTACACCCAAGACACAACAAACATAATCACGTAAGGCAAATAATGATCAACTACTCATTGGTGAAATTAATTCAAATCTATCGGGTAGCGTTTAATAACTTCTTGATCCTTTACCAAACGCCGAATTTTCGACTGTCCCAAATTGAAAGAGGTTGCAGACGACATCTCAAAATGTGACGGAAATGAAAAGTAATCTTCGAAGAGGGCAGAAAACATTGTAGGAAAAGGAGAAATTGCTTCAAAATGTTTTCAAGAGTCGTCTTCAACAAACTGGTCAAAGGTCAAAAGCTTCATCCCTTCTTATTTCAACATTGTAAGCTATGCGAAAGAACAGAGAAGCTCATCATATGAATCGAATCGGAGACACACCTCCATTGATGTGTCACATTGCAATGATTTATTTTCATTTTAGACAATTTTCATTTATATCACCTTTGGCATACGTGGACCCTTTTTTTTAAGTAGTTAACTTAAATGCTTCTCTGATTTCATTTTAGACTAACAACGTCCAAATGATAAGATATGCCCCGGGTTAAAACATGACAGAACAATAACGACATTTAAACAATGTGTTGCAGACGACTCTGGAAAACATTGTGGGAAAAGGACAAATTGCTCTTAACGAGCAATTTGTCATTTTCTCACAGTGTTTTCTGCCCTATCAGAAGATCGTTTTTCAATTTCATCACATTGAATCACAATGCATCACATTTCAACACATTTTGAAATGTCGTCTGCAAACTCTTTGAAAATGGGACAGTCGAAAATTTGACGATTGGTAAAGGGTTACCGGTAAGAGAACTAACTGACTTACCACGCCGAACCAGCACATACAGTTCAGCCACCACAGCTGATATGTCACACACTTGGGCCACGTCTGTCACAGCTATACTAAGTGGAAACGTCTTACGTCGCTTGCTGGAAAGGTCCAGCGCTTAAAACAGACAGGGGTTTGACCACAACAAATAAGTATTAGATAATAATTGAGAGTTATAACATCAACAATGAGTAGGCAGGTGAATCACGTGACCAATGTTTTCGAAATCAGGTTCGAGCAAGATGGCTGCGCCGAAGTATTTTTGCGTTCCTCACCCTCTTTTGCCAATGTGTGAACCCCACATCAGTGTACCATTAACTTCCCGGTTCTTGTGATATATGATAATACATGCTTTATAACGGCGTTTCGTCTTACACTCGGCAGAGAAATCACTGTCGACGGGCGATAAAGCCTAAGGTCGGTAATAGGTATACTTGTTACAACTAAACACGGGGTATATAATGATAATGCATATGCTAAATATGATTCCACGAAAACTAACCAAATATAACATTAAATTGTTGGTGTTTAATGTGTGCAGCAATCGATCATTTTCCTTTATCACAATCTCAATAAACGCGTTTTATAGGCAATAGAAAATGGCGACCATAACCTCCATTGCAAGATCATCTCTAGACTATGTCACTTTGGATGGGCTAACGATACAATACCAATAACACTATTTATGTAACAAAAAAAGTCAAACTATTGGGATATGTCTCTATAATTTGTGACCAATTCATTGCAAGATAAATTACATATTATTGATGTGATATAAAATCACAAGAAATGAAAATCTTTATTCGGATTGATTTTGATTGAGGTATGGTAATAACGGGTATATGCAATTAAAAAGTGTCTTCTAGTTTAATCAACAATTAAAGGGTCAGGGTTCCAAAAAGAATAATTAAGTCTCTGCGTTTTTGAATCTCATAGGTACAAGAAATCCATCGTTTTCGATAGTCGTTTTATAAACAGTCTGCTAAAGATTTGATAAAAATGGACCAATGTGCAATAATTGGACAAAAGCGTCAACAAGTTTCAAATACTGATGGAAAATAAATTCTTTAAATTTACCTGTCAACAAATAATACGAGAATGAGAACGTTGAGATCTCGGTAAGGTCGAAACAGTAGTAATAGTTCACCGTCTGCTCAAAGGAAACCGTTGATGGAGACCTGAAAAAGAAATGATTTGACTAAAAGGGGAAAGTTATATAAAGCGATTTAAACCTGTCCTTCTTTGGGCAAAATCAAATGGCCAGTATGGTACACCATAGTAGTACTTAATGACATAAAATCGAGAAACGTCATCACTGTGACGTCATTTTGGCTAACATAATGGTAACCACGTGGTTCTTTAGACGATTATTTGCATAAATTTATAGAATTCGCAGAAATAACTTTAACATAGGTTTTCTTATTTGACAGAAAGCATGGTTCTTAAAAAAGGTGAAAAGTATCTTTAGACAGTGGTTCGTTTAAACGAACTAACTCAGAGGAACACAATTTTGATAACTATAAGAATATTAGAATCAGCATTTTCAAGTGTGTCAATATTCAATTAACATTCGGCATTGATCTACGGGAAACTTTTATGATTGGATATCATAATCGATTATCTCATGCTTCACTAAGATTTGTTTGTTATTTTAAAAGTGGAATTCTTTTTATTCAACTGCGCTTGGAAAACTGGAAAAGGAAGAACAAATACTTTGTAATGAAAAGCGGAAGTGGGACTACACAAAAATTAATACAAATCTGACCAAAGCTACCATTCATAAGACAAAGAAAAGCTTCAGTCTCTATTCTAAGTGAATTCTAGTGTAACTTTATGAACGTAAAGGAGTTCAGATCTTGCTTAATTACAGCAATTATAAAAAGTTATCCGTAGTTTGAATATTGACAAGCTTGGAAGAAGCGTCATTAAGCTTGACTTTGCATTGCTAATTTCATAGCACCTTACTTGCTTACAATTTTTAACAAAATTTTTCAATCAGGAATTTACCCAGAGGCTTGGTGTAAGGGTGTTATTGTACCCATCCATAAGAATAGGGACATACACAATGCGGCTAATTACCGTGGGATTACGCTTGTAAATGTCATGTCCAAAATTTTTTCTTTAGTCCTTCGAAATAGATTAAACAAGTGGTGCGAATCTACACATGTATTTAATGATGCTCAATTTGGTTTTAGAGACAATCACAGTACAAATGATTGTGTATTTTTACTACATTCCATTATACAAAACATCTTAAACAAAAAAGAAAAGCTTTATTGTGCTTTCATTGATTATCAAATGGCATTTGATACTGTTAATAGGGATGCACTATGGATAAAACTATTGAAAACTGGAATTAGCAGCAAGATGATAAATATGCTTAAATCTATTTATAGCAATGTACAGTCGTGTGTTAAGATAGCATCTAACACTAATTTCTCTGAGTTTTTTGATGTCACGATAGGTCTTAAGCAAGGGGAACCACTCTCACCCATCTTATTCATATTGTTTATTAACGATATCAGTAATAATGTTGATATCAGCAAGTTGACTGAGAAAGATTTAAACTATCTATCGATGTATATGCTTTTATTTGCTGATGATATTGTTTTATTCACTACAGATTCTTCTAGTTTACAATCACAGTTAGACATTATTTCAGATTACTCTACAAAATGGGGATTAAAGATCAATGTTAAGAAAACTAAGGTGTGTATTTTTCAAAAAAGGAAAACTGTCAATAATTTTATCTGGTATGTTGAAGGTGAAGAACTAGAAGTTACAGACCATTTTAAATACCTTGGAATTGACTTTAGTTACACAGGTTCAATGAAAAATGCTGTCAAGGTATTAAGTGAACAAGCTTTAAGAGCATATAATTGTATTTTATCCCTGTTCTCCCGTGTGAAAATGGATGTTTTAACTAAATTATCAATTTTTGATTCTATGGTTGTCCCTATTATATTATATGGGTCGGAAGTATGGGGTATCTATGATTTTAATGAAATAGATAAATTACATATTAAGTTCTGTAAGACCATTTTAGGTGTGAATAAAAAAACACCAAATGTGGCTGTTCTGGGTGAATTGGGACGCTATCCGCTATCAGTTATTTGCAAAGAACGATCCTTAAAACACTGGCTTAAAGTGATGAGTAATATTGACTCACCTATGTACAAAATCTTTTTTGAACAGTATAATAGTAACAATGCACACAGCTGGGCGTCAAGAATTATACGGTTATTGGATAGTCTAGGTTTTAATGATATTTTAAATAGCTATGATAACAATATGAATTATTATCCAATACTTAAACAGCGCCTAAGAGATCAATATATTCAGAACTGGAATAGTTCAATACAATCGATGTCTAAACTAGATTTTTATAAACGTTTTAAAACTGAATTTTGTTGTGAAAGCTATATTGATGTTATCAAGGGTGATATGTTAAGAAAATACATGAGTCGTTTTAGATTAAGTTCCCATTCATTAGCAATTGAAACTGGAAGGTATAATGGAACTGAAAGACAACATAGAATTTGTAATTTATGTAATCATAATCAAATAGAGTCTGAATATCACTTTTTACTATGTTGTCCAGCTTATTCAAATATAAGGATTAAGTATTTTGGAAATATACCATGGCCTAATATGCATATGTTTATAAACATAATGTCGTCTAAAGGCAGAAAGGCTATTTTTAAACTTTCTCATTATTTAAAGGAAGCTTTTGAATTACACAATACAATGTGTTAATAGAATGCTCTTTTTTTCGGAGGGAGTTAATAAATATGTATGTTTGTATGTTTATATGTGTATTGATTGAATATTCTTGTAGATAGATTGAAACTGTATTTTTATTTTGTATGCATAGTCAACTGAAATGTTATGGCCAAAGGCATGCTTGTGCTGAATTTGCCAAATAAAATAATTGAATTGAAAAAAATTGCTAATTATATCTAAAGATATCCACTTCCGATTAAGCATTCATTTATTGGACAGTCAACTGAAAGCACTCTTTATCCGCAAGAAATATAACCATGACAGTAGTATTCCAAACTAAATATTCTTGACGTTTTGTCACAGAACCTATTGTATAGAAAATTGCCCTCTGTACGAATGTTATGTTTTGGTATTTCAACAGTTTAACAACTTAGTGTATGAAGACGAGTGCTTTGATATTAAGCTCTTTCAATATATTCACCACTTTTCTTATGAAAACCAAGTCCCATTAGAAGTTGATGTTCTGTACTCGGGATATCTGCTAGACATGTGACTTAAAGACTGTTGTCACGATCCATACAGTTATATTAAAGACATTGCTGTTAAGAGAGAATATATCTTTCCACATTGAAACTACCGAAATACATGTTACATCGTCACATTGTTATGAATGCAAAAAGTGAGAGCGTAATTCAACAATGAATGCAATTCTTGTATAAGTCAAAAATGCATTTAACACAGAGAAAACGCCGATAAAAATCAAACACTAAACAATAATTTTATGGTGATGGTTCTAGATATTTAAGACAATTATACTTCGACAGTTGTATAAATGAATTTAAAAACATCAAAGTCATCGATTTTTTATATCATTACTCTTTTGCTTCACTGTGATTTGTATGTTATTTGTTAGATGGCACTCTTCCCTCAATTGTGAAAGGAAAGTTGAAAAACAAAAAAAGACGTTGTATTGAATAGCTAAAGTGGCGCTAATCAAAAGTCAATGTAAATGTGATTGTAGTTGCAATTCATAAAACAAAGCAAATCTTGATGTTTATTTCATAAGTGATTATTAGCGTATAATGATCATAAAGGTGTCCAGAAACCTATTTAATTTCGGCAATTTTAAGAAGTTTGCCTTGGATCAAGGCCGAATTTTGTATAAATATTGATATATTTAATTTCGATGGAAAATGCTGATTCTTATAGTTGTCAGGATTGTGCTCACCTGAGTTAAATCATTATCCATATCCCCCATAGTTTGTGATCATATTACAGGGAACCCGTTTATAATTCTGGCTCTTTTTCCGGGAATTTATCAGGAAATCTGGGAGACAATTAGTTCAAAAAGAACCATTGACGTTCAGCTACATCTTTACCATATCTTTAAATAGTTTACGGCTTAGGTCAAAGTTGGTGGCTTGAATGATATTTGAATGTACAGTTAATGTGACGTTTTATTTTAAGAACCAAATCATCTCTGCTTAACAGACCTAAGAAAGAGCCTGGCATTGAAAGATTTAAAATGAACCACTTCCAAAAGATTTTTCTTTAAAATTATTATGCAATTGTCAAATGAGAAAACTTTATCAAAGTAATTTCTAAAGATTCTGTAAATATATGCAAATGAATATAATAAAAAAAATCACATAGCGAATATAAGCAGATGGGTTGATTAGTCATATAGTTACCGTAAGCCGAATACAAGGCCTGATCAGGATTTGAAATCAACAACATTATATTATTCTAAGAAAAAAATTGAAATGGTGTTCAACGTCACAGAAGAAGACAAATAAAAAAAAATGAAATCCACGAAAAGCATTGAATATCCAGTGAATTTATGACAGTTATGTCCTTCCGTAGTTTCATAAAATCGGCCAAAGCAACCATTATTTCATTAAACTTTCACTTTCGTCACTCATTTGTTTATAAGTCATACTTTTAGCATTGTCACGCAAAATAACCTTTTAGTTGATAAAAAAGCAACAAAAGTTTAAACTCCGCAATATTTGATCCTATATGGTAGCATGTGCTAGCCATTTTGATAGCCAAAATGACGCCATAGTGATGACGTTTCTCAATATTACGTCATGAAATACTTCTATGGTGTACAATATTGGTCAACTAATTTTGATTCAAAATGCGGGGTGTAAATTCGCTTTTATATAACTTTCCCCACCTACTTCAACGTGCAACTTTTTGCATAGAGCTATCATGTATGTCTAGTTTCGTACATAACATTTAGAAATTCTTTTGCAATTTTGTCTATGTTGAATCTTATATTGAATGGCATAAACATATTGCTGATAATAGCGAGTATATAAATTCCTTGTATTATTTTTGCCGTTTTTTAAAAAGTCTCTTAAAAAAATATAATGGAAACTAATCCGTATGTATAGATATAAATTGTAACTTTACCAGTTTTACACAATATTGTCCCCAAAAAATTGCCTTGTTGACTTGTGGTCGATCACAACAATTTATGGACTTCAAGGAAAATATACCCTTGTTGAATGGTACCGCAGAGTTTTGGACAAATACAGGTTTTTGACACATGTAACGGAAATCGAATTTCATTCGAACAACTGTGATGTTTCAAATATGATTGAATATCGGATCTGCTTCTCAAATGTTACACGAACCTAATCGTTAAACAAGAAGACATTCATTTTCAGAAATGTATAAAATGGATAGCAGATTATAAAGATATTATGATAAAACAATCGAAGAACACAATGTTTGTATGACGTTTGTATCACCTGCTTTATCTATAATCGAATTTCCCAGTAGTGTAGGATTCAAAATTTACAGCGATGTTCACATTCACGATCTACTTTGAAACAACACAATATCATCTGTGTAAATATCTCGATTTCTTAATTTCATTGGTAACCGAATTGTCCGCGTTACCGTTCCATTTCCTTGTTAGATAAGAGAACTCATGAACATTAAGAAATACAATCATTATTGTTTAAGAAATTCAACATGCGACTATAGATTTGCCCGATTATGACTTTCTGTATAAGGTAATAGACGCCTTAAATGTCACGATGATTAACTCTTATATTGCTGGAACCGACTCCATTCTTATTCAAACAGGCTGAATCGAGGCCAACCGCCAAGTTAATTAGCGGTTGGCCTGGGATCTAACCCGTTTGCTACGCTGATTATCTTTACTCATCAAATTAAAGCACATATTTAAGGTTTTTGAAAGCAGACGACAGAAAAATCTATTTTTAGAAACTTACCCAGCATTCTAAGGGAAGACTATGACTTACTGTATAACGTAGGAGGATCCAGAGCTGATATGACAGGTATACGTTATCAGGTTCGTACTCGCATCATCTAAAAACGTCACGTTAGATTCCTGCAACATAGCGGAAAAGGTGTGGCTCGATGGTAAGTATAGCAGTATATTGTCATATAATGGGTACAATAGCCCAGTTACATAACATGGTAGAATAGCTCAATAGCACAAGAATGTGATGTGGTAAAACCAACGTACTAGCGCGATCAACATTTTAAAGAATGTTAAGAATCACAATACAACAACAATGGATGATACAGTAAGCAAAATTACCCTAAGCGCAAGGTATAATGAATAGTTCAGTTGAGTGAAAATTGCAGAATAGAAGAAAAATAACAGAAACAGTCTGGAGAGTTGGCCGAATGTAAGAACGACGTCGTAGTTTTATAATGAGGTGGTATTTTGGCCGATATTTAAACAATTCATATGGATAAACTCAAAAGGACAAAAGCATCGTATTGTTAGTTTATCGCAGTGAAACATACACGTGTTTTATGTTGATTCAAACACTTATATTACAGCAAAGTACTAACAACTATTAAAATGTGTAATGAGCCAGGTATTCAGCGAGAGCCTTTTATTTGTATACCGTTATATTACCAACATATTCATTTTCACAAAAACGAAAAAGCCATTAGCGAATTGGTGTACTTTGTAGCCCGACAATACGAGGAATCTGAGTAAGTTATAGGGTGCTTATTGATGCTTTAACGCGCTTAACGTTGTCAGTGTCATATTAATTATTGACTGATAAGTACAATGAATTTTCCGAGGACACTGGTCTAGGATGAGAGGGTCGGTCTCATTATACGAGAGTCGTAGGTTCGATTATTGAGCGAGTTCTCCTGTTCTCACAATAATTTCTAAGGCCGTCTGCAACAAAGAAGACTCTTAAAAGATGTCATTGTTAGGTAATGGATTTAACATAGAGATATTTACATTTAACGCATGACAAAATTGTATTCTAATATATATCGTATTACGGACCAGAGGTCTTTGTCTACAAAATCCTATTCTAGTCTATTCTGTTCTATTTTATTCTTGTTAGTAGCTGGGTTCATTGTGCTGTCATTTACTTATCCATATTCGGTGCGAGTATTGGTTTTGTGTCCAGTAAGCAGACTCGAAAGTAATACAAATATACGTCATAAGCACTTGTTTTACAATCAGTGTGACACAACTTAAGTGCTAAAGCTATTAACACGCTGATGAAAACGCAGACACCTAGACACAATGTCATTAATACACGTACTGTGATATGGTTCATAACGACACTTACCTGTATCAGTCATATCATTATACTGTATTTCTATGCGAAGTTTTAGTTCTTGTGCCAGGGGACAAGAATGAAACAAACTTTACATTGAAATATATGTTCTATTAAACCAAAAAGATGAAGTAATATCTTATCATGCCTAGACTATGAATGATATCCCCAGATCAATCAATCTATCTCCAAGTTAAATTCAGATTACATGTACTCTACGTTTTGGAGTTAATGATTTGTACTCAAAACGAGAAGTACCAAAAGACCTGCACTGATTGTTTTGCACTTTTCGAAATGTACTTTAAGTGCTCTACTTGTCGAATTGTATGCTACCATTTAATTAGTAAGATATATACTGTACGAATGTTACACTAGAGGCCTTCAAGGGGAGCCTGGCGCAGCAGCACTAGATTCATCTCCATGTACATAGTTTTATTTTTAGCCTGCACCTGTTTGCGCCTCACCACGACCTTGTACGGCACTTTCATGTACGAAAATGCCCCAGAGTTGGCCAGGTACATTAATGGAAGAAGAAGAAAAAGAATGACACTGCGAAATATATTCTTCGACACTTACTCTACAATTGATACCGTTCTAATTGTATTACACTACCCATTTCGCAATATACACGGTGCAGTTTGTACTCATTGTTTGTGTCGCACAATGTGTACTGTTAGGTAAATGTATAACCTTCATTTTGTTCTAGACAATTGCACTGTAAAAACTCATTTATAGAACCAGGATATCAACTTACAAAGAATTCCATGTTATCAAACCCTGAGCTCGTCCAATTGTTGTTCTGAAGAGTCGTTGGAAATGTACAGACAGCATCTGCAATCAAAACAAATAGTAATTAATATGGAAAGTCGCGTAAAACACCTGAGACAAACCAATTTAGTCGCTAAAGAACCTTTGACGAGAGAAAATCACGATTTAGTGACGATAGAACAAGGTGGATAAAGTAATTGACAAAAAATAGGATAGTTTATCTTTTGATGAATAAAAATGTTTATCCGAAACAAAGATTAAGATTACGATAAAATTCGATGCTACACGTCTGAATATACCACAAGAAGATAGTTGTAATAATCAATTTAAACAATTTATGATGTAAATTCAACCATATCATACAGAAGTGTTTGTTATCCCAAGGATAGCACAGGAATGTCATACGGTAGAATTATTTGCCCTTCTTATTCATCAACACAGGATGTTTATCCTTCGTTGGATAGGAAGAACAGAACAGAACATTTGTTTTTTTAGACTTGTACAAAGTACATCATCAACAACATGTATAAAGTACAAATTGATGTTGACGTGACATACATATAGATCTACTGATTGTTACAAAAAAGTAATAACACAAAAATGGGAAAGGACAGTTATACAGTCATTTTGGTCGGTCGAAGCTGAAAGGTAACATTTTGTTTTGATCAAGACTAAGTTCCATGACTGAGCAGGTATAAATCCATTTTTCAGCAGAAAACTTTTGTTTTCCACTTTTTCATATAGGCCAAGTTCTGACGATCAGTTTTCCGCAACCGCCGGTGAATGATGTTTCGATTTTAGACGTGCCGTTCGCTCCAAGACCCTTCATAGAATTTCGAGTCGAGGGATGCGAATTACCTAAAAACATCACCCATCGACTGCGATTTCTCTACCGAGTGTTAGACGTTACGCCGTTATAAACCATGGGTTATCGTAAACTATCGGAACTGGAAAGTTGATGGTCGGAACATGGTCTGAATGAAATAGTTAAAAACAAAAGTTATATGCTGAAAAAAGCAGATATACATGTGGTGCGGCAATCTTGTAAGGACAGATTTCGTAAACATTGGTCACGTGATCACCCGCCTGATGACGGGAAGAAAATAATGTATCGTAACTAAGGTAGGGCTGCAGTATTGTCATAATCCACTGATAAGCTTAAACTGCTGATTACATTGACACACGTTTATAAATGTACTGATTACTTTAATTACACAAAATCAGAATAACAGAGATACGATATGATACTTTGGTATTGAGCCTGGATATCAAACATTAGAAAAGAGATACGTTTTAGGGGTCAGAAATTCCTCTTCAAAGGTATGTTCGATTTGTTCCCATATATAGATATGAACATATATATGGGTGGAAGATGCATCTAAACTAAGAATAATCAACGTACAAGAATAGAATGGGGACTGGCATGCATGCCAAAAGTAAGATATTCCAAACTACAGAACAAAAGCCGAATATGGTCTTCGTGATAGGTCGTCTCAAGGCAGACTAATGGAATGCCGACGGTTCTGTTCGATTTGACAAAATCACATGGTAGGTTAACCCGTTACCAAACAATGACCACGTTTGACCAGTGTGTTGCCGAAGACTCTGGAAAAACATTGCGGGAAAAGGAGAAATTGCTCCTAACGAGCGATTTCTCTTTTTCTAACAAGTTGTTCGCCCTATCAGAAGATTATTCTTCCTTTTCACCAAATTTTGGATATCGTCTGCAAACTCTTCCAATTTGGGACAGTAAAAAAATCTTGCGTTTGGTAAAGGGATAAAGTTTGGTGCTTCAATAATCTATTATAAAAGAATAAATCGGACATCACCGTAAAACTGAGAGGCTGTCAAGTGACATACAAACTCCTTTTGATAATGTATCAATATCATGAATGATAAAAGCGTGATAGCGAATATAGAAACGAACACATTACTAAACGTCCATTGGAGGTTCGTCGCCATGACATTTGTCAGTTGGTTGTTAGTGTAGCGTAATACTTTATTGATATAAAATCAAAGTTTCTTTTAACATATATTCATTAATTTATTCGATTTAATCTTTTTCTAGCTTTTTTTAAAGATTTTATTCATTCACTTTAAGTTGCATGTTTATTTATTCATTATATTTTCATAGGCTTTGGGGAACTTTTCACAACGTAGACATAATTTACTTTACATTGATATACCCAATATAAATCTTTGTTACCTAACAGGTGCCTAACAAATCTGTATAGAAGTATAAGCAAATCATAGGTCAACATTAAAGCACCTAGAGAATAAATAAAGAAATTCGCATAGAAAATTGTGTCAGGTACATGAAATGGAAAACTAGTTCAAATAGTTTCCATAACTTACACAACCTATATACAGAAATCATAGAGAAACAACTAACGTGATATGTTTCATGCTTTTCATGACCGCTTTGTAATAAATCATTATATTTCTTTGGTCAATTTTACGTTTATATCAATTTTTATGTTCCTTTCGTTATGAGTTAATATAATTAGTAAAAAACGAGTCAAGATACGTTTTAGACTTTCGTGATAATTTCATACCTCCATATCCTACAAATGCACTGAAAATGACTAAAAATCCACACAAGTAATACATAGTTTTTGTAAATCGAAATAGATCAACACAATTTCTAATTAATTTGTATTGTCAGATCCTTTAAATCGTCTAATACACGGAAAATAGCCCATGTTTACAGTATAAAACGTTTGAAGTTCCATGAGAACGTAACAAAACATTTAAAACAAAACTAAACGTCCGTTTATTAATCACTGTAATTATGGTATATGAAAAAATGAATTCATTAGAACGTTTCCGAATGTTCAGTCGAGCGAGTGAAAAAACCCTTTACCCTTTTCCCCATTTTGGATTTTGGACTGGTCTTAATTGAAAGAGGAGCACTCGAAACCTTTGGGGCATGAACAATAATAGAAACGTCTATGTGGTGTAAGGAGAAAACCGTTTCAACAAAGGTATAAATTTTAAACTTAACCCTTTACCAAAAGCCAAACGTTCGACTCCCGAAGTGGAAGACGACATTTCAAGAAGTATTGAAATTGGCAAGTAATTTTCTGATACGGTATAAAACATTTTGGGAAAAGGAGAAATTGCTCGTTAAGAGCAATTTCCCCCTTTTCCCACAATGATTTCCAGAGTCATCTGCAACAAATTGGTCAAATGTCGTTATTGTTTGGTAATTGGTTAAGCATGATCTAATTTGTAAAGTTGTTTCTTTAATCCTCTGCTGTACGAAGGAATGGGTTCATCTGTTACCTCATAGAAACTATGAAAACAGATATAGATTGCCACTCTCTGCAAAGATCCTTAAACTCAATTAAAGGGTATTCACTCGAGACTGTAGCGAAAGGATCAAAAAGCATTTGGCAAAAGATGATGAGTTCTTTGTTTGATACAAACATTTTTCTTCTGTTGAGCGTATATTTGTAGCCTGGTTGATTATTTACTTTGGACTATGTATTTGTACCTCATATCACAACTGTATGTGCTGAGTGAACAAAATTAACTGTATATACTTGCCAGGCAGCTTTGGAACTTACGTCGCTCCTTACATTACGCAGAGAAGACTTTAGAAGTATTCAAAGAACAAAAAAGATATTCGAAGCAATTTTGAATTGTGTCTTGTTTAAAAACCTACTCGTATATCATCTAAACGATAAAATATGCTTTATATAATGTAAATGCTTAGTTTTTGAATCGTGTGTGTTCAAAAGACAGGAAAGTCGAGATTAACACGTTTTTAAAACAAAATTAGGGTGGTCACATTTCACTTTCTATTGTATTCAACCGTTCGAATACAATGAGTTAAATGAATAGACGTCTCATATTTCAGGGGCGATAAGGCGTGTTACTATCTAACCAATAAACAAGTTATACATAGTCAATAGTGTTGACTTGGTTATGGTATAACGCCCTTTTCAACAGTATTTCAGTTATACCCTAATGGTCAGCCTAGCTTACAATGCTCCTGGGTACCGTTTGTTAACCATTTACCAAACAACAAATTTTCGACTATCCCAAATTGAAAGAGTTTGCAGACGATATTTCAAAATGTGATGAAATTGGACAACAATATTCTGATAGAGCAGAAAACATTGTGGGGAAAGGAAAAATTGCTCGTTACGAGCAATTTCTCCTTTTCCCACAATGTTTTCTAAAGTCGTCTGCAACAAAGTGGTCGAATGTCATTATTGCCCTGGGAGAGGGTTAAGCGACTTAAGGAAAATATTTGCGTAAGTCGAAACTACTATAAAAGGATAATGTCTTCAATGAAAACACATGTTGTAAGGTCACACTTACTTGAAAAGTCTCGGAGAGACGATTCTAATGATGTGTTACTATGTTATATTGTTTAGCCAAATATTGAAGTAAAGGGGATTTTTTTTAAACTTACACACATTGTCGGCGTAAAATGTTCCGTAAAACGCTGCCGTGGTAATTCCTTATCAAAACTGTCCAAAATCATGACTGCTTTCCCACACAATAGATCAGAAGTGAGAGATAAATAAAGTCATGTTAATTTCAGTAAACATCGGATAGAAGGTTTTGTTCTAGGTCGGTTTTCTAACCCAGGATTCCTGTATCAAAGTTAGACACACTACCGAAAGAACCTCGAATATAGACAGACCGACCTAGATTACAGGGTCCCTTTTTCACAGCCTTCACATGTACCGGTATTATTTTCAACCTGTGACTAATTATATATCTTGGTATATGTAAGATTAAGGACATTTTAACTCAACTCATTTTAACAATACAGGCATTGTTTCATACAAGTACCTCCTCTTGTTAGACAATTGGAAATGTTTATCCGTATGGACATATGCTGTCATGGTTGCAGAAATAATTCGGAAAACATGTACACTGGACTTAATTGTTAAATTATATCATATTGATTGAAAGTGTTTTGCTTGTTTCGCTTTGGGCGAATTTTATTGACCAATAGCATATATCTGCTCAATTTTACAAAACAATAATTTATGTAAAATAAATTTATGCTTTCAATTTACATGCTGCTTTTTGTCGTCTATTCCTGCTCCCATTTTGGATAAATATCAAATTCCTATATGGGAGAATGAGTAAGGTGAATGCCGCGTATATAATTATGATGTTGCATTCTATATCATCGCTTTAACAACTGTTTGGTTATTCTACAACAACAGGTACTGTGCAAACAAATTAACCTGACGTCGACCTTTAAGCAAGAATAAATTAGAGTGGGATGACGCGGTCGCGGTATGAATCAATACTCGCTAGGAGATCGTTCATTGTCGGAATTGTTCGACAGAGTCCGTGAATGATATCACCGTGTGTCAATCGGAACTACTCGGGTATTTCCGTGAGCTGTGAAATACACCTCGGATATAAGTGGAGGGTTACAATTTTTCGGGTAAATCGGCATCCGCCAATTAACACATTTTCTAAGCGTGCACGTTAATTAGTTCAATGTGTATGGAAGTGTTGGACATCCTTTTTAATCATTTTTTATCAGTAACCCATACCAAATGGCGAAATTGTTGTTGTGACATGTATAGTTGTTTCCTCAATCAACTTTAACGACTTTTTCGATTTCACATATAAGATCTATTTTTAAACACGAAAGTGAAGTGACGTCATTCCGCTGGGAACCAATATGGCGTCATCCCTATTATTTCAGAGGTGTTTTCATTTGATAAACCCGATGTGTTCAGATTGCACCGTGTGTATGTTCTCGCGTGTTCTCGTGCAGATAACTTACGAACAGTCCCAAATATATCTATAGAAACCCACCGTAAATATGATAATAGAGGTCATCAACGTCAGGTGATTGTACCCCCTCCCCCAGCCCACGCCTTAATCCTAATTCCAAATTAGATATACTGTATTCCTGATCCGATCATTAGCCCAGGTATCAATCGGATTTTTCCAATGTGAGGGGTAGAACCGAAACCTTTGCGTTGGGCCTAGTGATAAAAATTACAGTTCTAATACCGCTCGAACCTAAAAGTCCAGTGTTCGTTTTGTCATTGTCGTGTTGAACCTCCTTTTCATACAGTTATATATCGAGGGATTAACATCGATAAATACTACCTACAAAAACAACAAAATGTCCTGTCACTTTTCCAATTCATCGTAACCCTTTACTAAACGCAAACTATTTGACAGTCCCAAATTGAAAGAAATCGCAGACAACATTTCAATTTGTGATGAAATAGGAAAATAACCTTCTGAAGGGGCACAAAACATTACGAGCAATTTCTCTTTTTCCCATAATATTTTCCTGAGTCGTCTGCAACAAAGTGGTCAAATGTTGTTATTGTTTGGTAATAGGTTAAGATCGATGCCGTGATGAGCCATTTTGACAGAAGTGCGACAACATGGCGGCGACAAAGGGCATGTCCGTCTGCAATCGTATCTACTCGGCAATCCCCGGTACAAGCCGCGCATTGCCGAGTGGACACGATTGAGAATATATGAAAAACAGATAAGTTGATTTGATAACCTTAAATGAAATTATTTAGAAAAAGAACATTTGATTATGATATTTAACCAATTGGTGTGAACTTAGTCCTTGTTTGTATGTTGTAATCAAGTGTGTTATCCGGCGGAAAACAGCCGAATTTCCCAAAGATTTCTGGCATATTTATGAACTACCTACGAGGTATATCTACCGGGTAATGCCGGGGATTGCCGAGTTGATACGAATGAGTAGAGTTCTGACTGCCGATATCGCGAGTCGTTTGGCTATATAATAGTGTTGCCTTGACGTAAATGAATCACATTGCATTGTGCTTTTACGGTGATATTACTCGTATATCAACCATTTATACATGCTCATTGTACTCCCTCACCACTACATGAAATACATCTTCTGTGTTACTTACTGTTTTCCCGTATACACATAATTTTTCATTAGTGAAAGATAAATAACCGTGATAAAGAACGTAGAAAACTGCATTAACTTCTTTAAAAACATTATATTGCTAATTCCATTTGTAAATGGCGAGTGTCAATCAGGGGGGTTCGAACCATCTCGATTATTGAGATGGTATTTTTGTCTCATGGTTTACAAACTATACACATAAATAGTCGCTGTTTGTTATGCCAGCAGTCAATACACTTGCTCGTATCACAGGTACCAGTAACACAATAATGTGTATTGTACCTTATAAATCATTGATGTGACTTATACCTATGGCTCTTATCTATTGATCACTGCCTCTAATTGATATGAAGTTCCATCAAAGAACGTGTTAAATTTCCATTTATGTGGCAGATCTTTTGAGGTGCGTTTCCTATCCTTCTATTCTAGAGACTTCGGTCAAATACTTAAAGAATATGGTCTAATTAACCAGGCCATGTATAACTTACAGGCGGATGGCTGCCTATAAGCGAGTACGCGGCAGAATACACATGATTCCGACAAACAAAACAAACAAAAACCAGGATTTTTTTTAAATCACAAACATCTACTTCATTAATGTATAATCCCTTGACGCCTTAATATACTCCAATTGTCCATATTCTTGACAACTACATTAAGGACCCAGAAACTGCCTCGAATGCACCAGATTGCACAATTTCTTCAGAACTTTGAGCCTTTACCTCAATTCTGAATCCTTATCCATGAAGGGCTAGCTACGCACCTCACTCCGATGGTTTCTTTCCGTTTTCGTACATGTAAATTAACACCAATCTGCCACGTTTGCACCATATGTTCTAGTCACACCGTTTATTGTTTTGCCGATCGAGAGATAGTGTAATTAACCATCGGTAATCTGAGGTCCTTTAAACATATGAAAGATTTCCACAATCCTGTGTCCCTCGGTGAGCGTTATTTGAATGTAGTTTCAACAGGTGGAAAAAATAGACTAGACTGTTTTCATAGCCCTTAATATTTGGATACGATATATCATCAAAGGTAAGCTGACAGAGAACCTAATATAACAACTAATTCTCTATTTTAGCAGAGACATAGATAACATCTATGTCTCTGATTTGAGGTACTTAATTTATACGACAAATTTCAATTTTAAGAAAAGAGAATACCTACTTATTGGAGGAACATAACCTCTTAACATTATTGACAAAAGTGCTGATGTTTGTTCTATCTTATTTAAAATCCGTCAATCGAATTTAATGCAAATTTGTAATAACATTCTAGAAATATGTGTTCCATTCATTCTTTCTTTCCATCAACCAGCCGATTAACACATTTTTGATCTGTCAAAGCATTTAATTCAGAAAAAAACATATACTTATTTGCCTTTTTTCACACGGAATGTCATGTTTTAACTGAACTGCGGTGCGCTATATATTCGGGTCCCATAAATTCAATTTAAATCAATTTTCTTTTATAACGAGGCTTGGCAACAGCCAACAGCCAACAACAAATCATTCTGTTAATGTTTTCGTATGTAAATCTTTAATTTTGGTACATGAAGCTTATAAATTTCAAAATGCGATCGATAGCGATCGTTTTCTTTGCCTTTGCGGACATTCTTCTTTCGACATTAATACCCGGAAGTGGAGGTATTCCGAATGTGGCCCGATTTTTCAAAGGGAGACAAACTACGTTTCTGAAAAGGCCTATAGATAAGCGTCGAGTCGGCAATTTTTCACTTTTATCACAGTTTTCGTGGAATTCTCGGTACGAGGCACTTGCTCTTGTAGAGGAAGCTATGCATGTATGTCTCGAACACGGGACCACGGGGTATTCAGGCCACTACCTTTACAACTGGATCACGCAGAACCCCTTTCCGAATGATTTCAACCAATCAAGGTCGATCAATCAATATTTTGATTGGTTTGTTAATAGATTCGTCAATATGTTTGTTAAAGGATTTGTTGATGGATTTTGTTAACGGTTTTGTTTATTTACTTGTTAATGAATTTGTTAATGAATTTATTAATGAATTCGGCAATCGGTTTGTAAATGGGTGTGTCAAATCGGTTTTTTAACGGATTGGTAATGGATTTGCTGATTTATTTGTACATCAATTTATTGATGGATTTGCTGATGGATTTGTTGATTGATTTGTACATGAATTTATTGATGGATTTGTTGATAAATTTATTGATGGATTTGTTGATAAATTTATTGATGGATTTTTTTATGGATTTGTCATTAAAATCATGCCATTTCGTTTTATACATTTCTTTCGAATGTCACAATTTGTTCGCTGTGCAGGAGAAAACGTATTAAACCACTCTGAAAAAGGGAAAACTTTCTCGTAATAAGCGATTCAATCTTTGATTCAAATGATATCAATATCACCAAACTAATGTTCGTTCATAAAGTATAAGTTTGCTCTTAACACAATACCACCTAACGCAACATGTTTGCGCCTTTGCAGCAGAAGAATTTCAAAAAGCATTGTTGCAAAATGAGGAATTGCTTGTCACAAGCAATTTCATCTTTTGCCACAATACTTTTCAATCTATTTACATATCACAGCAGAGCTATCACTATTTATATAAATGGAAACATGACTCGTCAGCGCTCATGCCAAATTTCTACCATTTTAAAAGATTGCGGTCCATACCTCATGCGATCATCGTGTCAACTTCGTAATTTGATGAATGAAATACTTATTGAATGATCTCCAATTGATAACTCAGAAAGAGTTACACAAGAAAAATGCAATGTTTCAAAGTGTATAATCATCAGGATCGATTTTTCCGTCCAATGTGTTCTTGTTTAGGCGCGAATCTTGTCAAAAACACGGTGGATTTGAATAAGAAAATGTGTTTTATTCAATCTAGTCAACACTACAAACTGTTTTACTAAGCATAATCATGTTGCCAAATTACGTCAGACACGCATGTTTGTTACGTCGTAACGCATTGCGTTGCGTTGTGGGGTTTTTTCTCTTTTTTCTCTATCTTACTCCATTTTTTCATATATTCTTCATGTTGAGTTAGGAATTGACAAAATACAGTATGAGGGACAGAAGAACAAAGAAGGCATTATATAACATAACATAAATTTTATTTCGAAATTGGACTTGAGCATGGCAATGCTCATCGTCCGTTACATTGTATATATAAACAACTACATTTATTAACATATGTACATACAAGTAAACAATAATTGTACACGTGCGTGTGTCAATCAATATCTATACTGCGGAAGCAGGTAAAAAAAGAAAAAACACATGTATGGGGGAATATAAAGAAAAACTGAAGGATTTACATTTCATTTGGTAACAGATTAATTTTGAAGGTTTAGTCTATTTTTCCTTTCAATCGATGCCTTGGTGCAATATGCTGAAAGGTTATGCAGTACTCTTTTTTTTTTTTTTGTTGAATTAAGAAGTTTTATTAATTTGAACATACTTGGTCTGGTGAAATAGAAGGTTGGTATAAATAATTCTCTCGATAGTCTATGGTAGGGACAAATAAGTATAAAATGGTATTCGTCTTCCAAATCATTTAAATCACAAAGTGTACATTTTCTATTAGATCGATCAATGTTTCTATGTCTACCGGTAACGATATTCAATTGGTTAGAAGACATCCTAAATTTGGCTAATATATTCCTATAAGTTGTGTTGTAAATATTCTGTATATAAAATGACATTTCGAAAGTTTGTTTTAAGTCCCTAAACAGTGTTAGTGATGCTTTTGAGTTTAGATCTTGGTTCCAGTTATTTATGTAGTGGTCTAGAAGTCTGGTCTTTAAGATAGAAGAAAAAGCTTTTATGTTTACTGAATCTGGAAATATCCATACGTCGTTGAATCCACAGCTTACTAATAAGTTCTTAACTTTATTAGCCCAGTTCAATGAATTATCATTAAGATCTATATCGTGTCTCATTTTGTTTATAACGGTGTTAAGTATACAATTATCGCGTTTTGATGAAAATAGTTTTAAAAAGAAATTAACAATTCTTATGTTTGAATTTACTGAGAGAGGAAATCTTCCTAGTTCACCGTATATGGCGCTATTACCAGTAAATGGATTTACATTCATCATTATTTTTAGAAACTTTCTATGCACTCTCTCAATGGTGTCTGATTTGAAAAATCCCAGCAACTCGCAAGAATAATTCAATATTGAGGCAACAAAAGAGTCGAACAGGGATAGCATGACCTTAACGGGAATATCTTTACCGCGAGTGACGAATAGAGACCGTTCATCGCTTTAAGCCCTTTACCCGCTAGGGTTTTCAATGCGTGCATGAATAAACCGCCGCTTGTAAAAACAACGCCTAAGTAGTTGAACTGATTGACAATTTCAATTTCTTTGTTTGAATAATTAAAATTCAGTGACTCTTTATTACATAACCAATCTTAAATTTCTAGATTAGAAAATATCGACTGACTTTAAGAGCCAGATATGTTCACCTGCCTCGCTTTGAACTTTCCTCAAAAGATCACTCGGTTGAAATATGCTTTGATCTGACGCCAAAAATTACAAATATATAGTTCGATGGTAAGGCTATATTAACTTCAAAGTGACAGGGCTGGGTATTAAATCTTTATAATTGGGAAAAACAAGCGGGTGTACGTCCTTAATTAAGTTACACAGATACTTGATAAGGTCTTTGGTTCACAGGTGAGAACAAAAACCTATTACAAAAGCTAAGTTTGCACCTGACTATTTCCGACAATCAGCTTCACGCAGCGTGTGTTTTTGTAAGGTATATGTAATCTACAAGAAATCCAACAATATTCCATTTCAAGGACATCAATGGAAATGTAGTATATACATATGTAAGTTTACTTTGGCTTACTATAAAAGGAATTTATTACAGATTTGGACCGTAACTTTTTTTAACATATTGTCTTTTATCAATTAGATGACAGCATAGAGTCCTAAAGCAACATACAGCTATATAATTGGCAGCTTTTCAGTCCGGTTTATAACCATACAGAAAATGTATAGATCATAATTATTTCAGATATTGCAAACCGTTTTAACGGGTTTATTTTAACAACGAGCCAAATTTAGAATGAGATGTGCCTATTTTAGATACCATAGTCACGTGGGTTTTCGGGAACGTTTATCCGCTCTTGTCACGTGACGCTAGCAAGGTGCGCGAAAAGGGATTCCTGGGTTTATTTATAAACCAGCTTCTCGAAAGAAGCGCTGACAGGCGCAAAGGCTTACTACATATTATTTTACAAAATCACGGGAATTCAGCTAATTAGAAGTAGATCAATTGAAAATGATGCTTGGTTACGTGACAATGATTGTTCATATGAAGTTATAAAGGTTTATACTCATAGCCCAAAAACTTCTGAGTAAGTCAATTTATTATGTTGGGCAATTGTCCTTTCACAAGCAAACACAGACGTGCGTTAAGTTCTCTACTGGAGAGAAGAAATGTGAAATAAGAATACCATACTTTATTCAGTTGTAAACTAACAAAGCTTTTGAACTTTACAATTTACAAACATTTAAACAAACAATACAATGCTAAAAGAATAAATATCTTCAAATTAAGATCACATACAACGATGGTTGAAAGAAAAGTCATATAACTTCGAAGGTGTACGTACATTTGTCACCAATTACAACTATAACGACATGGTTAGAGCTGAATATTTGGACGCAGCCAAACATGTTAAATGTTTTCTTTAACCCTTATAGTGCTGGTACCGACTTCATGTTAGGGAAAACAATTTAGGTCCGGGCCAGCCGCCAAGTAAATTGGCGGCTGGCCTGTGATATTGCATTTTTGCTACTCTAGGTATATTTATTAAACAAAATTAAACAGATATTTAAGAGTCTGGAAATCAGATGACACAAACATCTTTTTTTTTTTTTGAAAATTTTCCAGCATTATAAGGGTAAACAAGTCACACGTCCTCGGCGATATAGATTTCCAAGAAAGCATAAAAGGATCAACTGAAGCCAATTGATGATAGAAAAGCCGTTTACACTCGCATTGAACTACAATCATAGTGTGAGATAGTCTCTTTAACATCACGTTACAACAAAACATTTCAAACAAGACGTCACAGCTTGGTTCTCGACTCTCTCCTGTTTACCTTTAGAATGCTCGGTAATTCTTAAAAATATATTTTTGTGTCGTCTGCATTCCCAAACCTTGAATATTTGCTTAATTTTGACGAGGAAAGATACTCAGAGTAGAAAGTAGGTCAGATCACAGGCCAGCCGCCAATTTGCTTGACGGCGGGCTTCGATCTAACATATTTGCATAAGCATGACATCGGTTCCAGCACTATATCTTCTCAGATATGTAGAGACCTTAAGATATTTAAAACAAACAGGTCACGATTGTCTCGTGAACGTTTCTTGTCTTGACGAATCCAGAGTAACGATATTATACACCTCGCATTTCATAATCTGTACCTTGTGTTCCCAGAACCGGAATCGTTTTGCCAGCGCTGCCATGACAACGTATCGACATTCCCTGAACCTCCATGCGTACATAACCGGGTTCACACTGCACATTGCGATACTGCAAATGAATATATGGAATCGGTAGTCCTTCCCATGACGTGTTATGTAGTTATATATCAATAAGATAAGTAACGGGAGGTGAACGGCGAAGAACACGAGGAAAATGATCCACACCGTCTTAGTAGCTCTGTATGTATCTAACAGCCCTCTACGTCCTGACGAATGTCTGACGTCAATGGCGCGTAGCTGCTTCCGTACAATTAAACATATCCCGATATAACAGACCACACCAATTAACAAGGACACGGCGAGGATCCAGGTAAGAATAGGCCTGTCTTTTGATATGTTCACAACGGTTATGTCTTCAGAATTTAGGTAGGGTAGTATCAGTATTCGATTAGCGAGTTTGATAACGAACACGCCAAACAAGCACGTCGCTGTGGTGAATCGAACACGCCATGTTGAGGCGTTACGCGCATAATATATCGGCCATTGTAAACAGATAAACCGCTCTAATATCATTAGAGTGACTGTTGCCCAGGACAGGGCCAGTGCCGAGCGTCCGATTTCAGTGAGTACCAGCTTTAAGACGTCATGTTCTCCCACGATATATGAAATCATCGGTACTAATATGATCACTAATTGATACAAACAGTCGAACAACAATGTCAGGGACGTCAGCCATTTTGTCGCAAATGGTATGCGCTTCGTCTTCTGTAGAATAATGAACGTGATTAAATCGCTGGAGAAGATCAGTACTAAAATCAAAGTGGTGAGAATTTGGCCGGTCGTGTATTGATACCAAACAATTTTAGACGTGTTGTCGAGGTCTGTAATGATGCTGCTATTATTCGTTGATTCATTCATTCTTGAGCATTATAGTTTACACTGTCACTTGTTAAAGTCTATGTACGTTTAAAGTTTAAATGTAGAGAACTGGCGATTGTTATTTCTCTTACTTCATGCCCGTTGGCAGGTATTGCAGCACCAAAGAATGTCCACTCATGGTTTTACTTCGCTATTCTTTCAATTGTTTCCAGGGCGATGTTGTAATATTCATTTCGCCTTTTTAAGGGTCCGTTTCCATGCATTTCTCGATCTGCTTGTTTAAGGTTATTCGACAATGGTTAAAATCATTCTTCACAAATTGGTTTATCTTCAGTATCAAAGAAACCTATGAATTGAGTTCGAAGTTGGTTTAAAAGGCAAATACAAAACGTGTTCCAAAGGTTGGTAGTCGATAGCCAAACCGTTGCAGTTCGTTTTGTTTTATTCCGTGAAATTTGTTGTTATTGCAGACGTCTTTCCTCCCCTACACGGTTCATTATAAGTCATTGTCCATCTATGCCATTAACCGCTGCAACTAAGCTACCGTCAAACCTGAAAATTAAGTCACAGACGTAACAACGATTTAATAAAAAACAATCTAAAATGAAAAAAAAATATTTCTAAAACTTAAAAAAATACATTTAACATATACACATCGATAGAGTCAAAGAACATCTGCGGTGTATTGCAATATCTTGATTTTAGAAAAGTTTCAAGATGTTGCAAAACAAATTCAAAATACAAGAAAACGGTCAGTGTATTGTAGTAATTGGCATTTGTCAGAATAAAGATTAATAAGTACATTGTTTCGAAAGAATAACTTCCTATATTGTATCGTTGTTTGATATGTAATTCAAATAAGCTATTGAAAACTAAATTAATTCACGTAAATTTATCTAAGTATGATCAATTCATATTCAGTAGATTTCAAAAGCGATGTAACCCTTTTGGACTTAAACACTGTACATGTTTATTCACTGTATATACCCTTTAAAGAATTGAAACAATCTAATTTTGCTTCAAGTTACTATTCTTCATTGCGTATAATATGACAGTATATCTGTTGTATAGTTTTAAAGAAATTAATCTTTAGCTACCAAATTTCGTCACATCTGTGAACAAGAACGATGAAGAAAGAGAGGAAAATAACCCTCAACTTCATAGAACCTCATCGTGACGCATCATCTTCTTTCATCTTTAATGATATTATAAATTGATAATTACAGGGCCATATCACTCAAAATTGTTCGACAAACTATTGCTCGATCTAAATTGACAGATGGTCACGCCATACAATATAGAAGCCTTTACAACATGGCTTTCAGAAAGGGAAATCGTACAAAATGGTGTCCTTTATCCTACATGAGGCATCGAACCACTGTCACGAAAGACATGACGTGCTACATTCCTACTTTCTAGACACGAAAAAGGCCTTCGATAGTAAGTGGGTTAACGGTGTACTATTCAAACTGTTCCACTTAGAGATACGTGGTAAATGTTTGCAGATGTTAAACCAAATGCTTTCTCATTTGACAAGCCGCGTCATAGGTTACGGACATCTATCTGAGCCCTACAACATAACACAGGGCACGAAACAAGGCAGCATACTTTCACCTGTTCTGTACACCATCTTCATAAATGATCTATTAAATGAGATCAGAGACTCTTCACACGGTTACAAAATCAGCGGTGTTTCCATTTGTGCCACAACGAAAGCCGACGACATGGTACTGCTGTCGATCACCAAATGGGCTGATCTATGGTGTAACTTCTCAAAACGATTGCGCTTTTTGTACAATGCATCGAAATGCGCATTAATGTCCTTTAACAAAGGGTGTCAAATCAAAGAATAAATGTGCTGATGAAGAACGCTGAATTATATAAATTAAAACTATATAAACCTATAGGAATAGTGCAGTGTGCTTCCATGAAAACACCAGCCAGTGTAGACAACATCAGACAAACAGCGAGAGGTACACTTTTCAGTTTTGTCAACTCTGGTATCAATTTCTGGAACCTCAGTCCACTCACGGCAATATAGCTTTATAAAACCAGGTGTGTTACCCCGAGTTTTTGTGGGTTGCAAACTATGGAACAATGTGTCATCAGACCGATGTAAAGCACATTGAATCAACGCAACATTTCTGTCTTAAAGTCATACAGGACCTCAATCGGAACTACTCGGGTATTTCCGTGAGCTGTGAAACACACCTCGGATATAAGTGTAGTGTTACATTTTTTCGGGTAAATCGGCATCCGGCAATTAACACCTTTTCTAAGCGTGCAAGTTAAGTAGTTCAATGTGTATGGAAGTGTTGGACATCCTTTTAAATAATCTTTTTATCAGTAACTCATACCAAATGGCAAAATTGCTGTTGTGACATGTAAAGCTGTTTCCTTAATCAAATTTAACGACTTTTTAGATTTCACATTTAACATCTATTTTTAAACGCCAAAGTGAAGTGACGTCATTCCGCTGGGAACCAATATGGCGTCATCCTTATTATTTCAGAGGTGTTTTCATTTGATAAACCCGATGTGTTCAGATTGACAGGACCTACCGAGGAGGACCCGATCCGACATGGTAACCCGTCTGCTTTTATATCGTCTTACAAAAATTCCTGTTCCTGGTGCATTTTGTCGCTCAGAGCAATCACATTTCAATTATAGCAGCCGGGTATTCGAATAAGTCAAAGTTAGTCACCAGTTTTTTTCAAATTAACTAAGAAACTTGATCATGCAGGCTAACAAAGAGCTGTTGCTGTGCTACCGTTTTGGTTGTTTCGATAGTTCTTTAATGAATGTAGTAAATGTGCATCAGTATCATTGCTCTATGTGGATTAATACAGAGTTTTGTCACGCACCAATTGCTCTTCAACCTAAGTCGCTCTTCAACCTAAGTCTTCTCTACAGACATGTCGAACTTCATCGTCCTTAAGGCTAGTTCCTTTTCGCTTTCGCTGGAACAACCCCGTTGGTACTTTGTCGTTTCTCGCCGCTAGATGTAATTGATGATTCTGACATTTGACCATATGTAAGCAAAATGTCAGTGGTAATCACCGGGGTAAACATGTGTCTATATGACAGTATCCACCATTTCCGAGGTCAGGAAATATAGCATGAATGTTTAATTAGCTCACTGTTGGCATATATGCCAGTGTATATATGTATGTATGTATGTATGTATGCATGTATGTATGCATAAGTGTGTTTTGAGTGTATGAGTTTGTTGTCGTGTGTGTCAATCTATTTGTGTTTGTGTGCGTATGTATGTTATGCATGTGTATATCTAAGCCATCATGTATATAGGTAGATATGAATACATGTTGCTGTTAGTGTGTATGTTAAAGTGCACACGTGCCTGTAAGGGTATATGCATGGGGCACGCATAGATGCGCATTTATTCATGTATGGTCATAAACATATAACATCCTTGACTCCCACACTAAATAGGCAAACTAGACCAGTTTTCAAATTGAAGTCTTTGAGGAATTATGTGTATGATTTTATTGGACGTAGAACTCTATGTAATTCTGCAAGATTTGGTCTGTTTTTCGTTTCTTCCATTTTTGCTAAATTGTATGGTTTAAACTCGTTAGAAACTTGTGGAAATAAAACTAAATGAAAAAGAACACATTGTGTTACTTGCAGTTTCTAAGAAATATCATACATACCATATGTATCAATTTAATTTTGGTCGTCAGCTATAGCTATAAATTGATGCAACAATTCTCGTAACGAGAAATGGGTTGGTTTAACATGACATGTACATGTACTCATAAAGTATGCCGTACAGGTTGCTAACATTTAAACTAGGGATGGGGACGAATAGTGAAATCCCTTTTCGAATATTCGGTGACTACTATTCGAATATATTCGAATATTCGATTTTTACAACTTGGTTTGATGTCCAAGTGCATTGTATGTCGTAATAATGGTATACTTTTCCTTTTTTGATTATTCTTAAAACCTTTGTTTAAAGACACGGGACCAGTATCTAATGCCTTGTTTGTCGTACAACTCCGACTGTCGTCAACCGATGCCAATGAGATGTGAGATACTCCTATTTTACCATAGATATGTTGTGATGATGTGAAGAAGCAGTCATTTGCATGGACATAATAAGGTGAACGATACGTCTTTTCTGGATAAGCGAACTTATTATAGTAGATAGTTAATATTAGTTTAATCTTTAATTTCGTCTCTCTTTACAAAACTTAATGAAGTATCTTTCGTCTGACTAGCGGGATTTCGTTCGGTCTACCTGTCAACACTTTACCAAACGCCATATGTTCGACTGTTCCAAATTGAAAGAGTTTGCAGACGACATTTAAAAATGTGATGAAATTGAAAAATAATCCTCTGATAGGGCAGAAAACGTTGTGTGAAACGGAAAAATTGCTTTAGAAGAGCATTTCTCCTTTTCCCACAATGTTTTCCAGGGTTGTCTGCAACAAAGTGGTTAAATATCGTTATTGTTTGGTAATGGGTAAAAGTCAGGAGTCTTCCGTCAGCGGTAATGAAACAGTTATCATATTAAAAATGAAAAGTTTGGTGACGCAATTTTAAAACCGAATAAACATACTAACACTTTTTAAAACAAAATATGTAACATGTAACAAGTATCCTGTCAAACACTAATTAAATGAACATTATCGCTGACTTACCTCTCCAAGTCCAGTTACCGAAGCGATATTTAAGTCCGTAATTATCTCTTTGTGCATTCCATACATCTGGCGTTTGCTTATAATTGCTTTCTAAACGCAAATATGAGCAATATTGGTATTCGCGACTCTTTTATTCGCCAGTAATACGATGCCAACACCAGCGTGAATAACTCACCATGGCTTACTTCTGTTTGTTGGAGTACATCCGAATGGGGATTAACCCTTTACCAAACGCCAAATTTTTCGACTATGGAAAATTGAAAGAGATTGCAGACGAGACATTTCAGAGTGTGATGAAATTAAAGAATGATCTTCTAACAAGAATCTTACGAGCAATTTCTTCTTTTCCAACAATGATTTCCATAGTCGTCTGTAACAAACTGGTCAAGCGGCGTTATTGTTCGGTAATGGGTTAAAGGAATTAATATCATTTTTATTGTAGATGCGTGAATACAAATAATCGTATACAGTCAGAAATACTTTAACCCTTTCCCAAACAATAACGACATTTGACGACTTTGTTGCAGACGACTTTAGAAAACATTGTGGGAAATGGAGAAATTGCTCGTAACGAGCAACTTTTCCTTTTCCCACAAGGTTTTCTGCTCTTTCTGAAGAATATTGTGACATTTTAGAATGTCGTCTGCATACTCTTTCAATTTGGAACAGTCGAACATTTTGTTGTTTGGGAAAAGCTTAAACAATGTATTTTCAATACTTTGATAGCGAACGAGAAGAGAAAAAACAAAATCCAGCAATATCCTTTTTTTGTAACCCATAATTCCCCAAAACGTGTTCTCTTTGTGCATGCGCATTCAAGACAATACATCGCAATCTCTCTTTCAGATAGCATTCATACCTTGATTTTATATTATGCATTGTGTCCAATGCGTCTAGTTGACATTTGTCAAATCACTAAAATCACTTTCCCTCCACAAGGCACATTTCGGCAATATTACCGGAAAATAACCTACTTTCGAGTAGGCGGAATCTTACCTATCAGGGATGGCGACATCTGATTCTGATTTACTTTTCCGTAAATTACCACTCTTTTTGTCTTTGCACCTGCCCGTGTAATGGTTAAATATAAAATCTTAGAAACGACTCACTTGTCCGAGTACGCTTTTTGTACAAGCTGGGCAAGCGGACAAATGATTTTGAAACCCCTTCGTACAGGTTTTATGAATGAAAGACTGATCTATATTTACGAAAGGAATAAGCTTTTGACAGAAATTACGCTTACCTTTGAGTTTTCAATTCCGTGTGAGACACTTTCTATTTGCGTTCTTGTCAACGAAAGATTTACTTATGTTAACCTTTGTATGACCAGCATTAGAACTGAACAATACTATTTCACAGCCGCTGACTGATTAACTAAGTATGTGCTAGTCTGGCCTTGTTATATGTGTACTAACCGAGTAATTCCGAATAAATAGAAACCAATAGTTACCGACGATAGCGTTAACAACATTCCGGATCCAATCTAGGGTCCTCATACATTCATTACCATAGCATGTAACAAACCTGAGAAAATTACAAACTCTATCGATATGAAAATGATATATGATATCAAACATTAAAGCATATGTTTTATCAGTATTCAATTCTTTGTGTACTTTGTTATTAGGTAAAAATAGAGAATATGTGTAACTTCGGTGTAAGTTCGATAAAAATGTCATAAGAGAAGAAACCGTAACATTCCGCCCAAAGATATAATGATTAAATGTAGCATGATTATTCTCATCTTGTGTGCCCTTCTATTTGAGAACCATGTATTATTCCATCATGTTTGACCTGCATAATAAATGTTGCAGTAAATATCGCAAGATGACTGACATGGTTCAGACGAGGAGCGTGGTTTTTACAACATGGCGGCAGGCAAGTTCAGAAACGAAAAATTAGTCCTTCAAAAGTGCTTGTTCATAGATGGTAAAACGGAAAATAAAATAGAAGTGCCACAAAACATAACGATTTCTGTACTGGATTATTCTTTTCATGAAAATTCGGTATTGATACCTCATTGGTCCGAAGGGAGTCATTATATCTTCATTATGCAGTTGCAGAAACGATGTCAATTATCAAATTGAGCTAATTTAATGATGTCAACACTGATCTGACTGAACTGTCTTCATACATATAGAGTAAAGAATATTGACAACATGTAAAACATGTGATTATTATTGCGCGTATGACCTAAAGCTGGGAGCAAGCACGTTTAAGATCGAAGGACAACTTTACATTTATTAAAACTAAATAACTGGAGATAAAAATAACAGCGTCTGGAGATAAGATACCAAGTATGATCAGTGCCAAGCTCGTTACATTGTTATTCATGTTAAAACGTCTGCTTGTCATATTTCCTTATCACATACTTGGGCTCACTCCTTATTGTATTTCTTCACATCTGATGCCTCTCAAGTATATGGACTAAATAACCAAATTGACAATATTAGGGAAACTATTCATCCCCAGCCATTTCGTCTTCCGTCACAATGAATTTACCCCTAAATTGGAAATCCATCGTTTACCTTTCATACTTAATAATTGCTGTCTAGTTCAGTTAGTTCTCAAATACATTACAATGATGTATACAGGGAAAGCAATAACAAAGGTGAAATGGACTGAAAGCCTCATGTTTATCAAAGGTCATTTCTAACTTGTACATGATAGTAACGTGCTATAACATTGGTGGTTTTTGGACTAAGGGTGCGTCAGCACCTTAGTCCATTGAATTTACACTTTATCACTTTTTGAGGGTCGGTACTTTATCGATACACAATCAGCGGTCTGACCCCAATTACTCATTAAACATCCGCCTTCACTGTGCGGACTAATACCTTCTTGGAACTAGGAATGTTACTCGCTTTGTTTTGCTCTATATTATTATAACTGTTGCCTCAAGGGAAATCGTAAAATGTCCAGATGTTCAAAAAGTAGACTATCGATCAGTCTCTGTTCACAGAAATAATAGTTATAGTAATGGTGGTAAAAGGAGAAGATGTTTTCCTCGAGAAGTTGCCCGAAGAAATTTTCAAATGTATCCTTAATCATCTTGTTTTAGACGCACCTTAGTCCTTCGGCGCTATCAGCACTTTGATTAATGTTACAAATTGCTCTTTCTAATTTGCTAGTGTATATAGATAATAGCTGGTTGGTATCGTGAATCGGAAATGCTATCGGAAAAAGCGTAGGAAAGTCATACGATGAGTCGGAGGCGAATCGGATAATACTCCGAATCCAATCCCAATAATTGATCCTATTCATGGGCAACAACCATCTATTCCAGTTATCATGTCACCTATAAAATCAAACAAAACTGAAAATAATACAAGGAAGAAGAGAAACAAACGGAAAAGCAATGCCGCCATGTGCGAGCAAGGATCACGTGATCGAGTGACCGATATCAAAAAGGTTCAACAGCACCCTGCTATCGGTCCAAAAATTGCCGTATTGACAGAATAAATTGTTATCTATCCATTTATCTGAACCCCGTTGGAAGAAATAGGTAATTGATATGTTTTGCATATGATACACATTCTACAAGTTTAAGAAAAAAATATTTATTTTCATTCAGAGGCTTACTGAAATATTACTTGAAATATAGATACATGTAGATGAATTGGTAGAATACGTAAAGAGGACTGACTGTGAAATATGTTCGTCGACCTTGAATACCATTTCTACTGTTCTAAGTACATTCATATGCGTGTTGAAAAACATCTTTGCAACAAACCATGGCAATTCCAATACAATGAACTTTGTAACAATAAATGTCGTAGTCAAAATGAAGAACAATATTAATAATTTTCTGATATCTTTCGGAGAGCTATGACATTTATGGTGAAACTTTAGACACGTCTAATCAACCGCGTATCTAAGCCACAGCAGACGACAAAAATGGCAAACATGTGAACAGTGATGTCGGGGGTAGAAACTATAATCGTAATAGGTTTTCAGATTTGAACAATTTGTTATTTTGTCACACTAGATAGGCTACTTAAAGTAATATGAACATTGTACTCTGCTCAAGTTTCTTTTCTGTCTGCTTTTGTTTTTAAAGTTTGCTAAACACAAATTACCATTTGGAGGAATGGGTATTATGCCAGTACTAATCTCTTCAAGACCCTCGACCGACCTAACCTTGTATTTCTCTAGCTTTCTACTTTGTAAACAATTGTGGTAAAAAGAAATACGTTTTAATTCTAAACAATTCTTATAGTTAATATCTATTGTAATTATCAAATAGCCAGCGTCTTATAGTATTCAGGAGCATTTGCTGGTTTCTCATTTGTTTTACAACACAACGTCAACTTTCTTTTAAATGCATGGAATTATATCACCTTTTATCATTATAGTTTTGTCTAAAACAGTCAGATAACATGGAATTTGGATTAATCCAAGGAACTATCAGTGGGGAACAAGTCAATTTCGGAAAACAAAAGACCAATTCACACGAAGCGTTAATCGTAGGTGCACAGAGTTGAACTCACTCAAAAAAGCATGCTTCTCGATGTCTATCTAAAGACGGGATATTTCACCCTTGTTTTCAAATGGTCTTAACCCCTTACTCCAGAACCCACTTGACAAAACATATGTAGAGGACTTATCAAAACACAGTGGCAAAACAAGCTTTGCTCATAATGAATATCTGGCTCATTTGGAGATAAAGAGAACTTTGCAAAACACTTTGACAAATGAATATTTGCTCATAATGTAAAGATACCTTGTCCATAACAAGCATTTGCTCATTTTAGTATAATGTCTTCAACTCAACATCGCAACGGAAGTGTATATGCTTATAATCAGAATGTACAAGGTGTACAAAACACTTTGACAAAAGATGCCTTATTCATTTCCAACAGTTGATCCTTTGAGTATGGTGGTTTCAACAGTATATGTTTCAAAGGAACTGTATCTAATTCTTATGTTTCTTTTTACGCCGAATATTTCCCCTCATATTGGGGAATACGCCACTCAAATTTAGAATCTTTCCCTTACATTGGGAATCTGTCCCTCACACCGGGATTACGTCCCCTCATATGGGAATATGTTTCTTAAACGGAGAATATGTCCCTCACTTGGGGAATATGTCTCCATATATGATTGATTATGGCCCTTATATTGGGAAGTGCATCCCTCAAACGGGGAATCTATCGCTCACGTGGGGAATATGTCCCAGACATTAGGAGTTTTTCCAGACATAGGGATTATATTCTCCACATATTAATAAATCTAGGTACCCCAAGCGTGATAATTCAGACAACATCAGATAAATTTAATGCAGTTTCTTCCCTTTATTAATTATCGACGAAGCAACATATTCGACCAAACTCCACACAGTCATCTCCCTTTATGGGGTTGATCACTGCCATCACAAATGTCACATGACCACCTACTTAGAAACGAAAATGGCTTTAAAAGATGGCAGCGAAACTCAAAATTTTTAATCCATTTGTGCTTTTTTTATAAGCAAAACCAATTTTTTTTCATCTTAACTGGTCAGAAATCAATACAACAAGATATTGTTATTTAATTAACTAAGACATCCGGTAATCTCTTAACAAAACAGCATCATTTGAATTTCATCCAAATCTGGATGAAAAATCTTGTGGTGGCAGTGATCTATGCAGCGTAGCAAGGGGAGATTACTGCGATGAGATTGATATTCGACGGCAAACTCCACGCATGATTACTTCCCTTTGCTACACTTCAGTACAGTACCACTGCCTTCATAGAAATCAAGTGACGATAGAAATAGTCATGTGACAAGAAACATATAGCGGAGACGCAAAAGAAATGGGTTTTCTATGATTTCTTTTAACATGCCTCACTTGGAAATGAATAGTGAATCAAATTAATGCATTACTTTGACAATTTCGTCAGCATTTTCATGCATGATTATGTAATTTATTTTCAGAATGTATATTATAGAATCTTCCTAAAGACGATATTTTCATAACTAAAATACACTGTTGTTGTCCGTTATTTTCAGATTATGACCCTATGTACTTTATTGCTTCAGTATATCGAATAAAGCTAACCTGGGTTGGCTATTACGGATCCTTGTTGCAAACCAACAAGACAAATTAAGGTTGCGAACTGGCTTGTGAACGTTCAATGTTTTTTTTTTTTTTTTTTTTTTTTACATATTATTACAATTTGCCATTACTTTTTTGTGATGATTAGGTCAAAGAAGTCCTACAGCTAGTGTACAAGGACACAGTCAGTTATTGATTTCATGGAGGGACAATCTGAACACATCGGGGTTTATCTAATGAAGACACTTCTGACATAATATTAAAGCTGCTATTTCTACTTTCGTTTTCAAGTTAAAATGTCAATTACGTCATCTGAACAGTCATTTATTTTGATTAAGGAAACAAAAGAACATCACAACTTATCATTTCAATTTAACACATAAGTTACCGACTAAAAATAGTTGTTTTAAATGATGTTTAACTCTTCCATATACATTTAACTTCTCAACGTGGGCGCTTATAGGAAATGTGTTTTAACCGGACGTTTAATGCAAGATTTGTAATCTTACGTTCATATAAGAGATGTATTTTTCAGGTTACGGAAATACCCGAGTAGTAACGATTGTACGGTGGTAATTATTTCACAATAACTGGGAAAACCCAGTCAACTCGGCCCTCACATGATAACAATTGACCACGTGGTTTATCAACAAAACCTACTTAAGTACTTCCACATGTCAAACCATTCGGAATTCTTAACGAAGGCAAAACAAAATCTCGGCACATGCGTCTTTTTAGGCCCTTACGAGAAGCGAAGGTTTTGGAGTCTCCATCATCGATCATACGCCGGGACTCACAATCAATCTGAAAAATGGTTGATGTGATGTATATACCCTTACATTATGTACTTGACACAATCTTCATGACACTCCCATCCCTCATTCAATAAATAGACACAAATATACAAGGTGTTAAATTTCATCTGTAGCCGATACCTGTTTCTGGATGAAAAAAATCAATCAGCTTTTCATGTAGACAACGTCTCAATTAGAAGATTTTCAGCCATTCCTCGGATTCCACCGAATTTTCCTGCATTTCGATTCGATTGTAGCTGGGAAACAGACGTTGGTGACTTATAAAGTGAAGTGTCGTTAGGGTGAGGAAATACAAGGCACATAGATTAGTCTATTTATCGTCACGATAGAATTTAACCAGCGTTTACTAACACTTATAGTGCTGGAACCGACTTCATGCTTACGCAAACAGGTTAGGTCCAGGCCAGCCGCCAAGTAAATTTGCGGCTGGCCTGTGATCTAACCTATTTGATACTCTGATAATCTTTCCTCATCAAAATTAAGAAGATATTTAAGGTTTGGGAAAGGAAAGCAGACGACACAAAAATCTATTTATAGAAAATAACCCATCATTCTAAGGGTTAAAACTAGGGTGATAAATCAATCTAATTCAACCGAACAATCTATGCGTGAAGGGTTAGAGAGCATCATGGTCACGTGAATCGTTATCACGTGACCTGTTGTTGTTGTCCGATTACTTTACTTTAATGTAGACGTAGCAGACGAATTTAGATAATAACAACAACTGCAACAAAGCGAACATTGAACTTTACCACTGGTTTCTTCTTTTTTCACGGTAGTTACCTCCTACTCCAATATTTTTTTGTCGATATTTCGTAATTAGTTTCGTTGTTTAGTATTTTCTAATTGGATTAGAAACCCCTTTTCAATTTTGATATGGGGGAATGGGTTAATTGTGATTGTAGATTACATGCAAGGTCCGACATATATATGTGTGTATCAACCGGATACATTTCGACATCAACTTTAAGTGTTTAGTATTGTCTAACGTTAAACCGACACATTGTTATTAATCTAGAGAGAAGAAAACTAGCAGGAATAACCGTTTTAGGACTGCCAGAGAAACAGTAAGATTCCCTGTTTATCTAATTTCGCATGTACTTTGTGTGTGAAGCTAGACTACTTGGATTCGAATTCTGCTAGCAGTTATTATGTTTATGTTTGGGGTTTGGTTTGTGGGTTTGATAGTTTTACCTCGCTTTTAACAATAATTTGGTCAAATTTCGGGGGTCATTACACCTATTGGCGAGTCTTGTAGATTTTCACCAGTGCTACAAAATATTCTTTCCAAGTCGCCGTCTGTTTTCCCACATGCGCAAACTTGATGAGCTGTTAGACATCGAATGAATAACGTCGCATATCATTACAGAAAACAATTTAGAGTTGAATTTCACGCTAGGCCTCATCTATATTTAAGAAAAAATCGTTAACGACCGGAACAAAAAGGCTTATCAGTGTTTACAGTCAGGAAAAGAGACTCAACCATTAATACGATACATGTTCATAACAAAACCTACATAAATGAGATCTGTCGCTGTTTTTGTGTGTAATATAAACACCTTAATGAAGACAACCCTTCTATTACCTACACTGTAAAGAAAGCTATATATCGAGGGTTCAATGCAATACTACAAAGTAAGTGCTTCATATTTTATGAAGCACATACTATAGTCCTGCATTGAACCCTCGATATGGGCCCATCAGTGTTTGTGGGCATGTACCTTAGTTTAAATCTCACTGATGAATTATAACACGGGAAACATGAATGGGTTAACTATCTGTATACATATGGTTTTTTTATTTGATTTTCATTTGTCCTTTAAAACAACCATGCATGTTATATAAACCCTTTTTCTGGTGAGTAATAAGTATATGTATTTCACGTCACCATAGTATCTAGTACAACAGTTCATGTATCCCGAAACGTGTATAGGCTGCTTGAGGTGATGTCATATCTAGCTGTTGTTGTTGTTATTTTTGTTGATAATGATGTCGTTGTTGTTATTGCTGTTCTTGTTGTAGTTGGTTTTTTTTGTTTGTGGTGGTGTTATTGTCGTCGTCGTTGTTGTTGTTGTTGTTGTTGTTCTTGCTGCTGCTGCCGCTGCTATTGATGTCGAAAATGATGATTCACCTCACTTGTTTACATGACCTTGTCTCAAGCCCTGCCTCATATCTTATACAAGCTATTGTTTATCAAGAGTACAGTGTTACACATGTAACCACGGCGGATTATCGAGGGAGAGAGATAATTTACCATTCGGAAAACCTTGGTCATTTCTTAAAAAAGCCTCGGAGGTAATGGGGAGCCATTTTGAAAGTAGTCCAGCAACATGGCGGCGACGAAGGGCATGTCCGTTTGCAATCGTATCTTCTCGGCATTCCCCGCTACAACGAGTAGATACGATTGAGAAAATATGAAACACAGGTGTGTTGATATGGTAACCTTTCATGAAATTGGCAGAAAAACAATAACTTTCAATTGTGATTTTTAACCAATTTGTGTGTATTTACATAAATATTTAATGCCTGTGTATATGTTGTAATCAAGTGTGTTATCCGGCGGAAACAGCCGAATTTCCTCAGGATTTCTGGTGCACTCGTGAATTACCGGTTTCTGCAAGGATTGCCAAATAGATACGGTTGATAATTAACCATATCACGAACTCTGAGCTATTTTATTTTAGAGTAGATTAAGGACGTTCGGAGTTTTTGTTCAACACACTCGATACTTCATACCATAAACATGCATTGTAGTTTCAAATAGCAGATCAACTCGAACTAGTGTTTCATTTCAAAAGAAGATAACGTTTTGTGAAAATGAATCATTAGTAAAAAATACTCTTTGTTACGTTTTTTCTCTTCATCTAGCATTTGAACTCATCTATGTTCCTTGTAATGAAATAATTGCATCACATAACTATTGCCATATCTGTAACGTTCTTTGCTATGAAAGAGAATGTATTGATTGTAATACAATGTAAATGACACCATAACGAGCAATACAGATTGGTCAATGTACCCGCAACATCCAAGTGAAGAACATCTCTGAAAAAGAGTAAAGAAGAATTGAAGACACGAAGATGTATATCGAACTTCACAAAGGACGCCAAAATCATAACAGTGATCTCCCTTCATGTCACATGATTATTTACAAAAGTGACGTTGACAGATGGCGGCGACTTCAAAGAATCATCCAAATTAACAAAAGACACAATTACAGAATAAACTACTATATCCGTACAAACTTGGAAAAAAAAATTAATTAAAATCTGGATAGAAAAATTGTGGTGGTAGTGGTCGATGGTGCCTAGCAAGGGGAGATTACTGTGAGAAATTTGGAAGGAAACAGTAAATGATATACATTGAAATATTTGTCCGTATGAGCTTCTAAATCAAAGGAGTTCAAAAACGTCCCATGAACGTTACAAATTGCCATATAAATGGATAGCAAACCAGTTACATACACTAAAGCGGTGCAACACAACAAAGAATGTGTACATATACGGGTGTAATGGGCTTTCAGGTAGAATACCCCTCAATTCGCCATTTTGAAACTCTTTCCTCGGTAGGTTTACTTCGGTCGTTCTCGGTATAGTTCGATCGAGAACGGAACTTTCCGGTTAAATGCGAACAATTCAGGCCCCAAGCGATGTACACCGAGAACGACCGAAGTCATCTGACAAAAGAGAGAGTTTCAAATGGCGAATTAAGGGGTATTCTACCTTATGGCGAATCGATTAGAGAGACCAGTCTGCCGATTGTATTTGGTCACCGTCTGATTCTTCAAGTAGTACACCATAGCTGTAGTGCTTTTCTTTCGTCATTATTTGAGAGATTATATCTGTTGTCTGTGTGATACAACGATAGCATCATTTAAGTTGTTTCTGTTTTAATTATACATGGTTATTCGTATTATCGATAAAGCGCACCATTAAAGTAATAACTTCTTTAACCCATCATCAAACAATAACGACATTTTACCACTTTAATTCAGAAGACTCTGGAAAACACTGTGGAAAAATGAATAATTGCTCGTCACGAGCAATTATTCATTTTCCCACAATGATTTCTTCTCTTTAAGAAGATTACTGTCCATTTTCATCACATTTTGAAATGCCGTCTGCAAATTCATTCAATTAGGGACAGTCGAAAGTATGCCGTTTGGTAAAGAGTTAATGATCGCTCTAAAAATAAACTTACTCAGTCGTCATATTGTTTGTCAATCGTTCAAGCACCATCTCTGTCGAATATGTCATTATTCTTGTTACAGAATTTATATTTGTCCATGATTTGATTTCTGAAACGTCATATTGTCCTTCTCTGTCAGATTGTGTTCTCGTATTTCAGGTGTGACGTCATGTCGTTAAAGAGTCATCAGCGTCTTGGTAAGTGTCATAAATGTTGTGTTTAACCCATTACCAAACAATAACCACAGACGACTCTGGAAAACATTGTTGGAAAAGGAGAAATTGCTCGTTAAGAGCAATTTCTCCTATTCCCACAATGTTTTCCGAACTATCAGAAGATCACTTTTCAATTTCATCACATTTTGAAACGTCGTCTGTAAATTGTTTCAATTTGAGACAGTCGAAAATTTAACGTTTGGTAAAGGGTTTAAAGAGACTCTCCATCACGTTATGAGGTGTGAGTTAACAACGACAAAATGGCGATTTTAACAATACAGGGGCCAGTTTTATCAAACTTGGTAAATACACTTATATATTAGGTAAAAGCGATACAGAATCACGCTTACGACGGTCCCTATTTGCGTTTCATCAAACAATCGTAGATGAGAAAAACGCTCATCAGTAAGGACCTTCAGAGCGTAATCAAAACGCTTGCAACTGTCTAAAATTTACCCAAATGACCGGCATAACGTCAAATTACAGCAATGAGCCGTAATATCTGATTGTCATATCACTTCTTGGAGAGGATAACAACCCATGTTCGAAATTATTTGTCATTCAAGACATTGTTATTTACTGATAATCTTGATATTAAGGCAATGGGGAAGAAACATACATATAAAAGAGTGTTTCCATAATGATTTTCCAACACTGACCTCTCCCTGAATTTGAATTTCGTGAAAACCGGTATACCATGACGTTACCCATTACCTAGAAATAAGCACAGTTAACAACTTTGTTGCAAACGACCCTGGAAAACATTGCGGAAAAGGGGTAAATTGCTCGTAACGAGCAATTTCTTCTTTTCCACAATGTTTTCTGTCCTATCAGAAGATTATTTTTCAATTTAATCGCATTTTGAAATGTCGTCTGCAAACTCTTTCAGTTTGGGAAAGTCGAACCTATGGTGTTTGGTTAAGGGTAAACATTTCTTACGGCCCTCGCTAGGCATATTTACCACCTGTTTAGATATAAACGTGAACATCTATTGTCTTTTAACAGAGGAGGACATGTCAGGTCGGACAGAATTACGGGCGGGAGAAGTGAGCGGATGTGGATACGTGCTAATCGCTTGTTCTATAATCCTGCTGGTCTTCACGTTTCCATTCTCACTGATATGCTGTCTAAAGGTAATTATACTCACTGATATGCTGTCTAAAGGTAATCAATCTCACTGATATGCTGTCTAAAAGAAATTATTCTCACTGATATGATGTCTAAAGGAAATTATTCTCACTGATATGCTGTCTAAAGGTAATTAATCTCACTGATATGCTGTCTAAAAGAAATTATACTCCCCGATATGCTGTCTAAAGGTCATTATTCTCACTGATATGCCGTCTAAAGCTATTTTTTCTCTCTGATATGCAGTCTAAAGGTAATTATTCTCACTGATATTCTGTCTAAAGGTAATTAATCTCACTGATATGCTGTCATAAAGAAATTATTCTCACTGATATGCAGTCTAAATGTAATTATTCTAACTGATATGCTGTCTAAAGGTAATTAATCTCACTGATATGCTGTCTAAAGGAAATTATTCTCACTGATATGCTGTCTAAAGGTAATTAATCTCACTGATATGCTGTCTGAAAGAAATTATACTCCCCGATATGCTGGCTAAAGGTAATTATTCTCACTGATATGCTGTCTAAAGGTAATTAATCTCACTGATATGCTTTCTCAAGGTAATTATTCTCACTGATATACTGTCTAAAAGAAATTATTCTCACTGATAGGCTGTCTAAAGGAAATTATTCTCACTGATATGCTGTCTAAAGGTAATAATTCTCGTTGATATGCTGTCTAAAGGTAACTGTTCTCACTGATATACTGTCTTAATGCTACAATGCTCACTGATATGCTGCCTAAACAGAAATATTCTCACTGAAATGCTGTCTCAAGTTGATCATTCAAACTGATATACAGTCTAAAGGTAATTATTCTCACTGATATGCAGTCTAAAGGTAAATATTCTCACTGATCTGCTGTCTAAAGGTAATTATTCTCACTAATGTGCTTCCTAAAGGTAAATATTCTCACTGGTCTGCTTTCTAAAGGTAATTATTCTCAATAATATGCTGTCTAAAGGTAAATATTCTCACCGATTTGCTTTCTAAAGGTATTTATTCTTACTAATGTGCTGTCTAAAGGTAATTATTCTCACTGATATGCTGTCTAAATATGATTACTCTCGCTGATATGCTGTCTAAATGTTAATTTTCTCACTGATATGCTGTTAATGGTAACAATTCCCGTTGATATACAATGTACTGTGTAAAGGTCATTATTCTCATCGACATGTTGTCGTAAGGTCATTATTATCACTGATATGCTGTCTAATGGAAATAATTCTCCCTGATATGCTGTCTAAAGGTAATTATTCTCATTGATATGCTGTCTAAAGGTAATAATTCTCGTTGATATGCCGTCTAAAGGTCATTATTCTCACTGGTATGCTGTCTAAATGTAATTATTCTCACTGGTATGCTGTCTAAATGTTATTATTCTCACTTGTATGCTGTCTAAATGTTATTATTCCCACTGGTATGCTGTCGCAAGGTCATTATTCTCACTGATATGCTGTCTAAAGGAAATTATTCTCACTGGTTTGCTGTCTAAAGGTAATAATTCCCGTTTCTATGTATTTAGTTCCGTTTCTACTGTATTTAGTCTCGTCGTCCTACTGTTTATAGACCTATTTCCCGTGTATTTAGTCCCGTTACCCTGTTGTTGTTTTTTCCAATTCTCAGATTGTCCAGGAATACGAACGTGCTGTAATATTTAGACTTGGACGAATCAAGAATTCAAAAGCTCAGGGACCTGGTAAGTATTGTTTCACTACCATCTAGTGATGAAATAAGCAATTCCGGTTGAGATAAATTATATAGTGTAAAGCTATATATTTATTTATTTCGTGTTAAGCCATACATCTTAGGCTTTTGAGATCTTGAATTACCCTTGTCAAATCATTTATGTTTAATGCTTTTCTGAATGGTGTTTTATCCACTTATTTCTAAGCTTAAACATCGAGTTGGTTCATTAAACACTTAAATATATTAATAACATGGACGCCTAAATGGTCTCAATTTCTTTCAACGGACTAATATGCACAAGCATGTATTACGTACATATAGATATATCCGTATGATAGATAAGATAAGTCTATTTCACCAAATTTATGGCATTTGGCCCAAAATACGAACATAAATCTAATATCATTTCCCCGACATACGTGGTGCGTGTATCAAAACATTTTGAATTTTATTCAAATTTATGTTGGTGTTGATGTTATTCAACACTGATAAATACATTGTAATTAAGTGTGTGTAATTCTGCTTTGATTAGTGTCTATATCTTATGACGTTAGGTGAATTCATCATCTCAGTTCCATTCTTTTTTTTACAGGACTATTTTTCGTTTTACCATGTGTGGATAACTTCGTGAAGGTCGACCTGCGAACATTTAATTTCAACATCGCACCACAGGAGGTGAGTCGATGGTCTTTTGATATTCAAGGCAGTTCTTATTTGTTTGAATTCTAAACCTTATAATGCTGAATACTTTTCTAAAAAAGATGTGTGTGTCGTCTGCTTTCTAAAACCTTGAATACTTGTCTACTTTCGATGATGAATGGTACTCAGAGTAGCAAATCAGCACTTACCTATTTCCAGGTGCTGACTAAAGACTCGGTGACGGTGGTGGTAGATGCAGTTATATACGCCCGGATCCATGACGCCACCATGTCCGTGGTTAACGTAGCCAACGCTCGGGGATCAACTCTACTGTTAGGGGCGACAACTCTCCGGACAGTGCTAGGTACGGCGGGGTTATCGGACATACTCTCCGATCGAGAACGACTGGATGGAATTATGAAGGTAGGATGTGTTGACGACTAACCTATTTGCATAAGCATGAAGTCGGTTCCAGCATTTTAAGGGTTAATAATTGACTTTTGTTTAGCAAGAAATCAACACAAGATTATAGTAAGTGCTTTACAAATGTGAATCACTTACTATAGTCTTGCACTGAACCTTCGATTAGCTGTTGTCTTTTTTTTTATAACAATTTCGCATTATATCGTAGCAACATTTTAATAATCATTCTTCATCGGTAGCCTACCTGTAAAAAGCTAAGAACAATTGTCTTGCCAATTGCACGGGCTGAATGACTAAATGAAGGGGTTTAAAAGAGCATGGGCAGCTATGGTCATTAAGCATGCATACTGATGATGTATGTAGTGAGTTTTGTGATTTTCTTGAATAGATCGAGGGCTAATTGCTACACTTTAGAGAGTCCGTCACAAAAATGAGAAGGTGCTGTATATGGATTAGTTATATTGCGTCTTCCGAAGAATAATTTGTTTGACCCTATAGTTTTTCAACACGTCTTCATCAAAGAGTGACTTATATACCTATTGACAAAGCAAATGACCTTGTTGTGCTCATAATTGTAGCTTTTTTAATAAAATAAACCCGACTCAAAAAGCTTCAATAGTTTTATTATCCATACCTTCCGTGTTATCTACATGTACTGGACTAGAAAGTAGTACCTTGCAAAAATGAATCCCACATTGAAATTCTATTCATTGGCTTATTCGACAAACATTAACATTGGTCATTTACAAATTAGGACATTGACATATGGCTTTGAAGAACATTTAAGTACGTATTTAGATAATAGTGTTAAAAAGTCAGAGCAAACCCAACATTATCAATCCAAAATGAAAACGAACGAAGACAAGTGAAACAACTAGCAGTCAATTTATATCACAAACAAATATTTAAGTCATAACTCGAACTTGTAGTGGTGGTAATTAATATTTATTCACTGATACTTTAGCAGTCTGAAATACAAATATTTACATACATATATTGGCAACATACTGTGGCAGGATATTAATTTCATGATATTAAATTATTTTCCAACAGACACAGCTTGATCAGGCGACGGACAACTGGGGCGTGTTGGTGGAACGTGTTGAAATGTATGTACTTCTGTCTAGTGTAGTATTACAGCTTGAAATTGGTGTACTTCTCTGAGTGGTTTGGCCTTGAGATTAACCGACAACCCATTTCAACATGGCGCTATTTGGAACTTATTTCCCTTTTTACTTTCTCTAACTTGATCTATTCTCCTGCAAAACGTGTTGAGGAATATCCGGTCCTAGGGTCCCTTGAAATTCACCAAGGCTGACCAAACATTGACTGTTTATCTTAACTACTAAGTTTCTACTCCATCTTGGTGTTTCACGTGATAATTAACCTATAAGTGGGTGATTTTTATCAAAGTAACAGTACAAGACTAGTCAAGAAGAAAATAAGTATAGATAATTTACGTAAATGGGGATTAAACCCGGTCCTCTGACCGTCGATACTAATACCGTCACCATCAGATAGATGGGGCCTTTTGGTTAGAGCATATAATGAGAGACTATCCTACTGCTGACGAGCAAAGGGACATAATCCTGTGTGATGTTAGTTTCACTGGTACCACCCTAAGATAGAATACCTATAATCCGTTATTTCAAATTCATTCTTTCGTTGGATTACTTCGGTCGTTCTCGGTAAACATCGGTCGGGGCCGGAACTATTCGCATAAACCGACTATTTCCGAGCTGACCGATGTGTACCGAGAACGACTGAAGTAATCCAACGAAACATTGGATTTCAAAATGGTGGATTATGGGTATTCTACCTTTATTATCTTTTTATTATTCTCCACCAACAGTAAAGATGTCCGACTACCCGTGCAGATGCAGAGAGCGATGGCGGCCGAGGCGGAATCCACAAGAGAGGCTCGAGCAAAGGTATGTCTTTATTGTGTTATGGCGTTTACAATGTTTCAGTAAGCTACTATCATGTCACCTGGGCAATTTACTGTCGAAGGCGAATCAGATAATAATCCGAAGCCGAGCCCGATAACATTTCCTATTGAAAGACACCAACTATCTATTCTTTTTACCCTGATGCCTATATGGATAAAGTAACAAACAAAAAATGAAAATTCGAAAAAAAGTGAAACAGAACAGAAAATCAATACTGACAGGTGTGCGCAGCGATCATGTGATCTATTGACGGATATCAAAAATGCCATACGGTACCCTGTTATCGGTTTGTAATTTGTCCTGGTGACGGGATAAATTATTTTTCACTTTTATTACATTCCTTGAAGTTTGTTCAAGAAATTTCGCCTAATCTTGAAACACATAATTCTTTCAATCACAACACTGTTTTCTTACTTATCATTCTATTAGAAATAGTTTGGGTACTCCAAAGTGACAACACCAACACGCATGGATTAAACATTATAAGAAGTACATGTAACGCTGTTTACAATGACAATCTGACAAAAAGAGAAATTACTTGTTCCAAACCTTTCTCCCTTTGTCACAGGGGTTTCTGAAATCTTTCTATTTGCAATTTATCCAACGTGACATGTAAATCTTAACGCATTTATTATCAGAAATTTAAAAATATTGCATAGAGTAAACATTCAAGTATAGTAACTTCCCTCCCTGATGTAGGCCCTTGGTGTTGATATAAATATGCCTGTTAACGTCAAGGTTTAAAGAATGGCAGTATTAGTTCTAAACAAAGGAACGCTGTGAAATAAGTAAAAATGTATTTCATACAAAGCGAGGCTTTCTTGAAAATGGCTTTAACCCTTATAGTGCTGGAACAGACATCATTCTTGTACAAACCGGTTAGATCACAGGTTAGCCGCCAAGTAAATTGGCGGCTGGTCTGTGATCTAACCTTTTTGCAAGTCTGTGTATCTTTCCTCAACAAAATAAACCAGATATTTAAGGTTTTGGAAAGCAGACGACATAACAATTTTTTTTTTAGAAATCTACCAGTATTCTCAGGGTTAACACATAACCAAACAATAACAACATTTAACCACTTGATTACAGACAACCCTGGAAACAATAACGACATTTAACCACTTGATTACAGACAACTCTGGAAACAATAACGACATTTAACCACTTGATTACAGACAACTCTGGAAACAATAACGACATTTAACCGCTTGATTACAGACAACCCTGGAAACAATAACGACATTTAACCACTTGATTACAGACAACTCTGGAAACAATAACGACATTTAACCACTTGATTACAGACAACTCTGGAAACAATAACGACATTTAACCACTTGATTACAGACAACCCTGGAAACAATAACGACATTTAACCACTTGATTACAGACAACTCTGGAAACAATAACGACATTTAACCACTTGATTACAGACAACCCTGGAAAACATTGTGGAAAAGGAGAAATTGCTCTTTTCCCGCAATTTTTTCTGCTCTATCAGAAGATTGATTTTTTAATTCCATCATATTTTGAAATGTCTTCTGCAAGCTCTTTCAATTTGGGACAGTCACAAATTTGGTGTTTGGTAAAGGTTTGAACCACATAAAAGAAAAATAAATGTTTTTTGTCTTCTTTTCAAGGTCATCTCGGCCGAAGGTGAAATGAAGGCCGCTCGATCTCTAAAGGAGGCTGCTGACGTCATGTCGGAATCCCCAGTCTCCCTCCAGTTGCGGTATTTACAGACACTCCACACGGTGGCGGAGGAGAAGAATTCCACCATCATATTCCCCTTACCCATTGGGTTCCAGGGGTTCTTCTCCGCTCTCAACCCGGCCGGGAAATCCAGGGAACCCATCACAGCTTCAACGTCGGGACAGTCCACGGAATTCTGAGTGACGTCAATGTAGAATAACCATAATCCAAAATTCTGAAAGTCATTCTTTTGACAGATTAGTTCGGTCGTTCCCGGCGTACATCGGTGTTGGCCAGAATTATTCGGTTTGATGCGAATAGTTCCGGCCGAGACCGATGTTTAATGCGAATAGTTCCGCCCAACACCTATGTTTACCGAGAACGACCGAAGTAATCCGATGAAAGAAGAAATGAAAATAGCGGATAGTGGGTATTCTGCCGTAACTGTGTGAATGAATCACATCTCGAACGAAAGTTGGCATTATCATGATGTTATAGTCATTGCCAATTACCACTTCGCATTCAGTATAGTGGTTTGGATAAATTAATCAACAGACAAAACGCGAGGTTACGCTTAACGGGAAAGATATGTGCTTCTACTACACTTTGCTTTCCAAGCTTTATCTAAGTATTCAATACACATTTTTCCTTATTCAAAATCGTTTTTACATTTCAGTGGTATAATGACGACGCTTGACAAATGACCAATCGCTCGTAACGAACAATTTCTTATTTTTCATGCTTTACTATTGCCGCCTGATCTCACTCAAAATATGAAAAGGTTGAGAAGTCTCTTATTACAGAAATGATAAAAAAAAGCAAGTCTCTGAATAAACCTTTTTGAAAGCTTGAGTCTTTATTTCAGCAAAATGAATTTTGATAATGACTTGGTAGTGGCTATAGACTCTTGATCAACGTTGTGCATAATCAATGTTTCTGAATACCGTTTTACTTAACGTTTTATGCTAAAAGTATGGTAAGTTCTAAACAAAATTCCCTCTTATTTGAATATTGGGCTAAGCAATATTGTAAAGTAACTCATCATTGGAATTGTCTCTCCGAGACGCTTTCAATAATGTGTCACATTACAATACTGTTTTCTTCATTTGTGATATTATCAATGTTTAATAATTTTGATATGGGCAAACATTTTCTTTACGTCGATTGAGTTACAGGCTACGCTGGATTTTGATTGCTCAATATCCGACCGAGTCTGGAGTTCCACAATTAGAACTCATGGCGTTTTGTTATGTTTGCCTCGAAGTTAATCATTTGTGTGAGTTTTGTGATATCAAGAAAAAAGTGCCAAATTCTGCAATAAAATGTTTAACCATCTCTTTCTATGTAGATTTAGTTTTACTTATAATTTGACCTTATAACCAAATGAAAATTTTAAGAAGCCTTCGTGACAAAAGTAGAGCAACCTAGTAAGTACGAACCTACTGAATACATCAATGAAGTTCTTTAACTCAAAAATTTCTTATATCGAAAGTGGATGATTTTAGCCCGACATAAACTCCAATTTGATGAAGGCTACACACAAATCTGCTACAATGTAATTATCAATATACAATCGCAAACGTTAAGGCCAAATAAACCAACAATGAGTCAGAATACGATATATTGTCATACACCTGTCACTTTTGAGATCTTGAATTCTTATTTGACTTCAACGTTAAATCAAGTATTTTCAAGACTGCTGAAGTAAGAATAGCGTTTTCTACGTTTAGGTGTGGGACGGTAATAGGGTTTATGTATAAATACTACTTCTACAGTCTCGCTGTGGAAGCCGGCTTTTATGAGTGATTCGGTAGAGTGGTTGGCTTTAGAAAGAATAGAACTATCGAAGTTAAGCAACGTACTAAGTGGTTAGTACCTGGGTGGGTGACCCATGATGGCTTTACTCCGAGAGGGACCCGATACACGTTACAGGGGTATGCTGAAACCTCAAGTTGGTTCATCAAACTCTCAAAAACTGTAACAAAATCGATACCTTGATTTTTTCTACGGAACAAAATGTACTAATACCGTCCGAAAACCAGTGCAACTCTGTCAAATCTAGTCGAAGAACCGGCATTTGTATTCATACACCCTAAACAAGAAGTCCGGCGATAGGAAATCAAAACAAACTTTGAGAGTATTGCATGACTATGATCTATACAGGAAACACATCAGTGTTCTACCAGCGCATCTCTTACTAGCAAAACCATGCAACAGAAGTCGAAACTCAACATTACTAAATGGGACTACTTTTGGTCTGATAAAAACGGACAAGATTATATGTCGTCGTTGTATTTTCATTTCTTCGAACTTACTTATAAGTTGCCTTAATAAATGAATGAAATGACGTCTTGAGCAAGTAATACCAATTAGGAAGATTGTTTTGGTATGTGAACAAGTGAACTGTCGCTATTCGATGGTTGTAATCACATTTTGACAAAAGTTCTTATTGTTTAATCTTGTGGATACAGGACACACAAGTTAACATTGTTATCTATATGATATAATATTAACGAGATAGAAAACAAAATTAAATAACGAAAGTGTATGTTGCGAACATTCCAATGATGTCGCGAACATTCCAATGATGTCGCGAACATTCCAATGATGTTGCGAACATTCCAATGATGTTGCGAACATTCCAATGATGTTGCGAATATTCCGATGATGTTGCGAACATTCCGATGATGTTGCAAACATTCCGATGATGTTGCGAACATTCCGATGATGTTGCGAACATTCCAATGATGTTGCGAACATTCCAATGATGTTGCGAACATTCCAATGATGTTGCGAACATTCCGATGATGTTGTGAACATTCCAATGATGTTGCGAACATTCCGATGATGTTGCGAACATTCATTGGGCAAACATTCCAATGATGTTGCGAACATTCCAACGATGTTGCGAACATTCCAATGATGTAGCGAACATTCCACTGAATCGTTAGTTATGTTGTGGTTATTTTCGGACTTTTGAGACGATGTGACGCTGGCATTGTGCGACAGAGAGCAATTTAACAACTTGTGGTTATTTTCGGACTATTGAGACGATGTGACGCTAGCATTGTGCGACAGAGAGCAATTTAACCACTTGTGGTTATTTTCGGACTTTTGAGACGATGTGACGCTAGCATTGTGCGACAGAGAGCAATTTAACCATTTGTGGTTATTTTCGGACTATTGAGACGATGTGACGCTAGCATTGTGCGACAGAGAGCAATTTAACCACTTGTGGTTATTTTCGGACTTTTGAGACGATGTGACGCTAGCATTGTGCGACAGAGAGCAATTTAACAACTTGTGGTTATTTTCGGACTATTGAGACGATGTGACGGTAGCATTGTGCGACAGAGAGCAATTTAACCACTTGTGGTTATTTTCGGACTTTTGAGACGATGTGACGCTAGCATTGTGCGACAGAGAGCAATTTAACAACTTGTGATTATTTTCGGACTTTTGAGACGATGTGACAGAGAGCAATTTAAAAACTTGTGGTTATTTTCGGACTATTGAGACGATGTGACGCTGGCATTGTGCGACAGAGAGCAATTTAACAACTTGTGGTTATTTTCGGACTTTTGAGACGATGTGACGCTAGCATTGTGCGACAGAGAGCAATTTAACAACTTGTGGTTATTTTCGGACTATTGAGACGATGTGACGCTAGCATTGTGCGACAGAGAGCAATTTAACAACTTGTGGTTATTTTCGGACTTTTGAGACGATGTGACGCTGGCATTGTGCGACAGAGAGCAATTTAACAACTGGTGGTTATTTTCGGACTATTGAGACGATGTGACGCTGGCATTGTGCGACAGGGAGCAATTTAACCACTTGTGGTTATTTTCGGACTATTGAGACGATGTGACACTAGCATTGTGCGACAGAGAGCAATTTAACCACTTGTGGTTATTTTCGGACTATTGAGACGATGTGACGCTAGCATTGTGCGACAGAGAGCAATTTAACCACTTGTGGTTATTTTCGGACTATTGAGACGATGTGACGCTGGCATTGTGCGACAGAGAGCAATTTAACAACTTGTGGTTATTTTCGGACTTTTGAGACGATGTGACGCTAGCATTGTGCGTCAGAGAGCAATTTAACAACTTGTGGTTATTTTCGGACTTTTGAGACGATGTGACGCTAGCATTGTGCGACAGAGAGCAATTTAACAACTTGTGGTTATTTTCGGACTTTTGAGACGATGTGACGGTAGCATTGTGCGACAGAGAGCAATTTAACCACTTGTGGTTATTTTCGGACTTTTGAGACGATGTGACGCTAGCATTGTGCGACAGAGAGCAATTTAACAACTTGTGGTTATTTTCGGACTTTTGAGACGATGTGACGCTAGCATTGTGCGACAGAGAGCAATTTACCAACTTGTGGTTATTTTCGGACTTTTGAGACGATGTGACGCTAGCATTGTGCGACAGAGAGCAATTTAACAACTTTTTAAATACCAAGGCAAAGAAGTTGGTTTAACTTTTTCAATGCAAACATGGGTTCTTTTTTGTTCTTATAAAACAAAAGTAATAATTGAAAACATTATTCAATCACTGAAAAGGGTTGCTTAAATGGCCACACACATTCCTCGCCAAGACTACACAGCTAATTTTTCCATGACATGCAGACAATTTAAGATTGATAAAACTAGTAATTAGAAGATATGGGGAGCATGCGTTTCGTGTGGCGATAGAGAGAAAGATATTAACAAGGTCAAACTGAAGGTATTCAGAACAATTGTTGAAATAACTTCCCTAAATGGCACTCTCGTATAAGAAAAGGCAGTCATCGGTAGAATATAATGCTGTGGTTGTGAAACCACACACATCTATAAAAAATATCACAATAAAGCAGATTATAGTGGTGCTTAAACCATCAAAACGTACTTCTAACAAATTACATTACCATCAGTCTATTGTGTTACCATTGAATGTCCAATGGGAGATAATTAATGTTTGACACCAACATAGGAGGTAGACAAGTTACTTCCCTTTGACTATATTAGTTTATGCCGGTCATGCTACAAGATGGAGACTCAACGCAAATATAACTAAAATAACTAAAGGAACGGTGATTAACCCATTACCAAACAATAACGACAATAAACCACTTTGTTGCAGACGAATCTGGAAAACATCGTGGGAAAAGCGTTTTCTGAACTATCAGAAAATTATTTTCCAAATTCATTTCTTTCTGAAAGGTCCTCTGCAAAGTCTTTCAATTTGGGACAATCTTAAATTTGGCGTTTGGTAAAGGGTTAAATGTGTTATCATCTTGCTGATCTCTGCGTGTCAGAGCACAGCACCATCCGTTTTTGATATCAACGTTTCTCACATTAGTGATCTTGACTGGAGTAATCAAGAGGCCTAAAACAACACTTGTTTTTAAAAAGTTTATTAAGGCAATTTATATTTAAAAGTAACATTTCTCTAGAATAGTATATCTTTCTATGGTTGAAGATTAAAATATCGAAATTCCACTGCATCGAAACCAATAAGATGAAAAATACCCATGATCAAAATAAAGCAATACTAATGATAACATTTCTTTCAATGGTGACAATTTCTTTCTTTTGCATATCTTTATATAACAGACAATACTTGTTTCCAAAAGTCTATTATCAAAAGCAAACTGTGTGGATGAAAAATTAAGGAATTATTTGACATCCAATTAAGATAAAGTAAATATAGCACTAGTTGTAAGGCATTTAAAGTATATATGATGGCAACATGAACTATGTGTTTTACCCTTTAATAATGTAAACAATATTAATCATCAATGCTTCTTCAATTTAACGTTTGAGAAAAGTTGTGAAACAAAAAGCAAGTCACCAAAATCCCAACAAGAAACTCAGGATGCTCTCTTCAGTATAACACTATCGTGGGTCCTTCAAGAACTGAATATAGTCTCAAAATGAAACCTTAGTATGGACCTTATTAGTTTTATTGGTTCAAATGCATGTATTAGAGAGTTTATTTTTGGGGGCTAAAATTACTTCAAAACCAAATACAATATCATAACAACAATCAACTATAAAAAATGGATTTCAAGATCATTTCATTAAGTTTTTAAACTATTTTGGTAGCAAAGATACTCAATGATAAAGAACAGTTTTTCATCAAAAGGAAGTAAGTTTCAAAATCTATGCCATTAACAAAAACAAAACCACCATGCTTATGGAGAAATCACTCAATACCTTAACAATGTCATCATTTTGAAAAGGAAAAAAAAATTAATTCCATTAAATGACACAACCATTGCTTAAAGTGAAACATATCCCCTGGCCCAATATATTGAGTGCACCAATTCTTATTCATTTTGGAATTATTTTGAAGTACTTCTGAAACGTATTCACACTTTTATTTTTCAACACTTAATAGCAATTATAAAGATTGTACAAACATTGAGTTAAACTGATCAAGTTACCAAATAAACAGAACAAGTTTAACATAAACAGTTTTTAACACTTTAACTTGCTTAGCAGAACCCTCAGTGTGTAAGTTATATGATAGAGGCAATGTTTCCAATCAAATAAAGATACATGTTTGTTATTGTTTTTCTAATCTATTTGAGACATTTTCATTTTTTAACACCTTCCCCTCCTCCTTTACAAAACACATTTTTTACAAAATCATGTTTTGTGGGGCAATAATTAATGAATTAAAAAAGAAAATAGTTATAAATACATTTTTTGATAATATCTTAAAAACATTCAAGTGGATTTCTATCATATTAGAGGCATAATAATCTAAGTAATAAAAAAGCTATTAGCTAAATATGTGTTTAATAAAATCATTAAACAGTAAACCACTCAGCCAAATCCTTCAGGTTTGCTTTAAGTTTCTGGACAGCAAAAATATCAAACCAAAACAACTATCAATGTAAATGTTGTCCATCAAAGATTTCGATTACGACAAGACAAGAAGTCTGAATTGAGTAATGGCTAAAGGTATTATTTTGAAAAGGCTATCCTCATAGTTGTATAATGCTTGTATTGTGTGTGGCTTGATTGTAATTACTACCCATTAGATTGAGAGAAAATCAGTGAAAACCAAGCACAAACATCATGACCTTTCAAAAATAAATGAGAGACAGAAGTAAGCAAATTTGCATTAAATCAGTCCTCCGATCTTTCAAAGTGAAAAGAAACAAACAAACACGATATGATAACTACTTAATATAGAAATTACAAAATACATACAAAACATATTTGTTCAACTCTCAACATACTGGTCTTGCTATGAAGCCCATATTGTTAATCCATGTTATTGTTTGAATCGGAAAAAGATTCCCCAAAAGAAACAACAAAGAAACCCAGCACGCGTCCATCATTGGTTAACAGAGGTTAAGTCTTCCTCCCGCTGCGGGGCCTGACATCTTCTATTTTCTTAAAGAACTTATCAGGTCAATGGGCAGTGGGAATATGATGGTCGAGTTCTTCTCCGCTGCGATGGTGTTCAGGGTCTGAAGGTATCGGAGCTGGATGGCGGCGGGCGATTCCATCATCACATCCGCAGCTTCCTTCAGGGAACGAGAGGCCTTCATCTCTCCCTCAGCGGCAATCACCTGATATATAATAAAACATGGTGAATAGATCTCTTCACAAGAGGGGTTTATCCTTTTACCCTTAGAATGATGAGTAATTTTCTTGAAATAGATTATGTGTCATCTGCTTTCCAAAAACTTAAATATCAGCTTAACTTCGATGAGGAAAGATACTCAGAGTAGCAAACAGATTTGATCACAGGTCAGCTTCAAAATGACTTGGCGGCTGGCCTGGATCTAATTTGCTTGAATAAACATGAAGTCGATTTCAACACTATAAGGGTTAACTGCTTCTTCATATCATTGGAACAATTACAATATGTACACTCAAGATAGGGTTACTCTGATGTACACTCAAGATAGGGTTACTCTGATGTACACTCAAGATAGGGTTACTCTGATGTACACTCAAGATAGGGTTACTCTGATGTACACTCAAGATAGGGTTACTTTGATGTTTTTTCTAACAGTTTACATTATCATCTCTTTTGTTACCATTGAATGATCAATGGGAGATAACTAATGTATGAAACAAACCAAAACTTTATAGTCCATGTTTAATCTTTAAATATCAAATTCAGTTTATATTGCCCCAGTAGATGTGTGGATCTGTTTATTTGTCCCCTTTGTTGCTATCATTGCATGTTTTCCCCTAGATAACTTCTTTATTTCTTAACCCTATATTGTGGGCAACTATTCCAGTGGTTACGTCAAGATCAAACATTTACACATGAAACTATAATGCATTTTCTGCAGGAGGCTTAAGAAACCATGGTGACAAATTCATCCTAATGACCAATTCATCTTATATTCATAAAGTTCATACTAAACTTAATCTTTTATATACAATGTATATATAATCTAATCTGCTGTTACATTAATCCTTAGAATGCTGGATAATTTCCTAGAAATAGATTTTTGTGTCTTCTGCTTTCCAAAACCTTAAATAACTGCTTTATTCTGTTGAGTAAAGATATTCATAGTACCAAACATGTTAGATCCCAGGCAAGCCACAAGGTTTGGGCACTATAAGGATTTAATAGGACTGTGACTAAATCCAATATAAGAAAAATTGTAAAAAGGAAATGATGTATACCTTGGCGCGAGCCTCACGGGTAGATTCTGCTTCAGCCGCCATAGCCCTCTGCATCTGAACTGGGAGTCGGACATCTTTCCTGTAATAATCAGAAAATATATAATAAACATCTACATGATTTTCAAAGTCTTCAATTATCTTTATATAAAGAGCAAAGTTAGCAACATTACAACTTCTCAACAGGAATAGTTCTCATATAGTACAGGGGCTTTTCATGTTATTGAATAGGGGCCTATAAAGTCACCTTCCAAATTGAAAATTTCTTTAAAAGCATACAGTTTTCCCAAATATTCAAAGTCACATCAGCTTTTGGGGTTTCCTAATTCAGCAATTCCAGCTATAATCATTTCCAGCTATAAAACTTCTCAAATTAAATAGACCTGGGCCGGACCTTCCAATTTGAGAAAAAAAAGCCCAGAACCATAAATTCCTTGCACAAAGACCCTCTAAAGCGGCTTAAGTTAAAATTAACAATGTTTATTAAAACACATCACTTAGGTACAGTACAATTGATTGTTTAGTAAAGTAATTCTTCAGATAAGTTCCCTTGAGAATGATTATTCCAAAATGTAAGATTCATTTCCTCATAATAGCTTTGCATCAATTCAATCTTCCATATACTTCACAGCGTAGCACATAATGTAAAGCAATTATCAATACAAGTGTCTAGCCAAAAAACACCCTACAATGCAATAATTGGCAGCTGTTAGGGATCAAACCATGGTCAACCGGTCTAATTGCTAATGACTACACTGACACATAATCCCTAATCACCATTTTAACATATTACCACCTTATGCCACATATTTGCATCTTACAGATGACAACTTTCAAAAAGCATTGTGGTAAAAGGAAAAATTGCTTGTCGCAAGCAATTTCTCCTTTTGCCACAATGCTTTTCGTTCTATCAACAAATCACAACAGCAAATCTGAAAAGTTTTTCACATGTTTACAAAGCTTTTCTGAAGTCTCCAGCAGGTGGTAAAGAGTTTATCATTGCTTAGATAATGTGTACTTACACTTCAACTCGTTCCACCTTCACGCCCCATGGGTCTGTAGCTTCGTCCAGGGACAGCTGTTAAAACAAAAACAATGATATTACATCAATGCAACTGACCATGTTAAAACAAAAACAATGATATTACATCAATGCAACTGACCATGTTAACAAATATACAATACTGGGTATGAATACAACTGACTCTCTACTTCTTAGCAACTCCTTTTTGATGCACTTAAGGTAGAATACCCATATTTCGCGATTTGTAAACACATTCTTCTGTCGGATTATTTTGGTAGTTTTCGGTAAACATTGGTTGGAGCTGGAACTATTTGCATTAACTGAATAGTTCTGGCCCAGACCGATATTTACAGAGAATGACTGAAATTAACTGAAGACAGAATGAGTTCTTTTCTTTTTGTCACAAAGGTTTTTTTTCTTAACTCATCAAAGAATTGTAATTTCTTATGCTATAAAAGTTTGTCAACCACTGTTCCTAAAAGTGTGGACTAGTCTTAAATATAGGACCATTGTTTAATAGCTTAATGAACAAAAATAGCTTGTATAAAAAGTTCTATATAGTCCTTGGAAAAACAGTGTCAAATTTAAAAAAAAAAATCAGGAAATAAATTTGACCATGCTAACAACATTGTGCCCCAATCTGCTTCTTGTACTGAATGAATAATCTGTCCAAACAGGTATTTTACCTCTATGTGGTGTATTTCCTGCCTTGACAGGTAGAGATTATCATATTGTTTTGACAAGTACTCAATGACTTTCCTACGTTTTCCTCACCTGTAGGAATATCCTACAGAAAACATTGTCATCGAAGAGAACAAAGAAATTTATTAAGATCTCTATGGAGAAAAATGAACAGTGTCTCTGATCAGTTACAAAGTAAAAAAAAACCAAAATGGAAGTCACTACAGATTAGCTTTGATTTAAAGGTACCTCAGCTATGCTTCCAACTGGAACCATTTTTAAATCAATGCAGAGGAAATGCCCTTTGGCCATAGCCCTTATATAATAAATGATGCCATAACTAAGTTTTACAAATATCTAAAAGTGAAAAATAAGACCAGACTATAAAACATTTGCATGTACCTCTTTTTTGATAATTTGGATCTATTTTTTGCAAATTGCTCTAAAAATTCTAAGTACTTAGTGCCACCCATTGATTAATTAATTAGACATTTGTGACAAAATGCAGATTTGCAAGTTATAAGCATTTTTTTTCTTAGTTTAGAATGTTTTAACAATTATGGCACCTTTTATCATATAGCTCTTCACAAAAGACTTTTAATACAATTCAATATAATTGCACTGACAACTAAAACTGAAAATAATAGAGAATAAAGAGCATTCTTTTGAAAGCATGTTTAGAAAAAGAAGAATGTATCATATGAGCAATGTCTTCTTTTTCCTTTGAAGATTTCAATAGGCATTAGAAAGTGCCATATGCATATTTGTTATCAGTAAATAAAGAAAGGGCAGTCAACATGGAGGGTGGGTGAGAGAAGAGAGAAAAGAGAGAAAATGGAGAGGAAAAATCACAGCGCAATCATTTAACTACATGAACATGTTACAATAAAAATATTCTACTCTATAATATGTAGTGTTAAATGCAAGACTTTAATATGTCCTTACTTTTTTATGATGGACTTATTATTGAGGGCTTAGTAAAAGACTATTTAAAGTGAAACAATTACAATGAATAAGTCTTGCACCAAACCCTCGATATGGTCTTGAAATTTGAACCAACAATATCACCATGACCATGGACAACTTCTGACTGTGCAGCTAATTCTTTTATTATATTTTCTGTCATAACTTTTTAAGAAAAATTCTTTAAGCTATGAAAACAAAGACCATTTTGCACAATTTATTTCTCTTTTTTAAAACTATTCTCTTTTCTCAACTTTGTTGCAGCCAACAACACAAAACAACCTTTGTGACAAAAGGTGAAATCACTCAGGATTAGCAAATTTTCATGGTGTCATGATTCAAATACTAACAAATTGTTCTACACTTTTGTATCAAAATTTCTAGTTACTTTGGTGTCACATTGTAACTTCTGAGCCACTGAAGTGTTCAGAGCTTGGAAAGAGTGAAGTTTTATCTACTACTATGTACCAAAACAAAGATCTAAGGTCTTTAACCAAAACAAGAGAAATGGACGTAAATTATAACTTAAACAAACACTCAGTTTGAAATCATCAGCAGAATGGTACAGTAGGTTGTCCACAGGTCACATTTGATTGAATTATTCATTATTTGTAACACTTAGCCCTTAAAATAGATTTTTGTGACGTCTTCTTTCCAAAACATTAAATATCTGCTTAATTTTGATGAGGAAGGATATTCTAAGTTGCAAACAGGTAAGATCATATACCAGCCACCAATTGAATTGGCAGCTGGCCTGTGATCTAACCTGTTTACAAAACAATGAAAACGGTTCCAGCACTATAAATCAACACAAGGCAGTCTAAAGAATTACACCAAAGACAGACATATCTGAAATTTCACATGTAGCAAACGACTCAAGAAATTACTGCAACATAGGGTATCACTGTTCCTTACATGCATTTCCCCCTTTTGTCAAACATAACTGTTACAAATTTCACATGAAGCAGACAATTAAAGTAATGAACAACTGCACCATTAGGTAACATTGTTCCACACATGCAATAACACCTTTATCACTATGGTTTCCATCCAATATCATCAGGCGGGGAATCATGTGATACATGTTTATGATCTTATGTCCGAACAAGCTAGCCGTGCAAACAAATTTTGCTTTTTCACAACCTTTTGCAAATGATAGCCACATTATGTAACGTCCTTGATTTCTCTGCCAAGTGTTAGACATAACACAATTATTAAGCATGGATTATCATATACCACTAGAACCGGAAAGTTAATAGTCAACTCATGCCGGGTACACAATGTGGCTATCATTGGCAAAAAGAGGTGGAAAAATGCAATAATGTGTGGTAGCGGCCATGTTGTTTGGACATATATCATAATACATTGGTCATATGATTCCCCCGTCTGATCAAAGACAGATCATTTCTAATGTATTACTATAGTTGCCTGCTGTGGCTTTCAATTTGGATCACTTACAACAACCCACATGGTGGAGTGTCCCGACAATTATCTCCAAAAAGAAACTTGCATCAAGATTAACTTAACTCTTTCCCAAAAATAACGACATTTGACGACTTTGTTGCAGACGAGCAATTTTTCCTTTTCCCACAATGTTTTCTGCTCTATCTGAAGAATATTTTTCAATTTCATCACATTTTGAAATGTTGTCTGCAAACTCTTGCAATTTGGGACACTCGAAAATTGGTTGTTTGGGAAAGGGTTAAGGTATCCAACCTCTAATGGAAATCTTGAAATATAATCTTCTCTTAGGAAAGAAAACATTGTGGGAAAAGGAGAAATTGCTTGTTAAGCAATTTCTTCTTTTCCCACAATGTTTTCCAGAGCCATCTGAAACAAACCGGTCAAATGTCATCATTATTTGGTAATGGGTTAAGGTACTCCACCCCTGATGAAAAACTTGCATTTGTTTTGGTTAAAGAATATATTGAAATGTAAAACATTAAAGTTTTTATCATTTCAAAGGCATTCACTAAGGCACTTTTCCGAATTTGTCCAATTTTGATTTTATCTAGATACAAAGTGAATATCAAAGAATTTTGTAATTAAATCAATGGTGATTACCTCCCCTCAATTATCAATTTTAGCACTGAAATTAAAATTAATGAATGAAAGGTGGCAAACAAAAATTTCAATCCATAAAAATTCATTATGATATAAAATGTGATTTTATAATGGAATTTGTTCCTTAAGGTCTTTGACTTTGTCATTCTGACTACTCTCCATCAGAGGTGGAATACCTTAAACTCAAACTTCACAATTGCTCATCATTATAAACATATACATACAGCTCTTTAAAATCTATTGAGGTTGGAAGGAGTAATTGCTCAAGTAAGTAATTTCTTCTTTTGTTAAAATGTATTTTTTATCAATTATTTGCAGCAGGTGCATCCAAAAAGAAACTTGTTAGGGTTTAGTCTTTAGAGCCAGATTGTATCCAGTCCTTCAAAACAGTGATACTTAGTCCCTCATAAACATGAAGTAATACCTTACTTACAATTAACCATCGAATAAACGTTTTTAGCTTCCAACCACTTTCATTCCAATGACAATTGTCATTTATAAGGGATTTGCTTTAGATTTGAAGTCACATATCCAGGTTGAAATCTAACTGATTCAGCCAGACAACCTTCTTTTATGTGACTTCAACAATGGGTATGAAGTAACCGATTCACGAGGGATTTTAACCGATGGTTTTCATTGGCAATCGGTTCTTAATGAAAACCTTGATTTGTGATTTCAATTTATTCCAATAGAATATTGTTACCAAATAGATTTAATTCGTTGTTTGTAACAATTCCTAAGCTGATAAAAGAAACATTCTGAAGCAAGTATATGCAGTACTGATTATAGTTACCAACAGCACTAGATGTGAACTACATTCAAATACATAAACATATCATTACACAATTAAAGCCAGTTGTGATGAAAGCTGTCACAGTCCATTGCAGATGCATATCAATCAATATACAGAATAATGTACAGATACCGGAAACAAAATGAATTCTGTATTGTACTATTTACATTGTACATATATTTTACCAAATCACGTGAAGAAAATATTCCCATATTTCAAAACCAATATACATGGATTCAATCTTAAACAAAAGTGAATATTTTCATGTGACAGTCCTTGAAAAACCTGGGAGAGACTACTGCAATGAAGTGTTACATTGAGATAAAAAAAAGGTTATTCTGAAATTGCACACAAGTTCTTAGCATAAAATGATAAGTAAAACATCTACAGTGAGGGAGCCATTTTGTTTTAACCTTTAACTATTCTTGCATGCTTTTTTGTTGTTATTTACTGATTTCTGATTAACTACAAACTCATATGCACTATGTGATCTTATAAAAAGAAAGCCATGAGTATGTATATCAATCTAGGTGTTCACTCTACTAAATAACCTTCATTTTTCGTGCTATGGCTCCCCGCTCACTGAGTATTTCATGAAGAGTTTTCCTCCCGAGTATTTTTCGTAGTGTTGATGCAGCCAGGAGTCTGGTAGAAGCCTGTGCATTCGCCACATACAAACTCGACCTATTCGGGTCAAACACCCGTGCATAAACAACGGCATCTACGGCAATAGTGACAGAGTCTTTGGAAATTATCTGGTTTTGAATGGAAAATGCAAAAATGGTCTCATTAGATTGATGAATATGCTTGGCTTCAAAGTTTAACCCACTAAAATACTATAACAACTAGACACATCATTCTTTCTAAGATCTGAAATTCATATGATTTCTCAAATATGTCTTGAAAAAGAAAAAAGGTTCATTTGATAACATAGTTTTTTTCATCCTTGTCATAAAAACCTGGTAATGAAAAAGACCATTGAAAATTACTAATCCATACATTCATCAAGTATGAATAATAAGCCTTGGATCATTGATCAAATAGCATCCAATTTGACTGCATACTTGTCTCTATATCATAGAACTTTCTTCTTTGAAGCTGCAATCTCACACCCATTTCTTTATACGAATTTCTGTGACTAGTCAAATTTCTGATCAACATCAGATAACAATTATGAAGTAGGAAGAATAATGGTATCAGTATTTTGGGAAAAAAACGTGGTAAAATAGAATAAAACTTGTCAAGATGAAACATTACATATACTTCTTTATCACAATCATCTCTAAAGTGTTTTACTGCATATAAGTTCAAATATGTAATGTGTTTAAGAACTGAAAAAATAAACATAATTCAAAACAAATGTTTGATTGGATCAAGCAGCTCTGTTATAAAGTGAGTGAGGTATCAGACTATGAAAACTATTTGAGAAATGCTTATAAATTTCAGATCTAATACCTATAAAGCACCAAGCATCAGTCACTCTGAAACGTACAAAGTGAATTAGTCAAACATTCATATTGGTACCATATGCCTATATATAGTAACATTCCCTGACCTGCATAGTTTGTGCAATCGATTCTCTGTCACTCAAAATCTCTTGGAGGATCTTTGTCCCCAAAACATTTCGCAGGGTCGTAGCCGCCAACAACTTGGTCGAACCGTGAGCGTTCTCCACATTGATGATTGACAAGGTCGCATCGAATATCCTCGCATAAATAACTGCATCCACAGCCACAGTTACTGAATCCCTTGACAAAATCTGTTTGTAAAAGCGAAGAAGCAGAAACAATTGTAAAAGCCAAACAATAGTAAAAATAACACTTAACAAGGAAAAATGATTGCCCCATGATTTTATGTCTAGGAAGAGGTGATAAGAGTTTGACCTCTGTAGAGATTGGGGCCAGGGAACTTTGCGTTGCAGCATGTCTATCAAGAAATAAACATGCGTTCATGCCCCTCCTTTTGTTCTAACCTTCATTGTTTGGGCAATATGCTCTCGGTCACTCAAAATTTCTTGCAGCGCTTTGGTACCCAGCACGTTTCTCAGGGTGGTTGCGGCCAGAAGTTTGGTAGAACCATGAGCATTCTCTACGTTTATAATTGACAGGGTTGCGTCAAATATCCGGGCGTAAATGACAGCATCAACAGCAACCGTCACTGAATCTTTGGATAGGATCTTTTAGAGAGTTTAAAAAAGAGAAAAGGTGTCACAAAATGAAGAATGATAATGACATGGTTATGACAACAAAAGTTCTCAAACTTGATCTAAATGACATCAAATAAGGTTAAATGCATGACACAAAATATTGTTACACCAGGGTAACCACTCCAGAAAATATTTTAATAAAACAAAAGAAATAAACTCTACCATCACAAGTCATATCTCTGTCAATTATATAAATACATGTACAATGTATGCATTAAAAAATTGACAGAGATATGACATGATGTAGTGTCGTACTGAACTATCATACATGTTTCACTTGATATACATTGTACATATATTTCAAGTCAAACATGTTTGATAGTTCAGTATGACACTACAACAAGTCCTTCGTAGAAGTAAAAAGCTTGCATAAGTCATGCATGGAACCTCATTTGGCTTTATTTCGTAATACTTTAATACTAATCTTTTATTTTGCCAAAGTTTTGCCATCCTTTTGTCAGAGTATTTTAAAAATGTTGTCTTTTTAACAGCCATTAAGGTATCTCTATGAATATATATGAATGCAAGAGATAAAGGCATCATTCTTCACATAGCCTTGTAACAAGATCATATAGAAAATGCTTCTTTTGTGGCTATGATGTCTACTAATATTTGGTCAAACCAGAATTAAGGCATGTTTTTGAAAAAAGGCTTTGTTTGCATTGATACATTGGAATTGATTTAGAGTTTTTGTCCTACATTGACATTGGAAGATAAATTATTAACGGAAATTACCACAAGTGCTTATTGATTCTATATTGAAGCAATTATAACCTTTGGTCCACTTCCACTAATATTCACAAACAGTTAAATCCAATATTTTAACTTTGACCGTTTTGTGAAAAAAAATTAGATAAACTGAATGCCTTTAAAAGGTACTGATTTCATTCTGAACAGATGAAATTTGCTCAGTATGAGTAAATCCTCATTTTGCTCATATGTTCTCAAAATGATATCTACAACAAACGTGTTTGTAAGAGGCAAAACATTAATGTTTTAACAATTAAGATCAATATGTGACTTGGACAGTTTTTCCTGTCTATGTTCGCATAAGCTATTTGCTTTGTTAACAATTGTATTCCCTAAACAATACACTATGTAATCAATACGCCCACTAAAATATATAAAAAACGTTTGGTTATTTAACACCTTGCAGAAAAACACTTGTTTTTAGTAATTTGATATTTTGTTAAAATGAAACCTGATGCAGTCTTGTGTATATCATGTTATCAATTAAAATTGATACTGATGTTGTAATGTATGAGTTGTGTAGCACATGTATATAATTATGTAAGTGTTGACAAATTCAAAAGTTAAAATCATTTCTTTCAAAATTAGCACTTGATACATATGAATGTAACAAAAGGATGAAACTGTTGTAACAAAAGGGAAAAGTGCTCCTCAATATGGGCAATTTCTCCTTTAGCTACAATAGGAGTTATGTCTTCTTTCACAAAGATTTGCTGAAAAGTTATTATTGACAATGGGATGTAAAGGGTAAAAAAAAGTTGACTTAAGAGAGAGTAAACATGGCAAATACATACATGTACAAAGTAAATAACCATATCAATAAATGACAATTATTTTCCAAAGGTCATTTAATAAAAAAAAAGGTCCCTTATTATCTCCTTTATAAGTGGAAGACCAAATTTTAAAAAAAACAACCTCATCATACAGTCAATTTTGTTTTGAGAAACGCAAAAAAAAGAAAAGAATTTGAGCCAAATACAAAAGACAAACAATCGAGTAGATACATCTTGGGTAATAATAGTTCATTTGGGTTAGTTTATATCTAAATTTGAATACAAGAAGGTTCTTACAATATACATCCTCAAGCCTGCTTCCTGGATATATAACCAGTACTCATGCCAAATGAGAATTACTCAGTCACAAAGTGGACCATATTTCTCATGGAAATCATATCCTCAACCCCCAGGTCTTGAAGCTAGGCTAAACTTTGAGGCATCTACTTCTGAAGGCTTGGAAATCATTTATGACAAAAGAATAAATTGTTCTTGATGAGCTTGTAACAAGCAAATTTTGGTTTTATAAAGCTTTTTTATCTACCGGTATATGGGTTTTACATCACATCAACATTATTTCAGTTATGTTGCGATGTACAACTCTTAATGATGAAGAAAGACACAAAACTTAACTGCCCGAGCCTGGTAGAACCATGGGCATTCCGTTAGTCAGTAGGGAAACAACCTCTCATGAAAATCAATATCCCTCACTGGGATTTGAACCAACTTAGAGAGGGACCATGTAATTTCAGAACCTATATCCGTACCACTAAGCCACGGAGGCTCCAAGTACTTTTTTTAATGTCTACAGCAGGAAAATTGGGCCATTTTATTTTCTATATTTAATGATTTCCTTTGACTGTAAATCATAGTTACCTCTTGTGGGGGGATGTCGTAGGAGAAAGTTCTCAGATCGACACTTCTGAAGGAATCCACACATGGCAGCAGTAAGAACAATCCTGGAAAAAGACATTGATTGTTCATTCATATAGATATAGGGGTTTCTGTTCCGTCAACATGTTGCAATATCCAGCTCATGATGATTAAGTCAAAAATTTAACTTATCTTAGCCCTTTACCAAACACCAAATTTTCAACTGTTCCAAAATGACAGAAAAATCAACAAATCATCTTCTGATAGACAGAAAACATTGTGGGAAAAGGAAAGATTGCTCCTTTTAAAAGCAATTTCTCCATTTCTCACAATGTTTTACAGAGTCTTCTGCAACAAACTGGTCAAATGTTTTAATGTTTTGTAATGGGTTAAACAAATGCACAATATGGTAATAAGACACATCATTGTGTGCATCTTGGTGAGACGATTCGAATGATGTATTATTTTGCAATAACACTCTTCTCAATTATGAAATAACAGGGAATGTTGTTGCAAACCAATGCAAAATCCTAGCATAAGATGTTTAAGTTACCCTGGTATCTAAAGAAAAATCTGTTGTTGGAAGAGGAGAATCAGCTCATAAGAACGAGTTATCTTTTTCTCTCAAAAAGTCATGAATAACAAAAGATGTCTTTGAAAAAGGTAAAACTCTTAATAGCTATTTGGAAAAGGAAATGTCAAACAAGAAAGTTTTTACTCTGACATTAGTTTATGTCACAGGTACAAATAACAACATAAAAAACAACAACAATTACAATACAAGTTTTTTGTTTCTTTTTTGTTACTGGTACCTGTGGTTAAAGACATATAGCAGTAACTCTATACTCCATCTATGGCTTGTCTATCTAATCTCAGATTAATAAGTGAATACAATTTATGAAAATAGTTCATTTTTTTAGCATTGTATTTCATTTATACTTACGAAATGCTCTTTCAGCAAAAGAATTAATGAAAACTCTGAACAAAACCAGACACTTGTCATAACAAACAACTTAGTTTGACATAATCTTTTAAAACTTTATAACAATTTTAATTGTTTTAATTCAAATCTTATGATACTAGTATCCTCTGCTGTTGCTTTCATTTCAGTCTTTTTACCAAAGGGAATGCGCATCATGTGTCATGATTAATGAGGGAAATTGAAATCTCATCTCCAAATAAATTAATCAGTTGAGCAAATAGTTCAATTCGAGGGTCTAATGCAATACTATAGTATGTGCTTCATGTTTATGAAGCACTTACTATAGTCTTGCATTGGACCCTTGAATTAATCAATAGAATTTGATCATACTGGGCTCGATAGCACCAATTGGTTAGCAATGCGAACTTCGCCATGTCAGTTGCAATATAAAAGCATGTGTATTATAATGGAATGTGATGAGTTAAAATGTGTTTATCCCTTTCCCAAACACCAAATTTTCAACTGTCCAAATTGAAAGAGTTTGCAGACGGCATTTCAAAATGTGATGAAATTGAAAAAGGATCTTCTGATAGGGCAAAAAACATTGTGGGAAAAGGAAAAATTGCTCGTTATGAGCAATTTCTCCTTTTCCCACAATGTTTTCCTTGGTTTTCTGCAACAAAGTGGTTAAATGTGGTTATTGTGTGGTAATTGGTTATATATGAGTGATTGAATAAAGTTACCTGGTCCCTTTGCTCCTCCGGACACAACACGACCAAGCCGGAAAATGACAGCTCTCTCATACTCCTGTACAACCTACACACAGAGACAAACAAACAACATGAGATAAGTTATTCCCTTAATAAAACTCTTGGCATGACCATTCCTGATGCAAAGAGACGAGGCAGACCCAGAAAGACATAGTCGGACTGCATTGCGCAGGATAGGAAAGAATTCAACCTCTTGACTTGGGACTCCCGCAGCAGATGACAAATAAATTCAGGATTAAGTAAGTAAGAAAGTCAGTGTATTATACACTAGTAAGTGATTCAAATTTGTGAAAAGTTCAGTGTAAAACACTAGTAAGTGATTGACATTTTTGGAACAATTACCTTTGTCTTACATTGAATCCTTGATTTATAATTTATCAATGGTTTATTGAAAATTTAACTTTTTGGGGTTACAAATTACACCTTCACAGAACTTTTTCATGAAATTAAAGAACAGGTCCATGAACATCAAGTACAGGTTCATAAACATGTTAAAAACTGCTCTGTATTCATGAATGGCCGTTTAATGTTCATGACAGTTAATGAAGTTCATCATCAATCTTGTATCATTTGCAGGCCTGGAGGGAAAACACTTAAATCTCATTCAAGCACATCAGGCTCAACATTTTCTTTACATTCAGTGTACAATAATCAAGCACCAACCAACTTCCTTGATCTATAAGGATGTACATACCTTGAGGGAGCAGAGCAGGGAGAATGGGAAGAAGAGAATGAGGATGCAGACAGAGAAGAACATCAGGATGTAACCACAGCAACCCACATCACCGTCTGTCTGTATCTCGTCTCCTTTACCTGCGGAACACAAACAATCGAGATGTATTATATGCATAAAAATATTCAGTTCATTAGTTCTTTCTTCTAAACTATGGTCTAACCATATTACCCATGCATACCCCATAAAGGATAAAATAAAGGGAGAATAAAAACCCTCCTTTTTGTCACATGGATTTAAATTTCTTTCTCCATGAATTATCATTCATCCTGTCTTGAAAGGATATATAAGTCTTTTTCATGATCAAATCTATGATCATCTGAAGCAATTGGAAAATTAGAGGTAATAAGGAAAGGTTGATAGGATACGTATTTCTGTTGATAAGCGTTTTAGACAAGACCTTCCTAAAGACCAATACTTTCCACCATCTCACTTATTTCTACCCAAAGTAAAAAGAAAAATGTGTTTTTAAGAAATGGTTGCCTGCTGACGCTTTAAATATGGAAAAGAATCAAGTAACTATCAGGTAATACCAAACAATAACGACAATTGACCAGTTTATGGCAGACAACTCTAGAAAACATTGTGGGAAAAGGAGAAATTGCTCATCACGAGCAATTTCTTCTTTTCCCACAATGTTTTTTAGATTTGTCTGCAACAAAGTTGTTAAACAAGTTATTTCTCCTTTTCCCACAATGTTTTCTACCCTATCAGAAGATAACTTTTTAATTTCATCATTTTGAAATGTCCTCTGCAAACTCTTTCAATTCGGGACAGTCCAAAATTTGGTGTTTGTTAAAGGGTTAGGTCATTTACAAAAGACATCAGAAATAAATACACATCTTATCAAACTCTTTGAAAAGCCATTTAAGTTCCTTCATCTTAATATTTTTATCTAACTTTAATCAATAATCTCTTACTATGAACTGAATAGAAGTAATTCCAAACTTAGAGTGAGTCAATTCCCCCATTAGGGACTTTGTAACTGGTTCAAGCTAAAAACAAAAACAGATGACAAACTAATAAACTTTAACATATAAGTTATGATATTGGTGAGTTACCATTGTGACAAAAGGATAAATTGCCTCTTATTAGCTATCAATCCTTTCGACATGATGGCTTCTACCTGTTATTGTTAAGAAGATATGTTAAATGTGATTATTGTTGTCACATTAACCTTCAATTTGAACAATTTTTAAATTGATTTATAAAAGACTAGTATCAAAACTTATCTATAAAGAATTTTGAAATTTCATTGCCATAAATGATGAAGAAGGAACAAACTGACCAAGGTGATTTTGCTCATCATGATGAAGTAATCTTGTAACATCACAGGGTTTTAATTTGTAATCTGGGGGCCTCCGTGGCCTAGTGGTTAGAGTACAGAACTTGAAATCACATGGCCCCTCTCTGCGTGGGTTCGAATCCTGAGAGGGATATGGATTTTCATGAGAGGCAGTCTCCCGACTGACTTACTAGTCGGAAATGCCGATGGTTCTACGCGCCTTGACCAGCCCTTATGGGCAGTTGAGTATGGGGTCTTCCTCCATCATTAAGAGTCGGGCATCGCTACATAACTGAAATAATGTTGATGTGATGTAAAACCCATATAAAAAAATAATAATAATATGGAATCTGTCCCAAACAAGTATGAGTTTGTTTATGAAGAGGGGTGATACAACCGTTGATATAGATTTTGAACCTGTCTCAATCAACAAACATATACTATACATATTAACCCTTTACCAAACCCCAAATCTTTGACAGTCTCGAATTGAAAGAGTTTGTAGACATCATTTCAAACGTAATAAAATTGAAAAATTATCTTCAGATAGAACAGAAAGCATTGTGGGAAAAGGTGAAATTGCTTGTTTCAAGCAATTTCTTCATTTCCAACAATGTTTCCAGAGTTGTCTGCAACAAACTGGTCAAATGTCGTTATTGTTTAGTAATGGGTTATAAGTTTTATATACCGGTAATACATACAATATCATCATCTCAAGTTTACCTTATTTATCTATGACCTAGCTAGCTATGAATATGTACCATACATTTTGTCTTTCTCCATTATCAACAGTGAAACAATGACAAACAAGGAGAAATTACACAATAAAGTAAATTACAATACCAGAATAGGAAACCCACGGAGCAATATTATAATATAGGTACCAAGGTGCGTGTCACTGACCGCTGTGATACATCATGGTTTTGTTTACACAGGTTATAAAACTTTAATCTAATTAAACAAATGAATGAAAAGTATCTTAAACCCATGTTACACTTTTCATTTGGTACTTGTATACATAGAGGCTCAAACATAATACAATACAATACATAACATAGCCTATATAATATGAATGCGAACTATCAATGTATGTTATTTTGTTGTGGTATGTAAGTTAAATATCAAAATAAAAACAACTCCCTTATTATCTTATGAAAGCATTAGTAGTAAGAATACCTCCATATATTCGACTGTCCCAAATTGAAAGAGTTTGCAGACGACATTTCAAAATGTGCTGAAATTGAAAAATAATCTTCTGATTGAGTAGAAAACATTGTTGGAAAAGGAAAAATATCAGGAGCAAATTCTCCTTTTCCCACAGACTGTTTCCCAGAGTCGTCTTCAACAAAGTGGTCAAATGTCGTTATTGTTTGGAAATGGGTTATACGGGTAGGAATGCGGAGTTTGACACATATTTCGAGGTAGGTGTCTCCTATTTCTATGCCGTTTGGTCTAACATGATGCAATATTTTTGTCAGGCCATTGCGACATCTTTTGCGTGTCAGTACTCATTTAGTCACAAACATAAAACGCATTCAACAAATCAGTACCCTATGTTGTACAAATCTTTTGTTGCAAGTTGTTAGATTGGCTTTCAACAAACAACTTCAGGAAGTAACACAACTGAAAAAGAATGTCAAATGTACTGCAGCAAGTAAAAAGATTCAAACTTATTTTTATAACTAACCACTCAAATCTTCACACTAGATAATATAGCTATAAAAAGCAATCATAAGACGTTCTATTCAAACTTTTCTTTTTGTTGTTTACTTTTTAGACTCAAACTGTACATTGTATTAGTTTGACTAACGATAACCATCAGTACAATTGTTATTGTCTTCCAATCAATGCCAATCAAATTTTTTTTCCACATAAAAATTCTTATATCGGCCAATACAGTTTCATAAATAACCACCTGTCTCATTGTAAGGATAAAGGATTAACCCTTTACCAAATAACAAATTTTGACAGTCCCTAATTGAATGAGTTTGCAGAATTTCAAAATGTGATGAAATTGGAAAATTATTTTTTGATAGGTCAGAAAACATTGTGAGAAAAGGAGAAACTGCTCGTTTATAGCAATTTCTCCTTTTCCCACAATGATTTCCAGAGTTGTCTGCAACAAAGTGGTAAATGTTGTTATTGTAAGGGTAAAGGATTAAATGAACATTTTGAAATACCCTTTATATATATAGTGTGGTTAATCAGGACATAAATAATTCAGGGGGGTTTCGAAATAGTATGGTTTAAATTACAACCTTGAACTATTCAATAATTTATGAATGTGACAGATCTATTTGACCAAATGGAGTATGGGTAGATCTAGTTTCTGAACTTGTAACTCTATTGTTTATCAGCACAATTAACTGTTTCTTAACCAATTACCAAACAATAACGACATTTGACCAGTTTGTTGCTGACGACTCTGGAAAACATTGTGGGAAAAGGAGAAATTGCTTTTAATGAGCAATTACTCCTTTTCCCACAATGATTTCTGCCTATCAGAAGACTATTTTTCAATTTCATCACATTTTGAAATGCCGTCTGCACACTCTTTCATTTTGGGACAGTCCAAAATTTAATGTTTGGTTAAGGGTTAGGACTGTTCATACTATCATTTTCAAAGTTATGAGAGACTGGGTAGGATTAAATGTGGGTGGATGTTGCTACAACAAACTTTTGTTAAACCTTTATCTCACAAAAACAAATTTTATCAATTCAAATTTGAAGCAGACAACATTAAATGATAAACATTATGGCAATTTCATTCATAAGAGACAAGTTATAATTTTGGCTCTAATAACTTAATTTGTTTACTAAAAAAGTTTTTTTTGGTTTTTCCCGATTCCCCCGAGCTTGTCTTCATCTTTTATCTTCTGCATGAGTATTGCCTTCTACCATTCCTACCCCTCATCTAAATAATCTACAAGACTTAACTACCAGTAACCAATTGTCACAAAATATACATAAAAAAATTGGTTATTCTATCATATGTGTTTGCAATCGTATCCACTCGACAATCCCCGTCGAAAGTCGGCAGATATACCTCGTAGGTAGTTCATGAATACACCAGAAATCCTGGGGAAATTCGCCGGTTTTTCCCCCGGATAACACACTTGGTTACATCATTACACACAGGACTAAATAGTTGTGTAAATACACACAGATTGTTTATAAATATATCACAATTGAATGTTTTTGCTTTTAATAGTTTCTTTAAAGAATATCATGACGGTGCGACAGTAGTACAGTGGTAGAGCGTTGGCCTCTTGTACCAGAAATCCTAGGTTCGAATCCCCGTTAAAACAAACAAACATATCATCACATCTGTGTTATATATTTTATCAATCATATCAACTCGACATTTCCAAGCTTGTGCCAGAGATTGCCAAGTAGATTCCTTCACAAACGGACTTGCCCTTCATCGCCGCCATGTTGCCAGACTACTTTCAAAATGGCACCCCATTGCCTCCGAGGATATTTGAACAATTAGCCAAGGTGTTCAAATTGATGTGTTTGTTTAGTATACATGACACATATCGCAACATTTAAACTATAAAGTCTTTATTCTGCTGATACCCTCAACTTTAACCACACAATTGAATAAGGGGTAATAGTCTTGTATAACTAAATATATGTACTTTTAAATACTTTACCTACATGGGTGAGATGACAGCTAACACTTAACCCTTTCCCAAACACCAAATTTTCGACTTTCCCAAGTTGAAAAAGTTTGCAGACGACATTTCAAAATGTGATGAAATTGGAAAATAATCTTCTGGTCCTGGGCAGAAAACATTGGGGGAAAAAGAGAAATTGCTCATTATGAGGGGAAAATCTATATCAACAAATTCTACAAATATGTTTTCCATACCTACCTTCAGAAACTTTGTTTAGGCAATGAACTAAGGGTAAGAGGGTTATATAAAGATATACCCCTTTATTTTGTGTTTATATTTATGAAAGTTCATAGTCTTGAAGCCTTCAAACACTGCTTCAAAATATATTGCTTATCAAGTTCTATTTTAATGGGGTTATACACTGTGTTAACAATTTTACAGTTATCTTATGTCATTCCTGGGATTCATTCACAAGTGCCAGAGCTCCGACATGTCTCCTAGAAAATTCCACAAAACTAGTCCCCACAGAAAATGGCAGTGGAATACCACTGGAATACCACTGGAATACCACTGGAATCCACTGGTATTTAGAATACCGGTGGTATCATGTTGGTATTCCAGTGGTCAGTGGGTATTTCAGTGGAATTTGGCAACTGTTCATTGGTATACCACTGCATTAATGCCACTAGCAATGGCATTTCAGTGGAATACCAGTGAGAACAGTACCACTGGTATGTCAGTGGCATTCCCTCATGAAGCTGTTATGTTGAATTTTGTCTGGAGGTAGTCTGGATTGATTCTGAAAACAGTCTTGAGGTTAGATTCAGACATCTGAATATTGTCTGACACAAGCTGTTTACAGTCTGAATAATTTCTGAACATTATCCGAGTAGTGCTTAATTATCTCCAGAAATAATTTTGAATTAAGATTTGTTTAAAGTTGTTCTGAATTTATTTTCCAAAATCAAGAAAACTCTGCGAATATTGGCTGAATGACTTTGAAAATCCCCACATATACTGACATTTTCAGAAATAACAAAAGGGAGTCAAAACAAGAACTCTTAGAATGAGTTGAAACCTTTTTTACTTTTTGCTAATAAAAGACATCCTGATAATTCTTGCTTTTCATTGTTGAATAACAATATAAATACTCTGTCAAGATTAGCAGTACAGTTGTGTGCTCCATTTCCAGCTTCTAGTCAATCACACTAGTCAGCCACTGCATAACTATGGTTATCCCAAGAACACATTGCACATTTTTCCCAAACTAAAGTAAACGAAATGCATGGAAATAAGAAACCAGTGTCTTTAGGTAACTTCCTGATACATTACAATGGGTCACATGCGGTCAGGGGGTCTTCATGTCTTGTGTTGGTTGATTCAAGTCGCCTTTGTCTGCAATGTAGATGTATTCTCCAAGTTCTACCAAGATTTAACTGCAAATGATAAAAAAGATATTTAATGACAGACTGTAGCTTACATGTATATGGACTCTTGAAGGCCCTTATATTCACATGATAAAAATGGTTAACAGATCCACACATCAGTTTATACAGACCAACATTCGTGAGACAGTTACTTAATGGAAAGGTGGAAGGGAAGGAAAGAATAGTCATGACAAGCATCATTGTTTAAGTGTTTTGGAGGCAGGACTACCAGAGGTCAAACATGAGAGCGGTGGAGAAGGATCATACATTGTATTTGCCCATGAATAACAATCTAGATGAAGTTTGGGAAAAGCTTTTTACACTGTGGTTGATGTATTATGATATACATAGGTTCTTTTTCAAATTATAACTGATAAGATCAAGAAACAAAACTATTCTAAGATGGCTTACAATTACAAAAAAATTGTGCTCTCTTGTATGCAAGGCAAGATACTTTTGAAGCAGAAATGATCAAAAAATAAGTCTGACAACACAGTCTTGTTAGGTGCATCAAATGTGTCCTGTGGCTGTCCTGAATAGTTATATAGCACATGTTATATATCTGTTCTCGAAAAATCATTCCCTTTTAGACAAATTCCTTATGTGATCATTTAAGATCAATCATACTGCATGATTTAGAAAAATTTGAAATTCCGATTGACTTTATGAGCACAGCTCTGAAGACTTAAATTTTATTCTATAAAGTAATCTTACCAAATAATATCGAACTGAGCTGCTGAGATATATGCCGCATTTCTTCATCAACTCCATCAAAACAATCTAAGAAGAATACTTTGACATTCCCACAGCAAACGAGACCTAAAATCAAAAGGCGAAAAAAGAATTTTGTTTACAAATGTGTTTCTTTAAAATGATATACGAAAAGTCTACAAACAAAATATTGGAAAAGACTATAAATTGCAAAACGGAACTTGAAATCATAAGAACAGTGAAGCTCAATTTTAGGAAGCTTATTGTACATTTATGAACATAAACTTCAAATCACGATGCCTCTCTCAGCATGTTTTCAAATTATGGTAACACAAGATTTGAATGTTAATGAGAGGTAGTGTCTGACTCAGCTAACTAACAGAACGAAATTCTGGTGGTTATACCAATCCTCACACACCTTCTTAGGCAGTAGAAAGGAGTCTTCATAAAAACATACTATGACCAAAAGAATTCACTTTCAATACATTTCTTAAGGTAGTTAATAAGATACTAACTTGCACACACTAATCTGTAACCATTAACGCATTGATGATACTCCAGATGAAGAAGTTAAACTCTCCTTATTCTTCCAATTTTCAATCAAAGATAACTAACTATTTTGACTCTACCGTCAGATACATGATGTTATTAACATTTGACATCGATGAGATAAATGTTGTTCTGTATGCAACTATGTCACATTTTATAAGACAATTTCATGAAAATACCCACCTATTTTCAAATGAAGGTCAGGTATAGACAGGATGTTTGTTATTGAAAACACTTTTGACTTTCCCTGCACACTATCCAATTTCATCTGCAAAACTTAACATTTGGCTTCCATAACATGATGTATGCAACTGTCCTTCACTTGCAGTGTTGTACGTAAGACCTCATCTTGAATAAAGAAGAAAACCATAAAATTGATAATTTGAAAAATGTGTTTATTTGGTCTTTCGAAAAATAAAGTTATGTTTTAAATGTGATGACCAAATAAAAAAAAGCTGTAACTCTGGATATGTTTTCTTAAAATCTTACTATTTTGACTTCATGAATTAGTTATAAGTAATATTTCAATGATACTGCATGCTTAAATATCTCCATATTTGTAATCAATTATTGTGACCCAAGACACTTAGATCAAAGCACTTGCATAATACTGGTAATTAAAATCCCAAGAGAGATGTAATATAACTGCATAATATCTTGACATTGCATTAAACCCCATATAGAGATATAGACACACAGTTCATTTAATTGTTCAGTTTGGTTGACATAATTAACACATAAAAGCAAGGAGGAAACTGATTGTCAAACACAGCTTAAAATTACATGACCATTGCAGACAGGAAACAAATCAAATCCTTAAAATATTTGACCACATTTAAATGTGGTCCTTTGACATCAAATTTCAGAACGCTATGTTAGTACTGGTGAAATTCCAAACTTATATCAAAGATCCTGTCAATCAATCAATTATGAAGATAATGAACCATAATAATAATTCGTCAGGAACCATAATAAGTGGCAATGTTGAACAACATACAAGTATATATACTTTGTCACTGCCTCTTGATTAGAATCTTATCATATTTTATCACACACAAACTCGCATGGAAACAAGAAGTCAATGATTTGTGTAAAATATGCAGAAGTACAACTATCCGTGGATGATGCAAAAAGCAATGCAAAGCAATTTTCACGGCCATCCGAATTGGTGGAACGGTCGAAATAACACCTACATAAAAAAATATCACAACGGGGTGATTTGTAGAAATGTTAACAGACAATTTAATGAATTGTTGTATCAAAAAATCGACCAGTGTTTTCATCATGCTGTCTCACCTGTAAAGGAAAACAAAAGACGTATAATTCGTCGAAAAATATACATGTAAATGATCGGGGAACAAGTTTATTTACCTTTGCCTGGGTCTTTGCCTTAATCAGGAAGTAGTAAATGCGCATGCGCAAATCTGGAATCGGGTTTTCATTGGCCAAAATGAAACAGTGCGCGTTTTTTAAAATCAATTTCGAACAGACTGCAGCTTTCTCGAAGAAAAACGCGTCGTCAAATCCACAATGGCGAACTACACAGTAAAAGTTAAACATCTCCGGGAATCATTATTGGTTTTAGCTGTAAGTACGAAGTTTTTTCTATCCTTTTATTATCTCAAATGAGATGATGTTTTGTGTTTTGACCGAGCATAATTCCCCCTCAAATCTATATTTGCCCTGATTGTGTCAATTTTGTCTAATGACATACAAAGTTGACTTTTATTGATGTGTAATAATATTTTTAAGACATCTTCCTGAACGTGTTAACACAAGTTGAATATAGACCTTGAAAGTCCTATTAAATATGTTGTTATTGGCATTTATCATGAGAATCACGAGTAAAATCTTTTTTCATGGATATATGCGGGGCCTGGGTCATTCATCATCATAATTCAAAATAGTCTGTGAAGACTTTCTTAAGTTTATGTTTTGAAAGGTGGTGGTTCTTTTTAAATAAACAAAATAAAAATATATATATGATTAATGATTTTGCTAGATCTCCACATGTTGTAACGGAATCAGATTTTGATTTGCCCACTTTTTCTATGTTTTACAGAACATTCACACACTGTTATTCAGGACAGGTGTTGCAGTTAACAAACTACAAGAAGCTGCGGTTGGGTAATGGTTAGCCCTGAGGACTAAAGACCAGTCAAATCAGGTTTGATTCACGATGGCAATCAACTATTTCACTGGGGAGTGTTCTTAATTTGGCGAGACATGTATCCTAGCATAGTACTGGTAGGTACACTTACTATAACTCTACAGTGCAGTGGGTTTTTTCCCCATAAATTGGGAAAATGCTTGTTGATTTTTGGACATTGTATCAATGAAATTTCTTAATTGGGAAACCAAATTGCTAAAGTCATGTGTCTGTAATTTTTTTTAGAAAACTGCATGATTTTAAATACTGGTAGGTACACTAATACTATAACTCTACAGTGCAGTGGTTTTTTTTTTCATAAATTGGGAAAAGGCTTGTTGATTTTTGGACATTGTATCAATGAAATTGCTTAATTGGGAAACCAAATTGCTGAAGTCATGTATCTGTAATTTTTTAGAAAACTGCATGATTTTAAAGAAACTTCCAGTTAGGAAGATGCGTTTTATCGGTTGGCCGTTATATTACGAGAAAAAGCCCTTCAATGAATACATTAATGGAAAAACAAACAAACAAAACAAAGTTGTGACAGATTTTATCATGATCAGATGTGATTATTTTTTTTAGATTGTCTGTTTGCTAAGTTTGTTACATTAATGGCAATGGTCATTTGATGTGACGACTTTCTCTTTCAATAAGAGTTAGCTTGCCAACATAAATATATTTTCCATTGGCCAATGCTGAGGACAAGTTGTTTTGGAGGTGCAAATTTCTGATCAGTTGTGGATCATGTCTTTCACTCTTTGACAGATTTCTACGCTTGCAATGGTTCTTTACACCATTTTTTCCATTCAATATGTGTATTTGTTGTAGATGAAGGCATTGACTTCGTCTGTTTACCATTATAAATAATACATTTTTTCAATCAAGCCCATATTAAATTGAATAATGGACTTGTGGTTGATTTTATTTTCAGCTTCAGAGGTGCATTAGAACCCTAACTTCATGTTCTAACAAAGACCGAGTTTTCTGGAGTTGTTTGACATGCACAAGTGAATGAAGGCGCCCCACTGTTGGAATGCTCTAACAACAACATTTGCACCACTTTTATCATGAAAGGTATGAACCAACCTGTTAAGTACTGTATGTGTAATTAAATAAAAAAAACCATGACATTGTCAGAATGAATTGACATGTGTTAACTAACCATTGTATAATAAGCTGATCATAAGAAGCAATTTATCCTTTTGTAAGAGTAGTCTTCTTTCTGCTGCAGGTGATTAAGAAATCAGTTTAAATGGATAAACCTGTTCCATAAGCTCGAAAACCTAAATTCCACTGAAAGCATTTGCATGTTAAAAGTTTTGGCCAATTGTATCAATAGTCTTTAAGACTATTTAATTTCTAGTAAGCATTGTCACTTTCAAAGCGGTCATAACTATGATATTTACTGCATCCTTCTGTAAGCTTTCCTTAACACATAACACCGCAATTTTGCATCTTGCAGCTGACGACTTTCAAAAAGCATTGTGGCAAAAGAAGAAATTATTTATCACAAGTAATTTCACCTTTTGCCACAATGCTTTTTTCAATCTACTCACACACAACATCAACACACCATCAACACTGATATGTTTTACAAAGCTTTTTTTAAGTCACCAGCTTCAAGTAAAAAATTGTCTTTTGCAGGTGGTAATAAGATAAAAAAAAAAATCTTAGGACAGTAGAGACATACAAGTTTTACAAATGCCTCTAATTGTGTTTTGACCTTTTGTTTACTTTCAGCTCACATATTTCAGATGTTTAAAGATGTGGATTAGGAAGAACTCAGCAGCATAATTAATTACAAGATCCGGAATATAAAGAAAAAGATGGTGATATAATTTTGAGGATACAGTAAATGAAAATTGACAATTCATTTGAATATTGATGATTATATTTAATCTAATTAGCATTAAAGATGTCATTCTAGTTTTATTTGTCTAAATGTTCATTAATGCTTCATTGTATAATTGACACTGAATTTTTTTTACAATTTTAGTTTACATGTGTATATAGCCCATGCATTTATTGTTTGTCAGAAGAAAACAGACTGATCTTTTCAGTAGTAAATTTCCCTGGAATATCGGTGGTGATTCACTGGCATTCCAGTGATATTTTGCTGGCATACCAGTGGTGTTTCATTGGCATTCCAATGGTGTTTCACTGGCATTCCAGTGGTGTTTCACTGGCATTCCAGTGGTAATTTACTGGTATTCCAGTGGTGTTTCACTGGCATTCCAGTGGTGTTTCATTGGCATTCCAGTGGTGTTTCACTGGCATTCCAGTGGTAATTTACTGGTATTCCAGTGGTGTTTCACTTGCATTCCAGTGGTATTTCACTGGTATTCCTGTGGTTTCCACCGGTTTGCCACTGGTTTTCAGTGGAATACCGGCAGATTTTACCACTGGTGTTTTACTGAAATGCCAGTGGTATTCCAGTGGTATTCCACTGGAATATCAGTGGTTTTACCTTGGAATACCAGTGGTATTTCACTGGAAAGCCAATGAAATACCGGCAGATTTTACCACCGGCATACCGGTGGAATACCATTGGTAAACCAGTGGAATACCAATGGTGTTTTTCACTAGGGGTGGGCCCAGTGAATTCAGACCCAAGACCTAGAATTGTGGGTACTGAAGCATATAGAGCTTGCTCTAAAAGCCTATAATTTAACAACCAATAAGGCTTGTAAATACCTTTAGGGCTTGACTCAAAAGTTAAATGCTTACCCTTAATTAAGGTTGGTAATAATTCTTAAAATGCATCAAATCCAAAAACAACATTTTATTAAATCATAAAGTGGATATGATTCATGCAAGCATTTCTGATATTCTTAACATTGGCTTCTTTAACCCATTACCAAATAATAACATAGGCGTAGGAGCCGGGGGGGGCCAGGGGGGGCCCGGCCCCCCCAATATCCAGACTGGGGGGCCAGAGTATACTTTGGCCCCCCCAATATTCACAATGGAAGATGAAGATTTGTGGAAAGAAAAAATGAAAGAAATGGAATTTAACAGCAAAGTTAATATAAAAGTGTATTTTGTGCTTTATTTAATACCAATTCGCCTTTTGTTATGAACAATAACCAAAACATTTTGACGTCATCATCGCAAATGGCAATCTGAATACATCGAGTTTATCCAATGAAATCTCAGCTCACGGAAAGTAGTTTCGACTAACGAAAACAGTGATGCAAAACGTACTCTAAGCAGTCAGACTTTATATTGTATTTAAATATAAAGTCATTTTTTGATCAGATTTGTAGACGAAGTCGTGGCTGTGACAGCATGGTGGTCGTCACTTTGAGTAGGTGTCAGTACAATATGCTTTCTGCGTGAGATCGAGTCTTGGCCTGCCCTATTTTCTTTTTCTTTTGGTTATTTTGTCTTTACAAAGATACACATTATCATACGCTTTCTTTTAATTCATTCAACGATATTGAATTTGTAGACGCATGATTAGTCATGATAAAGTTTAGGAACATTTATTCTTAGACCGGTCCTAATCTGAAGTTGGCCCCCCCAATGTTGAAAACGCTCCTACGCCTATGAATAACCAAATTTGACCACTTTATTGCAGACGACTTTAGAAAACATTGTGGATGACAAGCAATTTCTCCTTTTCCCACAATGTTTTCTACCCTATCAGAAGAGTATTTTCCAATTTCATCACAGTTTGAAATGTCGTCTGCAAACTCTTTCAATTTTGGACAGTCGAAAATTTTGTGTTTGGGAAAGGGTTGAGCCCAAAAGAGCATCCGATGTTTCAACTCATGCTGCCATTGTGTTTAAATGTATAAAGATCATAGAGGGACTTGACAGGTTTAATAATCTCAAATTTCATCTGATATGACTATGTTCAAAGGTCATTTATATTAGAGAGATTGTGTGTTGAGAAGTTGGTGCAAAACTATAGTAAGTGCCTCATGTTTGTGAATGACTTAATATAGTCTTGAATTGGACCCTTGGTTGGTGCCATCAACAATTAATGGGAATATTTGCTCCCATTTGCTGGGAGTCCACAGTTCAATAAATCTCATTAGGCAGGCTGTTATTATTTCTACACAATTAATATGAACGATGAGAGCTCTGCCATAATCAATATAGCCCACTGCCAATGTACATTAATTTGATTCTTCATATTGGAATTTAATGTATCTGGTCCAAATTAAAAGTTACAGCTGATGATAAAAAGTGTTTGAAATAACATTAATATGCACTTTTATGTACATCTCTCCTTTAGTCACAGTTTTTATTGAGTGTTGTTGTTGTTATTGGTTTACCATTTATGTACAGGACTCAGTCTTGAGTGTTTTAAGTTCATGTTCCCTGGATGACCTACCAGAACAAGGCTAGGAAATGTGTCTTGCCCAAGGACACTCCAATAGATGGGTGCCTTCAGATCAAACCCGGTCTTTAGTCCCCAACCCTTAAACCATCACACCACCACGGATTTTTGAGTTGGGTCAAAGTTTAAAGTTCTTAAGTTTATTGCTGTAAATAAAGGCCACTTGCCCACAATACATCATACAATGGAAACAGATATATAAACTATTAGGTCCTCTCTATGGGTTAAGAGGTGCACATATTAAAGAAAGGACTTAACAGTTTCAACATAGGAGAGGTTAAACACTTATTTCTTTACAGACTGATTATTGTTACGATAAAAACATTATAAATAGTCAAATTTCATGTACAAGTACACTAAATGAAATAATACTATAACACCATAGGTGGCTGTAGTTGTTCTAGGGTCAGTACTATGTAATATACTATAGTTTATTATATAGTACTAACCAAAGGATAACTACAGCCCCGTATAATATCATCACCCATCCCAATCGAAAAATTGCTGGCAGGTGGATTTGAAATAAACAGTAGATTATAAACAATAAGATTCATGTGTTAGTGTTAAACACCTGCTGTTTTGATATAGCTTCCAGCAAAAATCTCTACCTATAAATTCATGGTACCTTCCTAGAGATCAGACGTCCCCCACCCCTTCCCACAATAGAAAAGAAAATCAAGCATAATTAGTTGTGAGACACTGAATGCTTTCCCGCATCCGCATAATTACAAATATAGCCTGACATAAGTGAAATCTATCACTTTGCTTAGATTACAGCAGATCGAAACTTGACCATCAATTGACAAATGTATGAGTATATTTCCAAACGGACAATATCAAATTTGCAACACGAAGTTTCACATCGAATGAACATGCTTGTCGATCACATATTTCGCAAATGAATTCAAATCTGTCTTGATAAAATAATTTCTATATTGAAGTATCTTTATAAAATTAGTGGCAACTCATCCTACATTGTCCCTAAGCCGCTATTGATGACTCATAGTGCTTAATTCCTAGATACTAAACTTTGTGGGTCAATCCTCGAAATTTTCACCTCGCCTAAGAGGAATTCGAACCTGGAGGCCTAGGCTCTACCTAACACATTAACAGTAATTAATGTCTTTCATTTGAAATTTTATGAATTGTCGACATTAAACATAATAGCTGACAAATGTAGTTAAAGAATAATAGCATATCCCTTGAGGGGAAGAAAAAAGAAACCCTTGTGACAAAAACAGAAATGACTTATGACATTGAAGTGGTATTCAGGATGTGTGTTTGTAAATTACTATAATGCATTATTTAAGGAAAGTAATACCTAAATGAGAAAGTGTGACATCATTCAAAATGTGACATCATTCAAATTCGTGACATGTTAATCCAAAATGTGCCATCATCCAAACTATGATATCATTCAAAATCCAACATCATACACAATTTGGTTCTTTCACAAGTAGGATAAAGACAACATTAATTTCATTTGTTTTGAAAGACAGAAAATTTATATGTTAGTTTAAGCTAACAATAATCATTGCTCTCTAGCAAACATTTCAGCAGTATGAAAAGGATTTTAATGCTACAGGAAAAGTTTATATGAGAGACTAGCATTCAGCTTGAGATTACCAACATAGTAATGTAAATGGCTAAGATTTCTGATTGTGATTCATTAATCAATGCACCAAATTATAATCTAACAGTCATTGATGAAACCAAGAGCCTTTTTTAAAGCAATATTTCTTAAAAGTTGTTTATCTACATGAAAACTTTCTTGTTGGTAATATATCTAGCCTAAGGGTGATGCATTCACATGTGTATTGAGTGCCAACAATATTGGGTTTATAGGATGACAAAAGCATTGCATGCCTTCGCTGATTTTGGACTCACATATCAAATGAATAGCGTGGTATTGCATAAAGGACAATCAACAAGACCTATACAGTAAGTCGAGGGTTTAATGCTACAGTAAGTCAAGGGTTCAATGCTATTATTGTTTTTTTGTATGGTTTTTGTCTCCTGGATTCACCAGTTCTAGGCTAGGGCTCTGAAGTGACTTGCCAAAGGTCACAACCATGAAACCAGAGGTTTTGGTAGAGGCTCGAACGTGGGACCCCAAAGTGCTAAGTCTGACACCTTAACCACAGGACCATCCAGGCAGGTACCTCAATGCAATTATTAGACTATAGCAGGTCCTACTCCTTCACAAGATTTTTAATGCATGGCAACCTCTTCAGACTTGCATTTAGCCCTCAAATTGCAGGGTTCATACTAACATCATTACAGAATCCAAAGGATCACAATTTATAAGAAAGAAGCCCTGCTTTAGGGACGTTTCTTTGGGCATTCCAGAGCTTTTGCTATTACATCTATAACTGTATAAATAGGTTGTATATAAGATTTCTGGTCAATTTGTAGCCTTGGTACAAATGAGTCAATGTCACTACGAATACTGAAACTATTGAATTACTTTTGTTTTGTTACTGTTATTTCTAATTTCATCTGGTACAAAGGCTTCTTAAAATACTTATCAAGGAAATGCATTTGAAAAATGTATTTTCAATGGCATTATACAATTTCCTTAAATTGGAACTAGTAATAAAGGATAAATCAATAACCAAACAATATATCAACATTTGAGCAGTTTGTTGCAGACGACTCTTGAAAATACTGTGGGAAAAGAGAATTTGCTCTTAAGGAGCAATTTCTCCTTTTTCCACAAAGTTTTCCGCCCTATCTGAAGATTATTTTTCAATAATGTCACATTTAACATTTTGTAATGTCGTCTGCAAACTTTTTCAATTTGGGGCAGTCGAAAGTTTGGTGTTTGGTAAAGGGTTAATCTCAAGGGCATCCCCTGATTATGAGGAGTGCATCCTAATGATATAGATAGGAATCTCTGTAAGATCTTCTAGTAAAATCATAAGTGTTGAACTCCAAAGTGTTTCATAAAATTGATCAAATGACTTAGCAAAAAGTTGATCTACTTAATTGATTTATATAAGTTGCATTTAAACACCAAAAGCATTATAGATCTAGCACTGTCCTCTCCAATTATTATTATCGTAAGTGAATGCTCAAACATATATCAGGATTCAAAGACTGTGTTCATTAACTGTATGAAACCACTGATATGAAAGAAAAAATGCCTTTAATAACGACAATGTTGTTTTTGAATATGTTTATGAATTTCAAGAATTTGTCTTGAAAGTGTTCATGAAGATTCAATGACAATGGTTACATTAATGAACATATGCTATTAACATACATGAACATGTTCGAGAACAGCTTGTGTTCATGTACTGCCATTGTTTTTGTTCATGACTGTTTATGCAGCTCATGATGACTGTTTATGCAGCTCATGAACTCAGTTCTTGAATTCTTCACAGGGGCAGGACTCAAAATAATAGCAAAATAAAATTTTCTTTTTCAAATGTGTGGGCTTTTGTATTTCCCATAAACCTATATATATAACATGTTTAAAGATGAGTTGAATGATAAAACGTTATCTAAGATGCTTGCAATAGGCTTCCTGTAATGTGTTGGCAAACACACAACACATCTTCCTCAAACTTTAAATAATGACTCTATTCAATACAAGCACAAGCTTGTTTTCTTACCCCTGTATTAAAACGTCCAATCTTTAACCCATTACCAAATGAAAACGACATTTGACCAGTTTGTTGCAGATGACTCTTAAAAATATTGTGGGAAAAGGAGAAATTGCTCTTAACGAGAAATTTATTTTTTTCCTAAAATGTTTTCTGCCCTATCAGAAGACTTTTTATCAATTTCATCACCTGTTAAAATGTCGTCTTCAAGCTCTTTCAATTTGGGACTGTCGAAAATTTGGAATTTGGTAAAGGAATAATTGCCTCTAAATACAGCCAGTAATTTTGAAAGACTTAAACCATTCCCTCTCATACATATTTATATACAGTTAATTAACATTTTAATACACTTTGGTAAGAAGATTTAGAAAACCACTGTTACAAAAGCAAATTTCATTGTGCCAAGCAGTTTACCCTTTCAGCACAGGTCTATAAAATATCATATTTTATACTTTGGAATGTTTACTACTTTATCTTTAGAGATTCTCATTCACAGTTGTGGGGTAATATGGAAGTTAAAAATGTATTTCTTTAAACTGCACAACAGTTGTACTGTATGATACACACTTTGAGAATCATAATTTTGGACAAAATTAGATCGTTTTTTAATCTATAAAGTGTAAATTGATTTCACATATATTCTTTAATCAAAAAGCTTTACATCACTTTTGAAATCTACCCAATACAAACTGTAAATATATAGATTGACAATTCCCGAATAAACAATGCTTTTAATAGCTACTTTAAATTGCATATCAAACAACAATACAAAACTTGTATAACTTCATTTTATTTTGACTTTCAAATGTTCTGTTTCGTGAACAAGCACCTTTAAAACTTTGAGACCGCAAAATCTGATATAATCATGTACAAGGGAATGGGTTAATCAAACTCAACACATAATAACACACTTATAAAAGGTAATAATAGTGTATACATACGTGGATCTGAAAGGAAGGAAGAAAAAAAGAAAAAAGTTTTAGAATAGGGTTTAGTACTGTAAAAGAAGATGGTGTCTGTACTCACAAAGAGAACAAAGGTTGTTAATTACTTTCTTTAAAAAAAAAAGGGAAGTCTTCTTGACGCTATTTCCAAATACTGGAATTTTCTAACTTTTAATACGGTTACTAAATAGAAAATGGCAACAATTACAGTTAAACAATAACAGACTAAAGAAACATGGAAAACACAATAACAGACTAAAGAAACATGGAAAACTGTCTTTGTAATTTGGACTTAACCTAAACACCAATTTTTGACAATGTCCCAAAATGGAAAGAGTTAGGAACAGTTGAAAATTGGCGTTTGGTAAAGGGTTAAGGAGAAATTATTCCTTACATATAATTTTTTCCCATTTGTCTCAAAGGTTATTCATTTAGTCTTTTTCTTAGCAATTCTGTGTGACAGCCTCTAAGTGCATTGGAAATAACCAAACAGTTTTAACATTTATCACTATTAAGACAGATGTCTATGATTTCAAAATGGTCAATATATATACAGTTAAGAAAAGTGGGTAGAGCATTATGTGGATATATATAATTTTTATCAAATGAAAACTAGGATTTGTAAAAAAGGAAATGTTATATTGGAATCAAAGCTCAACTACTGACTTAAAGAGAATACATGTGGTCTAACATCTAATAATTTAGAGAAACTCACAGAAATATTGTTTACAATTCAAACAAAATACATGTTCAGAACAAATGAATATACCATACAGCTAGAGAGATAATTTTGTTTTGAACTGGTTTTGTGCAAAGATGTTCAAAACATTCTGACTAGTTTCCTTCATCCTAATTGTGTGATGGGTTCAAATTAAAGGTAACCAGTAAAGGATGATTGGGAAGAATGACTATTACTGTGTGTTTTTTTTATATAACATAGGGTAGACTATTATTACAAAACAATAAAATGCCCATTAAGTATAATTCAATGTTTTGTTACAATGGCTTCTGGACCCTGCAAAGGTTAAAAGATTTGTTCACAAATGACAAATGGACAATCATGACAACAGAGCTTGTTCAAAAATATCAAGAACAGGTTTGTGAATTGATTAATCAAACTGTTCTTGGTGTTATGAACATGCTCTTGAAATTCATGAATGTGTAAGCTTTGTAATCATGGATTGTCATTAATTTTGTTGTTGATGAATGTTGATTAAGTTCATGAACAAGTTCTTAACCCTGTTCAGCCAACATTACATGTTCATTTTAAGTTTGTAATAATAAATCTATACTACATTGAAGTGTTTGTACAAATTGATTAATTTCAAAAAAAAGAAAAAAAAAATTAGAAGGACAAGAATCTTCCTTGACAAAAATATTATTATAGCATGAAAGATCTACTTTAATATACATATGTTCTCGAATCTCAAATCAACATTTTCAAGATCATAGAAGCTCAACATTTAAATGCTACTCGTATGAAATATTGTATATTCAATACATACATTCATTTCAAGCTACAATTTCAATAGTTTGGCCGATCAATTTCACCAATTAATAATGTCATTGTCTCTCAGTGATTTATTACAAAATATCCAATAAATCTAGTATCCTATATCAATAGCTAACCTTTGAAGCAATTAGTAAAATGAGAATACTGTAAGCCTTGACAAGATTGAACCTCAATAATTGTTTTATAACAATTAATACATTGTGACAAATTGAGAATCTATCCTGATGGACAACTTATGCTCTTTCAACAACCTCTTATATGGTAATTTGTTTTATTTCTTACCAAATGTCAAATTTTCAACCGTCTTAAATTGAAAGAGTTAAAATGCAGACGTTGTTTCAAAATGTGATGTGAAATTGAAAATTAATCTCCGGATAGCGCAGAAAACATTGTGAGAAAAGGAGAAATTGCTCATTAAGAGCAATTTCTCTTTTTCCCACAATGTTTTCTTAAGTAGTCTGCAATAAACTGGTCAAATTTCGTTATTGTTTGGTAATTGTTTAAAGGCTGTTAACATTGCCTATTTAGGCTTGAAAAGAATTTCCCTAATTGAAAACACCAACAGCTGAGAGATCGAGGGTTCAGTATAATATATATACTTTACAAGTCTTTCACAAACATGAAAGACCTACTACAGTATTGCATTGAACCCACAAGAAATAAAAGTGGAGGTGCAAGGTAAACATTTTTCTATGGTACAATAAAATGTATTGTTTGAAAGGACCCAAATGAGTAATATTTCCTTTTTCAAGAACAGTTTCTAAAGACACCTTCATCAGAGCTTCAAAATCTGATGAATGGTTCATAAAAGGTTCAATATGTGGGTATTTTCATGCTTAGCTAACACTTCATGTTGAAGTTTTACAACACAAATATCATCCCTTGCCTTTGTAAATATACATTTATAGATTCTCAAGCCTAAATAGATAAGCAGCCTGCTGGATGCTCCTGCACAAAACAAATTCTCTTTTTTTATCAGTTTTTCCCCCTTTCTATTCAGAACTGATACAAGATTCTCAACATGTCACAAATGATTTTATTAGAATATTCTATTCTATTCAGAAAATAAGACATTACTTCTTTCCTCACAGTTCTTTTTCCAACTTTTCAGAATCTAATCAGAGATAAAAATGCACATTGGCTTTTTGGTTTTTGTTGAAAATTACCAGTAATAGGAGGTTAAGCATGATCGCAATCAAATTTTAAATTAAGGACAATAATATTTTACAAATTGTAGCATCAATGTAAATTGCATCGCACGTTCTCTGTAAAGGATGAACCCTTAAAATGCTGGGTAGTTTTCTAAAAATAGGATTTTGTGCTGCCTGCTTTCCAAAACCTCAAATATCTGTTTAATTTGGATGAAGAAAGATATTCAGAGTAGCAAACAAGCCAGATCACAGGCCAGTCTCAAATTTTACTTGGCAGCTGGCCTGGATCTAACCTGTTTACATAAGCATGAATTTGGATCCAGCACTATAAGGGTTAAAGAACTGTTTTCATCAACTGCATTAACAGATATGAATGAATTCATGACCACAAAGTTGTTCTTGAAATTGTTCATGAACGTGCTCTTAACATTCATATCTGTTCATCTCGTTCATGAACATGCTCTTAACATTCATATCTGTTCATCTCGTCCATATACACAGTTATGAATCTTTCCCAGGGGATGATCAATATTTCACTTGGTTTTTATTTGCTTTTCTTGGACTATGTAGATTCTTTTCCTTCAGGTGTATAGTTAGTATATTATAGTTAGGCACTCTCAGAAGTCAAAAATTGCAAAACAACTTGTTCAATAAAACTCACCAGGTTGTCCCACTGAAATTCCAGTATCAAATTGTATCATTTATCACATTTCATATTTATGTATATATCTAAACAAACATGCTTTTGACATCTTCTCTCAGAATTACAATGGTTGCAGTTAATCCTTTACTGAACGCCAAATTTTTGACAGTCCCAAATTGGAAGAGTTTGCAGACAACATTTGAGCATGCGTTGAAAATGAAAAATAACATTCTGATAGGGCAGAAAACGTTGTGGGAAAAGAAGAAATTGCTTGATAAGAGCAATTTCTCCTTATCCCACAATGTTTTCAAGAGTTATCTGCAAGAAAATGGTCAAACAATGTTATTGTTTCACAGTTTGGTAAATGGGTTAACTCTAGACACAGATATGACATAAGAAATATAATATTGACATTGTTCACCCTCAGATTGCTGGGCAATTTATTAAAAATAGATTTTGGTGTCGTCTGCTTTCAAAAACCTTAAATATCTGCTTAAATTTGATGAGAAAAGAAACTCAAAGTAGCAAACAGGTTAGATCACAGGCCAGCTACCATTTTACTTGGTTAAATTGGCAGCTGGCCTGTGATCTAACCAGTTTGCAATTAGCATGAAATTGGTTCCAGCAATATAAGGGTTCAAGCAATCTTGTCTTTTGTGACAATGGTCTCTATCATAAAGAAAAAATTATTTTTAACATTTTAGAATAACTGCGGTAAGTTTTTACTTTCAGTTTGAACCAGTCAAAAAATTTGTTCATGAGGGTAATCGTCCCATTGCTTTTTCTTATCATACATCAGCAGAGATGAGTATCTGTAGACATTATCAAAGACAGATGCTGAAATTCATCAAAAACTTCACATCTCGGTATTTACTTGCATATTGATTGCTTTAAGGTAGAATACCCATTTCCATTTTTTGAAATATATTCCTTTATCCAGTATTACTTCAGATATTTTCAGTATACATCAGTCATGGCCTGATCTATTCAGAGTAAAGTGAATAGTTCCTGAATCCACCGAATTGTATACCGAGCACAACCAAGGTAAACCAACACAAGAAAGAGTTTCAAAATGACAGCTTATGGGTATTCTACCTTAACCCTTTTATTAATATAAACCTGTTTAAACGCAGCAGAAGACTCATTTTATCAACCATTGTGACATGAAAAGATGAAATTTTTAATAACAAGTCAACCATTTTCACATTTTGCGAGAATAATTTCTCGGAATGATCTTTTTCACTTTGTCTGCTGATTCTTTCAGTACAGAAAAATTCATGTAATTATAATATAATAATTATAGAATACAACATAAAATATTTACAACAATAAAAACTGATTGACTTTAAACAATGTGAAGATTAAACAACTGAACCCTGTTTCCCTAATTAGTTTTTAGCCATATTACACAATGGCACAGAGCTGACATGTGCCTGTGTTTTTTAAAAACCATATAGGTTATTACGACTTACTCAATTGTTAAAATGACTAACTAGCTTGTTATAATGACTAACAAGCTAGATATCATGCAATAGTCATTCGTAATATGGAGTCTCTTAAGTCTTACAACAATATCAGACTTAATTATTTCCTACATTTTAATTAACGGTATATCATTACAAAAGTTCCTTAACTAAAGTTTTCCCACTGGTGCACCATTTTTGGGCATGCTAAAATGAAAGACCATAAACCAACTGATTGGTCAAATTTCTCAGTAAAATGAGTTTATCACCTTGTTATGACGATAAACTGACTCTTTATAATTAATTTTATCCTAATTCAATTTAACCAGATAAAAAAGCACACAAACACAAACATGTCACTTGTATACCACCATACATTCATAAGAGAATGTCAGAACACTGTAATCAGAAAATATTGAAAACTACTGTAATCACAATTAACCCTTAGAATGCTGGGTAATTTTCTAAAAATATATTTTTGTGTTATATCTGCTTTCCAAAACCTTCAATAACTGCTTTATTTTGTTGAGGAAAGATACCAAGTGTAGCAATCAGGTTAGATCACAGGCCAGCCACCAATTTACTTGGCGGCTGGCCTCGATCTAACCTGTTTGCATAAGTATGAAAATTGTTCCAGCACTATAAGGGTTAAAAAGGTAAGAGTCTCACTTACTAGAGGAGTGTGGTCGGTTATAACCGTCCATAGTAATGGTTTCTGGATGGATAGATATCTTGACTGATTAAACAGGAACTGAAATGAACAAAAACATCAAAATTAGATATGAACATAGAAGGAAAAAAAATTGCTTGCCCAACTCCTTTATGCATGTGATAATCAATTTGACAGATCAAAATTAAAACAAAACTCAAAGGATAATAATTAAGTTTGAGAAATATCTTTTTTTACCATACATATTATAATATGAAATTGTTCTGACAAACAAGGAAATTACGTGTTTAAGTTAAAAAACTAGGGTTGTTTGGAACACTTAGAAATTTTGCTGTCCTTTGCTACATGATTTCTCAAAACTTCTGCTGTAAGTGTGTTGAACTAAGTGTGCATGTCACATGCAAGTTAAAGCATTGAAACAAGTTTGTATTCATGTAGTGAACATCCTACAAGGGATTTTCTGTGTTATGTAACAGGGGGCTCTAAATGTCACCTCCATAATGGCAATTTCATTATAATCATGTGTGTAGATTACCGAAAATACCAAATGTAACTTAAAATGTGGAAATAATTTTCATGATGTAAGGAGTTAAATAAAAGTCTTGCTAGAGCTTTTCTGTGTATTAATGTAACAGAGGGCTATTTATGGCACCTCCATAATGGAAATGTCTATATAATCATTTGCGTAGATTATCAGATGTAAGTGATTTGGAACAGTTCAGAGATTGTTCACAGCATCAAAAGTTCGCGCTATAAATGAAAAGAAACATTGCAAATTGAAGATTTCTTTAAATTCATACATTATTCCAGGATTAACAAAGTTACCTAAATTAGTTCTAAAGTTAAATATCAATCAATTTTTCTCTCTTCTGACAGCAATGATACTTCCCAAAATCAACAGGTTAATACCTTTTCCCAATTAACTAAAGAAATCTGAAGTGTGTTGTAGATTAAACCATCAAAAGTTGATTCATAAGTATTATCTTAACATCCATATACATCAAAACATTTATAATTTGACAAAACATTTTCTACAATTGCACCATCAATAGTTTGATTTTGTACTTCTATATATAAAATAAATCACAGGATGACTTTTCTGTGTAGAACCATAAAACGTTTTACGAATCCTTGCTTCACACTAAACATAAATAAAATCCCTCATTTGAATTCCACCATAACATGTAAGAAGTGTTCCATTATCAATTCTTATTACAGGTGTTCCATCAGATCGATTTTAATCCGCCAAGAAGCATGGATTCTTGCACAGGGGTTTGAAGTTAAGGTACTCAATGGATCCATTTGTACGTAGCCGTAAGAGTACATTAACTTTGAACCCCTGTGGATTCTTGTGCAGTATGAACTCATCATGTATAACCAGTTTCTCAGCTCACTTAAATACCAGAGTAGTTACGATTGATTCTAGTGGTGTCTGTGCATTTCTCATCAACAAACCAATATACTCAGGTTCACACTTTGCGTCGCCTGATTTTAACGCACCTCACATCGCATTTACTTAGAATAAAATTTGATTAAACGTAGGTGTTCAATAGTACCTTCTTAACAGTAAAAATCAGTCAGAGATTCAAACTTTGGCGGGATGTAGACTCTAGGCTCACAAAACAACAAAACACATCAAAAGAACATGGAACCACTTGATCCGTCAGTTTCGATTTGGAAGTAATCGATCAACTTTTTTTCTTTTCACCGATAAGTATAATTTGCAGTCTAAATGGTCGCTTAATTTGATACTTATTGACCATATCGACTGTGTTATTAGAAAATGTTATACATAAATTACTCTAGGCTATCATACAAGAACCCGATCTAAATATTGAAAACATCTGGCGGGACGCTTTGAAATAATCTTGAGCGCACACTCTGTCTAATTTCTTGAGTGTCTAATTTCTTGACGTCTTCAAGCATATGGCCCCGGTTTCTCGAAAATACTTAAGTCGATTAACGAACTTATATCCAATACCGGACTCAAAATCAGACTTAAGTTAAGCATGGTATTTTAGTACCGTTTCTTCAATAAATAACGTACTTAATATAACGTACTTAACTTAAGTTGAGTACGGTAATTTGAGGAAGCTAAAGGGCTTCCTCAAATCTAAGTAGGCTGCTCAAAGATGACTGACTTGGCGAGATGCTTGAGACGATATCGACGTTTACGTCAACGATTCTCACCAATACCACCTCTTCTTTTTCATGTTGGTGACTCCGCAGTTTTTTTGCCTCCGGAGCCCATTATATAATTATATATCATTATCAGTGACCTTCATGGCCTATCGAAATCATCGATTTGTAGGGCGGTAAGGGTCACTACATCAGAAATTGCTGCCCTTTTGGGGCACTCTGTAAAATTACCGATAGTTGATAGATCTAGCAGTGGTATTGAACACTGATACATAGCAAGTTTTAGATTAGTTTTCAATTTAATTCTTATTTATAATAAAGAAAAAGCAAATCATTTATATAATGACAAAATCAAAACATCTATTTATTCATCTATATTAATGGGTTTAACATTGCGTCCACATAACTTTCAATACAACTGGTCAATCTCTCATTCTCAGACCAGTTTTGTGAACGCTTCATCTTCTCAATGTTTGATCTTTTAGTTTTGATGACGTAGATGATGACGTCGATGACCCGCGATTTGACAGATATTCCCGTACTTTTATGTCTATTTTACCTCATATGCTGGAGAGCGTTTTGATAAGGCCACTTACATCAGTAAAGATAGTAAATATTTGAGCTTGTTATTTGACTCAACTGAGTACGTACTTAAGTACGTTCGAGAAACGAACTCAAATTGTGAACTCAGCTAAGCTTGGTATTGTACTTAAGTATCTTATTAAGTTTTTACTTAAGTATATACTTAAGTATTTTCGAGAAACCGGGGCCATATGGTGTTGTAATTGCAGGCTTTTGATACTCAAACCGTGAGTGGAAGTTATGGTTGACTTTTTCATGCCAATTTAGATCTATACCTGTATCTCAGATTTGGGCAATTGTCATCAGGCGCCAGAGATTACTTTTAAAAGCAATCGCTGGGCTCTTTCAATGATAAACTCAAACCATGGGCATAAAATGAAAAAGCTTACATTTCCACCCGTTTGATTATGTTTTAGTGGGTTAAATGCAGCTACACAGTTTTAATAATTCAGTTACATTACTGTGGCAATTGTCCTACTATAGTGTGTGGTCCAGACAAGAGGTGGCTCCAAGTGCCATTAGGCCTAATGTTTCTTTTAACCCTAGGCTGTGGTCAAGGATGATCTGGTGGGTGTCAACAAAATAGGATTTGTCTACCCCCCACCCCCCCCCCCCAATAAGACGAATAGTAATAGATTTCAGGCCTAAGGCTAAAAACTTCTTCGATAATATCCGTATATGATAGTCATTATGCGTAGGCTATCATATGAGATATCAAGGCTGGTCATAATGAAAAACAATAACACACAACAGTGTAGTACAGATTTCTGGTTTCGAAAGCTTTGTATATTGACTGGCGCCTTCATGGCGAAGTACGAAACAATGTCCAAATGTTGAAAACAACTGAACAACTGTCTTATAGAACATAAAGTAACACAATAACGTCTGGTGTGCTTGGTACGCACACATTGTCACAGAACTGTCTTATAGAACCTAAAGTAACACAAAAACGTCTGATGTGCTTGTTACGCACACATTGTCACAGAACTGTCTTATAGAACCTAAAGTAACACAATAACGTCTGGTGTGCTTGTTACGCACACATTGTCACAGAACTGTCTTATAGAACCTAAAGTAACACAAAAACGTCTGGTGTGCTTGTTACGCACACATTGTCACAGAACTGTCTTATAGAACCTGAAGTAACATAAAAACGTCTGGTGTGCTTGTTACGCACACAATGTCACAGAACTGTCTTATAGAACCTAAAGTAACACAATAACGTCTGGTGTGCTTGTTACGCACACATTGTCACAGAAATGTCGTTTGCATCACACGTGTAACTCGATTCGTCGGTTGCTGGAGCTTACACGGAGTATAGCCTACATGAAAAAATAATCAACTGAGGAGGTTTTTCCTTTTAGAAAAATGATAAAACATCGTTTGCGAAAAAGGCGTTAACAATTTAGCGTACTTAACAAACTTTAATTATATTATAAGTGTTTTATTTGTATTATGGGACAAAGGTCTAAATGTACGAATGAAAAAGTTCAATTATAAAGTGATCTGTTTCAGACGTCGTCTTCAAAACATTATCGGCAGACAAATCCCATTCCCCCACAAGGTCTGTATGTAACTCTTAGAAAAGAATAAGCAATAAACTTCCCCTGGTCTACTCTTAATTCACGTACACATTCTACATGAACTCCATAAACAATTACAAATGGCGTCTGAAACTTCGGTCATATTGGCGCCATTGTCGTTTCGTGAAACGTTTATTAATTGCACTGTCTGCTTTCTGGTCCCGGGGGACAATTTATCTAGACGCTGACACTATCAGAGACATTGCATGACATTTTAGATGCATTGTCCCTTGACATATTTGGACATTGCATCAATTTCTAGAATGTTTTTCAGGATACCACATCAAAACCATCGAAACGATGTTGTTTTCTTTAGCTCCTGTTCGATGAATCATTGCAAGACTAGTTTTTCCTTGATAGAACTGAGCAACGGTGGCGCAGTACAGTAGTAGAACGTCGGCCTCGTCGATTGCGATCCCGGGTTCGATCCCCATTAGGTGAGGTGAAAATTGCCGGGACTAGCCATCAAATCGGCATGAGTGCTGGTTAAGTATACAGGAGGCAGTCAACGACCCAATCGATATCAAATCAATAAGTTTAAATTAAAAGTGAAAGATTCTCTGTAGTTTTATATTGTACCCTTGTTTTGTGAACCAACCTCGGACCAACACTCGGCTTGGTTTTGCCGACTGATCAATTTACGCAGACACTTAAAGCTGTTTTTAAATTGAATAAATATCTTAACAAGTTTACAAATGTTAAAGTTTCCGATCGTTTAGATTTATTTGACAAGTTAGTGTTGCCTATCTTGAATTATGGTAGTGAAATTTGGGGTTTCAATCATGGCACAGCTGTTGAACGTGTTCACTTACAATATTGTAAAAGATTACTGGGAGTTAAAAAATCCACTCAAAACGATTTTGTGTATGGTGAACTGGGAAGATTACCACTTAGGAATATTAGACTATATAACATTGTTAAGTTTTGGACTAAAATTCTAAGGGTCAATGATAATAAATATATAAGAAAAGTTTACCTCATGCTTCAAACAGATTGTGATATAAACGACCGTGTTATTAATTGGTGCTCTCTTTTAAAAAGTCTTTTATATCGGCTTGGTTTTGGTGATGCATGGGTATTTCAAGATGTTGGTGATATTAAATTATTTTTATCAATGGTTAAAACAAGATTAAAAGATCAATTTGTACAAGACTGGGAAAGTAGAATACACGACTCTAGCCGAGCAACATTTTATAGATCATTTACCACATTTAACTATCAACCGTATTTGGATATTCTTAATATAAGCAAATTTCGTATACATTTATCAAGATTGAGAATGTCTTCTCATAGATTACACATAGAAAGCGGTAGATGGTCAAAACCTGCCAGTACTCCATTAGAAGAGAGGAAATGTTCAAAATGTGACAAAATTGAAGATGAATATCATTTTATTTTGGAATGTCATTTATATAAAACCATACGGATTAAGTATATTAGACCCTATTATAGAAAACGCCCGAACATGTTTAAGCTAAAGGAATTATTCTCTTCTTATCAAAAATCGGATGTTTTGAATCTTGCAACCTATATTTTTAACGCAATGCATATTCGGGAAAACACATTATATGGCCTTTAATATCATACACGTACCATCGACAATCTTACATCACTTAACAAACAAACCATAAAATTCAAAGTCCTATTTTTTTTTTTTAACCCCCCACTTTTTGGAATTTGTTGTGCATGTTTAACATGTATGTCTCTTTTATTGTTTTTGTAACCTTTCCATTTTGTTTTGGACAAGCCTTCAAGAAAAGAGTCACACTTTTTTCTCCTTTTACATACTTTCATGTTTGCATTGGTGATTTTTGTGACACTTTTTGTAAAGCTTTGTAGAATTAATTTATACATGTAACTTGCCCATTTCATGTATATGTGAACTAACAAGACGCTTCATGTATGATTTTTGTTTTTGTACACGATTCTTCTTTGTGTTATTTGACATATACATGAAGTATCATTATTCCTTTACTCCTATTTGTAACCTTGTCATTTCGTTTCGGACAAGATTGCAATAAGTGGGAGGCACTTTCTGTGCAACTTAAAATCAATGTAAGCTTGCATCGGACATGTATATGATGCATTTATTTATATGTATTTATCAAGAGACACATATGTTGTTCAAACTATGATAAGTGTATGTATTGAAATATATATTTTGTTACGCATCCTTGCAGGTTTATACGACTTTTTGTATCTTTTAGGGCTAGATGCATCTACATGGTTTTTTTATGTAAAAAGTCTACGTAGGTGTTGCATACAGTGTCAATATCCTAGGTCAAATATGTATATTTCGAAAGTTACACATCTTGAGTTTATAAAGAAAATATATGTTTATATGTCAAATTGAAGAAACTCTATAGCCTTATCTAATGGCGTACATTTGTATTGCATGAACACAGCGCTTTTCTCCAAATATGTAATGCATTTGATAATATATGTAATTAAGCGTATGTATAGGTTGTTTTCTTATATATATATATATATATATATATATATATATATATATGTGTGTATGTATATATGTGTATATGTATATATATATATGTTATAATATGTAGCAGTATTGAAAGTGCATTTGCTACAACAACAAAAACAACTCATAAATCATCCAAATTATCAATTATCCAAATTTAAGATCGTTACATAAAATGAAGTTATTGTACAAATCGTTCTATGAAGACGCATACAATATCAAAACAGTGTTCAGGTTATTATGATACAAACTTGATTTTGCAAATGAACCTGAATGATATATTGTATTATGTTACTATCATCATGTACTGTTGCTGCTTGTAAATATTGCCACATAGGTCTATGACCTTCTGGTGTTAAACTGAATAAACTTGTAAACTTGTAAACTTGTAAACTTATCCGAAATAGTCAATGCTTTTCTAGATACTTTAACCCCGCATCAAATTCTTCCATGGTGCTCAGGGAACAGTGTTAACATTTTGGGGTAGCGGTTTCTGTGACAACGAGCTTATGTGTAGACTATCAAGTATGTGTTCCATGGAACTATGACATGTTAACATTTAGCAGCAATCTCTCTCAGGGTGTTCCAATTGATTTATGCTAATTTGGGGGACTTTGGATCCCTTACATAGGAAATAGGAAATGGGAAATAATGATCATTAGGAGTCAACTACTTATCAATTATATAGCCCTAAACCAAATTCGGAGTTATTTCGACACACTTTTGTTTTCTCTGGTACTTCAATATGGAATTCTATTCCTCATTATATACAAAACTCTTCCTCTGTCCAACAATTCAAATCTTTATACTTACGTTTTGTGAAGCCGTCCTATTTTGAAACAACTACGGCTGTTACATGATAAACGAACAGTCCCATTGTGGAATCCACCAGTTAATGTTCGTAAATTTATATACATGTATACATATTGTGTTGGGGAGGGGGTCTTTCATTTAAAGAAAGCCGATGTCTTTGAATAGTATGTTCTTACAGGGTATTCTGGCACTTGTGGTGTCTTAGTGGGGTATCAAATGTGTTTGACAAGTATTAATTTGCTTGATAAGTTGTCTTCATCTTTCATTTAGTTTTAAGATCATTTGTTCCTCACTGCTCCTTATACCTTCTCAGACATATTGATACCTCACTGTGAGACGACATATGGGCCAAAATACCTTAATTGTCCTTAGTCTTTTAGTTTTATTGTTCACTTGTTCATTGTTGAGGATCTTATGGAAGATTGTCAGTTTAAATTGTCAAATAGGTTTCCTCGTTAAATAAAGTCTCTATTATTATAATCTCCCCTTGCCCCGTTGTATCGGACAAATGCCCCTATAAAGGGGACGCCACACTAAGGAGCTTTTATCATACACCCTCTTCCATCGCCACAGTGTGATCTAGGTAGGTAGATGAATAAGAAACCGTTACAAAATGCTCGCTGGTAGGTTCTTATTTAAAACAATAGTTCAATATAACATATAATTTCAGTTAGTAAATTAAAGCTTTAATATTACCACAAGCGGTGGAGACATGTGGTTTATTTGATAGAGAAGGGATTTGAGATGATCCCGTTTACAGTACCGAAATCATCCATTTGTTTCAGTATGAGATGTACTTTGGCAAGACACTTATAGTTTATATCTTACTGGTAAATCACGCATTGATCCGTATATACAAAGACATGGATAATTATGACTCTGGTATTTAACTGAAACAAATGGTAACAGCGGCGAAACACAGAACGAAAACAAAAAAGGGTGATTTTCATGAAACAATGCTGTTCGTCGATCGATCGTATATATATTGAATATCTATATATAGACGATTATATTTCCATAATTCCAACAAAAGATGCCGAAATCTCCGAGAAACGTTAAAGCTATCGCTAACATGGCTCCCTATAGACCCCTACCAGTCACATGCTGGATAACATAAACATAGGAAAACCTCTCTAATAGGGTCACGTGGGATCTAATGGATCTTTTATCGTAACCCTTTCGAATGCTGGGTAATTTTTTGAAAATAGATGTTTGTGTTGTCTACTTTTCAAAACCTTGCATATCTAATAACTTTTGTTGAGGAAAGATACTCAGACTAGCAAACAGGTTAGATCACAGGCCAGCCACCAATTTAATTGGCGGCTGGTCTGGATGTAACCAGTTTGCATAAGCATGAAGATGGTTCCAGTACTATTAAGGTTAACAGGACGATGGTTATCCATTACCTTATGAAGCCTTCTTCTGACGAATCTTCTACAGTTCTAAGTCTGTCGGAAACAACTGATGCAAAATGATAAACTGTCGCAATGATTTTAACCTAATATAATCAAAGAGCGAAACAAATTTGAAAACTCTAAAGTGTATGTATTAATGATATCTAGCGTCACTGGTCTTATAGATATTGGCATAACTTTGAACAATGATTGCGAATTAAGCATTACTCACCATCAAAGTTTATAGACCGCTAGAATTATCTACCTCTTCGACAAACAATCACGTCCCTTTAAAAGGTCTGCTGCGGAAAGCTTTTAAAATTATCTTAAGAAACGTGGCATATTGCTATAAACCAAAACATTTTATTGCCAACAATACAATAAGACCAACTTTAGAACGTGTTATCCAGGACTTGACGTATTCTTGAATTGTTTTGATTTTATTTGCAATCTGCAATCTTTTTCGATTTAGGACGATACATCCTTATTGTTTGGCATAGAATAAAACTGGATAAAGTCATGAACTCCAATTACTTTAATCAGCTAATGAAATTGATACGGAGACTGCCAGACAAGGATTTACTCGAATCGATCGCATCTAATTAGACGCTTTGTTTTGTTTTTAATTACTTTTTGTTTTGCTTTTAAAAGAAAACAAAAATGTTTAGTCCTCAATTTCAAGAGGCTTTCACGTTTTAACCATTTAACAAACGTCAACTTTTCGACTGTCCCAAATTGAAACAGTTTGCGGACGACATTTCAAACTGTAATGAAATTGGAAATTTCTATTCTGATAGGGCAGAACGCATTGTGTTAAAAGGAGAAAATTGCTCGTGACGAGCAATTTCTCTTATTCCCACAATGTTTTCCAGAGTCATCTGCAACACATTTGTCAAATGTCGTTATTGTATGGTAATGTGTTAATACGCCATGAAGGTGCTGTTAAAAAACATAACATTAGGAACGTATATCCGGGGAATACCCTTTTCTAAACCTATAGTGTGGATGAAGTCATAAGCATTTGAACGTCGAGACGGTTCTGATGGGCCAACCAACACACTATGTTTGATAATATATTTCCCTAAATACTGCATCAGATAAACTTTTCTACATTTTACATGTAGACATGTGCGGTAAGTCAAACGTTATCTAGGAAGTGTCCTTCCGAAAATATCACTTTAAATAAAACATTACTGTACATTCAAATACCGTGAAAGTGTTTTGACAAGCATTGTTTTTTGGAACAAAAAAATAAAACAATCAAACGCTGTAATTTAAATTGGGTTATCGGTCGATAAAACGATCAATTCTAACAATGAGAGTAACTTTTGTAATAAAAACGCCGCGTTCTACTGGACTCATTCACACGAATAGAAATTGTATATCTATTATATAGAGTTCTATACCCGTGTTGACGAATATTTATTTCCCATTGTTGTAATACTATACATATGGACTTAAGATAAAAAGAGGATTTCATTTACCGAGTTCAATATGCGTTCATTGTATAGTGAGTACTGGTTAGATGCCCCTTAACATCGTTTTAGCCCTTTACCAAACGCCAAACTTTCGACTGTCCCAAATTGAAAGAGTTTGCAGACGACATTTCGAAATGTGATGAAATTGAAAAGTAATCTTCTGATAGTGTAGAAAACATTGTGGTAAAAGAAGAAATTGCTGGCTACGAGTAATTTCCTCCTTTCTTGCAATGTTTTCCCGAGTCGTCTGCAACAAAGTGGTCAAAGGTCGTTTTTGTTTGGTAGAGGGTAAAACGACCGCTCATATGTATTCAGTAAAAGGTCCGTCAGTCGGAGATTATCTTAATCCAGAACATAATTGATTCAGAAACCTACAGTCGAAGCTTTCTTAATGAATTGAATTCAATATAAAACCGTTAGTTGTCTTACACAACGCGATTCTGTGTCCTTTTTCAATGGTCGCTTAAAATAATGTTCACTGTACATTCTTGAAGCACGAAAAATGCAGCTAAGAATCAAAGTTCTATTGAAATAACTGAGTTTTGTTTTTTTGTAATGGTTTAAAATGGTGTCAACAGTATTTCATTTTAATAACGATGTCCGACTCGCAATGATAGCAAATTACCCCAAGTCTGTTAGACCATCGGTATTCCCTTAGTCAGTCGGGAGACTACCTCTCGTGAAAATACCAGTTACTGTAAAGAATTCCGTGATTTGGACCAACACAGAAAGAGGTCAAGCAATCTATGTATTCTAATCACTGAGCAACGTATGCACCGCAAAAAATATAATGATAGAGTAAACGGATATATGAATATATGAATATATGGATGAATGAGTGAATGGTTAAATGAGTGAATGGCTAAATGGGTGAATGGCTGAACGAATGAATTGCTGAGCGAATGAATGGCTGAACGAATGAATGGCTGAACGAATGAATGGCTGACGAATGAATGGCTGAGCGAATGAATGGCTGAGCGAATGAATGGCTGAACGAATGAATGGCTAAACGAACGAACGAACGAACGAACGAATGAACGAACGAACGAACGAATGAACGAACGAACGAACGAAAACAGAATTCACAATCGAGATAAATAACTAATTATCCACTCCATTAGTTTTGTGAAACTTGATTTCCTATTGTACTAAAAACATGCCGAGAATGATAATAATCATAGTGATAGTAATCGGATCGCCTCCGCCTAAAGTAACGCGAGACTTGGACTTATTCATCAGGACTATTCATATTGTACAGACAACCACGTTTGGATGGGGTTTTGTAAAACAGTTTTCTGTCCTGGTTCTATACATATATTGTCAGCCTTGTCCAGTTGTATTACGATAGCTGGCGGTGTTCATAGATGTGAGGAAATGTGGAAGCTGAATATGATCTTCTTTAAACCTGCACAAAAACTGTACTATTAATAATATGAAGCAAGATCAGATCGGTAATCATTATTATAAGTATGTATGAAGTGAATTAACTTATATTTTACCCAAAAGTGTGACATCGCTTTTGAGATCTACCGCATATAAACTGTAAATACTTAGATAAAAGATTCCTGCATTAATCATGCTTTCAACCGCTACTTTTAATTGTATGTCAAAAAGCAAAACGAAAACTGTATTGTTTCGACGCTATTTTGAATTTCAAATTTCCTCTCATGTAAACAAGCACCTCTAAGTGTTGGCGAAAGAAGAGAAGAACTTAACTGCCCATAAAGACTGATCAAGCTGGGTATAACCATTCATATTTAACCCTAAGAGTGCTGGAACCGACTACACGCTTATGCAAACAGGCTGGATCCAGGCCAGCCACCAAATAATTGGCGGCTGTCCTTTGATCTAACCTGTTGGTTACTCTGAGTTTCTTCCTCATTAAATTCAAGCAGATTTTTAAGGTTTTGGAAAGCATGCGAGACAAAAATCTTTTTTAAAAAAATTACCCATAAGTCTAAGGATTAACAAGTCAGCCGAAGGACTATGTTATACCTATCATGACATTTTCTTTATTATATATGTATAGTGTTTTGGCCCTATACAAATAGGGCCCATGTGATTTACAGTTCAGAACTCTAATATCCGGAATCAAAATGAATTTATATTATATGTTTGTACCCAAACTCCGCGCAGGAATACTTCCCTTTGTTACACTACAGTACAGTACCACTGTCATCATAGAAATCACGTGACAACAGATACAGTCATGTGACCCAAACAATTTAGCGCAGACGCAAAAGAAATCGGTTCTTTATGATTGAATTCAACTTCCATGCTTTGAAAATGAATAATGAATTAAATTCATGCATACTTTGACAATTTCGTCAGTATTGTCAGTCATGACTATGTGATCTGTTTACTAAATGTTAGACAATCTTTTTTATAACAAAATACACTGTTGATGTCCGTTACTTTGAATGCATGACTCTTTGTACTTTATTGCTTCATTATATCGAATAACCTTTCCTGGGTTGTCTGTTACGGGACCTTGTTGCCAACCAAAAGAAAAAAATAAGGTTACGAACTGGTTAGAGTACGATATTAGCAACTTCTGTCAGTTTTTCACAAATAAATATATTTTGCTATTACTTGTTTGTAATGGTTAGGCCAAAAGAGTTAAACTTCCAAAATGGAAAAATGCTGTATTTAGATTTCGATTCAAAATAAATAATGAAGAAAATATAATTCTTCCAGATCTGGAAGATTTTTTTCTGTGATAGCACATAGCTCCTAACCAAACTAGAAAGGAGATCACTGCGAAGGAAAATGATTTCTACCTATGTACTTTAAGCCAACTTGTTTTGACCCCTGACGAAGCGAAATATTACTCGCATAAATAACTAATGAACTATTCCTACTGTGGTGTCAATGAAAACCCGTACATTTCCGTTACCATGGTGATATATTATTAAACATCTCATATATACATAACGTATTATGTTAGCTTTGGGTTTACTGTGGATGAAGTTTTGAATAAATCGAGATTTTCTACGACAGCGAATGTATTTGTCTAAACTCGGAATTTAAACAGTTTGAACAGACCCAGTATTCAAGTCAAGTCGTGGGTTGTCAACTCATCTATCCTGTATTTACTCACAAAAATACAAGAAATTCTTTTCAAACAACTCACAACCTCTCCACATCAACAATTGATCTGAGTTGAGAGACGAATATATCATGACAGAATGACGTTCAACAGAAAATTGGGCCGAGTCAGTTCTTAAACCCAAAACCCCTTTATTTCAAGTCAAATACTTTACCGACTGAGTATATGGTATAAGTAAGACACTTCTGGCCAGAACAGAGGAATTTCCCCTTTATTCCCATATTTGCGTAACCCTACACTGTTGGTATTTGTAAGCAGTTTTCGTTAAGAAGATTCCGATCCATTTTCGGTTAGAATTATGGTTTTCCATATAACGTCTGAACATCGGAAGTATAAAAACAACATTTAATCTTATTTCAACATCGGACTAAGCAATATTGCATAGTAACTCATGATATTATTGTGTTTAGATTAAAGGTACTATCGATGTCTATCATTTTTGACGTACACAACAATTTTTGGTAAGTCGTTTGTTAAAACGGTATCCTGGAACCAATTTCATTTTCGCACGTCGCAACGTTCTTACAAACGCCATAAAGTCAATTAGTGGCGGACCCATTATCACAGTGTTTTGTTTTATGCCTCCAGGGTCTGCTTATTGGTGGTGTTATTGGGTTTTGACATAAACATCATTTAGCGGTAATTGCGATACCCATGTGACAATCGATGGTACCTCTCTGTCCATCAGTAACTGGTCCAGCCGGATGGGGAACCAACGATACATCGGAACACCTCGGCCATTTCTTGAAATAACCTAGGAGCTAATGGGGAGCCATTTTGAAAGTATTCCGACAACATGGCGACGACGAAGGGCATGTCCGTTTGGAATCGTATCTACTCGACAATCCCCGGCCCAAGCCGGAGATTGCCAAGTTGATACGATTTAGAAAATATGAAACAAATAATGTGTTGATATGAAAAGCTTTAATTAAATTTGTAAAAAAAACAACAATCAATTGTGATGTTTGACCAATGTGTGTGTATTTACATAAATATATTGTCCATGGGTGTTATGTTGTAACCAAGTGTGTTATTCGGCGGAAAACAGCCCAGTTTCCCCAGGATTTTAGGTATATTCATCAACAACCTACGAGGTATATCTACCGGGTAGTGCCGGGGATTGCCGAGTAGATACGAATGCTTTGTTAGTTAGCCGGGAGATTGCGTTCACATATTGCGAAAATAAATCCGGTAACACTTTTTGAAAGTACAGAGAGAAGGTCGGTTGGATTTCATGTCCACGGGTGTGACTCACAAAGATTATTACAATATATTTGCTCATCTACTTTAATATAAATAGGTTGTCCCTTTACTAAACGCCAAGCTTTCGACCATTCCAAATCGACAGAGTTGGCAGACGACATTTCAAAATGTGGTGAAATTGAAAAATAATCTGATAGGGCAGAAACCACTGTTGGAAAAGGCAATTTCCCCTTTTACAACAATGTTTTCCAGAGTCGTCAGCAACAAACTGGTCAAATGTCGTTAATCTTTGGTAATGAGTTAAGAGCACCCCAGAAAATTGTTAGCTAAGATGTGAGCGGAACATGCGCCCTACCTGTGAAGTCTTGACGGTACTTTTAAATATGTCAATTCTCCATCCACGAAAACAAAGCTACCTTTCAGATTGAAAGGTCACAACAACTTTGCTAACGTAGAAGTCAAGATACGAATATTTGTAATACTGGCCTCTGACCAATTACCACTAGGTAACAGAGGCCCCAAATTTGTTTATTATCGCATCTCTTTAAGTAGACGGCATCAAACACATCAGAACGAAACGAACGACGTTAGTTACTACTGTGTCAGAATGGTCAATTGCTCGAAACGTGAAATTCTCATTTATGTCATAACACTTTCAATTAAATATCATCTGGAAAGCGTGTCCATATTTTGGTCTATTTACGTCGGTACTTGATTCATTTGGAAATTTCTAAAATCATAACGATGCACATATACGGGAGACGGGTCAACCCTTTACCAAAAGCCAAACTTTCGACTGTCCCATATTAAAGAGTTGGCAGACGACATTTCAAAATTTGATGAAAGTGAAAATAATCTTCTTAAACAGCGAAAAGGAAAAGGAGAATTTGCTCGTAAGAGCAATTAAGCCTTCTCCTTCTATATTTTCCTGAATCATCTTCAACAAACTGGTCATATGTCGTTATTGTTTGGTAGAGGGTTTAAGACACCCCGGTATCGGGGACAGGATTGTATGGAGACTCGAACACATGGCGGGATCTAATGTAGCCTTATGGTGAACCTATCGTGATAGAACAAACTACAGTGGTTGGTGAGTACGAAAAACATGCGATGATCGATTGGAACTAATTCCAAAGATGACAAATGCTGTAATCGAACGGAGCATTCGGTGCCCAGCTGGCTGTATAGAAATGGTAACTCGAGTCAATTGAGTGGGCCACCGTTACAACCCGGATATCGATCACTCGGCCAGCCTCGTCAATTTTCGTTCAGACCAAACAAACGTATTTATAATATTTCCCCCATACGGAAATGTGTTATTGGTCCAATTTGAAAACAGAATCAGGGGACAAAAAATTAAAGGAAAGTAATACATGTCTTGAATGGGTAGAAACAATTGATGTAAAAGTATTGACAGTGCATTGGAAACAAGTTCTTCTATTTTTAATGGTTTTTAAAACCTCATTTAAAATATATGACAAAGTGAGGCTTTGGAGGTAACCTTTTACCACTTGCAGACAACATTTTTTACTTGAAGCAGACGACATTAGAAAAACATTGAAAACATGTGAGAACCTTTCAGTTCTGATGTTGTGATATGTGAATAGATTGAAAAAGCATTTTGACGAAAGGACAATTTGCTTGAGACAAGCAATTTCTCCTTTTACCACAATGCTTTTTGAAAGGCGTCTGCTGCAAGACGCAAAAGTTTGGCGTTAGGTTTTAATGAGGTAATGGTTTAATAAAGAGAAATGACACATTGTACCTCTTGGCTGTTGGCCGAAATGTCTCAATATAATGGAGAGCGGAAATTATTCCGCAGCTATGTCAAATGGGTAACCACAGCAGAACAGTAGTTAATAGAGCTTAATTACAGTGGTTTCTCGTTAATCCGAACACGTCCGTTCCCAACAAAATGTCCGGATTACCGATTCATCCGGACTAATGAAGAAGCGCATGTTCTTATACACATTAAGACATAAACGGTCTGTATGCACGTGTATACTTATGACCCTTAAGCAAACGCCGAATTGTCGACCATCCCAAAAATAATCTTCTGATATGGCAGAAAACATTGTGAAAAAAGGAGAAATTGCTGGTCACGAGCAATTTCTCCTTTTCCGACAATATTTTCAAAAGTTGTCTGCAACAAACTGGTCAAATAATTCCGTTCCCTTACAATTTCGTTCGGATTGCGAGACATTCGGATAATCGGGGTCCGGATAAACGAGACTTCACTGTATGATCATGTGTTATTTTACTACAATAAGTTAAACGAAAACCGTTCAATACAGGAGTTGTTTTGTGTGCGTGTCTCTTTTCCTGGAGACAACACCCATGGTATTACCATAATGCGGTCAGCCCTAAAAACGTTTTATCGCGTAGATATTCCATCTCTACTAAGAGCATTCCCAGACTGGAACATCGTTTTTCAGCCATTTGAACGAATTAGTTAGACCCGATATGGTTATTATGTCCATACCCAACACTAGCGGAATCGAGAGCGATTAATCTAAGTTGAAATAGCTTGTTTCACAATCGATGTAAAAAACTAAACTTAAAGGCACATCAAAGGAGAGGAGTACAAATAAATTACAGAAAAAATATATGGAGTTCTTTTATGATGTTTATAAAAGTCATGAGAATTAGTTTAGGAATGCATTGAGACCCTATTAAATGGACTCATCTAAAATAAGATATTTTGTGCTTGAAATATACTTGTCTCCAATTCAATCATGTTTATCAACAACCTGTTTGTTTACATATTCAAAATAACGATTTCTAATTGGTCGGTTCGAAAATGCGTGTATCAACTGTCAAGGTCAGAGGTGAAAAATGAGGGGATCTGAATTATAAAACTTGCTAATCTGGGTTATTTCTGGTTTAGTTTTACATTTAAGTTGTGCTGATTGTGTTTTCTGGTGATAACTATTTGAATCTGTCCAAAAGTTTACCAAATAATATAGTTTGATATAGCATTCATCTCCTTTAATGGGCCTTTAACCTAATTCCTAGCATGTCCTCACCAGTATAGTACATTCGTCTTTTCAAGCCACTGACCTCTTTCTAACATGAAAACTATTGATCCATGGTGTGTGAGAGACGAATAAATCATGTTACAATGACTATATTTAACGCCAGAAGAAACTTTGGCCTATTTTGATCTGTAATATCTGAGTTCCAAGACAAATAACGACAGGATTGGCAAAATCAACCGTCCGTATTGAACTGCTTGCCAAAATGCTTTACGACAAGGTGAAATCTTTTTGGAATTTACTATATAAACATCATGCGGACAAGTATATGAAGTTATTTTGCATGAACGAGTAAATCAAGATCAGATTTTCCATCACTAAATGATATCCACGGTACTGACAACCAGGGATCAAAATAAGCACGCTTACATAAAAAAAAACTTCTAGAAAACATTACGATAAACCCTATAGTATAGCCACTCATTAGAATCGTCGTGACAAATCAATTCATATGGGTTCTTATAATAAAGGGTTTTGATGCGAAATAAAGAAGTTAGTTACGAACGTATAATCATTGTGTAGAGCACTCACTTATATGGCCAAGGAGGGAAATCATTGGGTTGGATGTTTAATATCACATGATCAAACTTTAAACTTCTTTGTTATCAAAGATATTGAATAACATGGCGGAGGTCCGGCAACTCCAGAATATTGTTTCAACAATGCTAAAAGAAAAACTCCGTGTTAACCGACTTTAAATTTGAATTCCTTGAGAACCAATTGTCAGAGAGAATCATGCCATAATTTTTTCATAAAAATCGTATAACTCCTTGCCAAAATGTAAATATAATAAGTTGAGTATTAGTCCCTTCCTACTGGAAAAGGTCTCTAGGCCCGTGAGAGGCGGGGTATTAGAGAAATATTAATGAATATTATTGGGACCAATCGACGCCTTGTCGCTGAATCATGACACCAGAGACACTAATCTCTCTCACGGACAAAATACTTCATAAAAATCATTGGTTTTATAGCTAAACCCCCTACATGACCTTTTGTAATTGGTCCAAACTGAAAATAACAGGATACGACAAAAGGTATGAACACAGATGGAGGGTTCAATGCAATACTATAGTAAATGCTTCATGTTTGTGAAGTACTTACTATAGTCTTGCATTGAACCGTTGAGATACAAACATGACTATTCTGCTGTTGCCGTAATTGATTCATCCATACAATTTTTCTTTATGTCGTTTAAGCACTCTAGTGTGATAGAAATCCCTCGGATCAGGGAAAGGATTAACAATTCCCGGGATATTGTCGAGAATCAAGACCAGGATCAATTTATGAGAGATAGCAGTGGTTTGGTGCTGGGTCTCGCTACAGATTTAAATCCTTAACTCTGAAGTTATAATTCCACTGTTTGGTTTGTTTATGGTTAAGGCGCCTTCGGCAATTTCCATTTATACCCCTGGGTCAAAACCAATACTTCCATTATTTTGACCAGAACTTGATTTCCATTGATAATACTATCATCGTTCACAGACTGCGGCGGGTGGAAGGGTCCCGTGTGGCCCAGAGGTTAATGTGTCGAACATGTCACTAGGGGTCCCGGGTTCGGGATACTTGGTATGACAACTCCGATACCAAGCGTGGTACTGGTTAGTCAACCCCTATGTAAAATCAGAGAAGTGATGTATGGAGCCTGGCCCACCATCAAGCTAGCCAGGAGGCTAGTTCTCTTGTTTAATTCAAAGCCACCGATACATCGTTTGAACCTACGCAGAGAGAGAAAAAGAGGGCATGGTTCCATGTGCAGTGTTCTATCCACTAAGCCACAGAGTCCCCTGGTATGATACACTCATCAACACAATGTTTCGCTCCTATGACAGGGTTGTTGTTTACAGGTGCTTATTCACAGGTTTAAGGACATTTCGGGGTTAGAATTTCTTTCTTTTAACTGCAGAGCAGCTTTACTGCCATACGTGCTCAAGCACGGTCATATGAAGCAAAATCAAAATTAGATCGATATTGATTCTTTAAAGTGTGTATACAGTGAATTGACATGTTTCTTAATCCAAATGCAACACTTCGCCTTTAAGATGTATAATATATTAACTGCACATACTTAGATAAATTAACGCTTCCTGAATGTCTTATGCTTCTATATCAAACAACAGTACAAAAACAGTGTTGCTTAGACGAATTTTACTTTGGCTTTTCCGTGAACAAGCACATTGAATGTTTTATTGTACAGATCGTATTTTCCGTACGGTAATATCCTATCTGATCAATATTCAAACGGTTTTCGCCCGTAAATCATTATTCGAACTCAGTTATAGATATAGTTAGAGTAAGTTCCTGACCCAGGTCCTATATGGGTCCTCTTCGTCAGTGTCGTACAAACATGTTTCAGTTTTGTAACGGCCTTGGATGCACCAGTACTAGCCTAGGGCTCTGAGGTGATTTACCAAAGGCCACTCCCACGAAACAAGAGGTCTCGGTGGGGCTCGAACCCGGGACCCCCTTAGAAACTCTTACAAAGTTGATCTTCAGCCACAAAAGAACAGCATTTAATATAAATTGAGTATAATGCCCAACTCGTAACGAGAGTTCCTATCAATCTGTTAACCCTTTCCCAAACAACAAGTTTTGGACTGTCCCAAATTGAAAGAGTTTGCAAAGGACAATTCAAATTGTGATGGAATTGAAAAATATTCTTTGGATAGAGCAGAAAACCTTGTGGGAAAAGGAAAAATTGCTCGTCACGAGCAATTTCTCCTTTTCCCTCAAGGTTTTCTAAAGTCGTCCGAAACAAAGCAGTCAAATGTCGTTATTGTTTAGGAAAGGGTTAAATAGGATCGATTGCTTTACCCAACAAAGATGTATGTTTTCAAAGGAATTCGACAACGCCATTCAATAGAGGATTACCAATGATAAAAGGATAAATTGAATATAGAACTCTACATACAGCGAGTGTGATCCAGATATCCCACGTTACACCACAAATATCGCGTATGTATCCGTATAATATGGATGAATAATGATCCCTCACACGGAAATGGTTTTCATATCAACAAATCTACACTGATCATTGATGAATATGTATTAACTGGGGGCCGTTGCCAGGGAAGCTGGTTTTAATGGATCAATACAGCGTTTATAGGGGCGTGGCACAATTACACAGTGGTAAGGCCAGATTGTATGAAGAGCTAGCTCAGACGGTGCAATGTCCAACCTGTTATTCAATGGTCTTGAGATCAAGTCATGGCTCGGCTAATATAAAGGTTGAGACTACCTGTCCAATGTTTAAGACGTAGACCCAGAACTCGGCGAGTGGGTGCAAAGATACGGACATAATGACTTTATCGTTTCTATATATGCAATTTGTTAAAATGACTGATGGAAGGTGTTCAAAATTGGTGTGAATGTCATTTTGCAGAACACTTTAGAGCATAGTAATAGTAAATCCCGGGTAAAACTGGACGAAAGGTATTACTGACACTATGGTGACAGGGCGTAAAACCACTTAAACGCTGTGCATCAGCGATCACCCATTTCTATGTACATGTATTCGAGTTCGATATCATCTCACATTTAACATGTTTAAAAACGACTCTCGTAATTGAAATCGAATAAGATAAAAACGAATGTACAAATTGTTAGAAGGGGAATAATGCATGAGCCCCCTTCTAATACTGTGTACGTTCGTCTTCATCGTATTTGACATATGTAAGAAGTCATGACAAAAGAGGGAAACTAGAAATTCGCGAATATTTCCCACATAAAAAAATAGATGCACAATGAATTATTTTCCAAATTCAACGCTATTGTCTGTTGTTTGTCTAGTTTGGACCAATCATAAAATTCCCATATGCGGTCATGGGGTTATTGTGTACCACTTGGGTATTTGTACTGGTCGGGAGGTAGGTAATTTGATACGTTTTCGGGTTTATCGGCAATCTTCGTTTTATAACAAAGAAATATGCGTGTTTCGAACGACGCAATTTGTTGAAACCTTATACGCTTGACGCAAAACTATACAACCCGATTTCAACGCGGAGGTCATTTCCGGTTAAACATATAACACTTTCACAAACGTCAAATTTTCGACTGTCCCAAAATGAAAGAGTTTGCAGACGACGTTTCATAATGTGATGAAATTGTAAAACGATCCTCTAATAGGGCAGAAAACATTGTAGGAAAAGGAAAATTTGCTCATTCTGAGCAACCCATTACTTTCCCCACGTTGTTTCCCAGAGTCGTCTGCAACAAACTGGTCAAATGTCGTTATTGTTTGGTATGGGATTTTAATCCCTTAAACCACAATATCTCAATTTACCGAAACTGATACAAAATACTGTAAAAAACACTGTGACAAAGGGATGTCTTGCCCATAATGATGCCTGGCGAAGTGATCATGATGTAACCGTTCATGTTGTCATTTACTTTTCAAATTGTTTAAATAAATGCTTACTTAATTTAAAGCTTAATGAATCCAACATCCCGTACCACCAAATACGCTTATACCAAAGCGACAAATTATATATAAATGACAAATTAACACTCAGGTTATACCTCGAAGATGTTTCTACTAGTTCTATCCATCGCAAATAATATACATTGAAAGTTTGCGAAATCAACTACTGTTGGTAATGGAGTAAGGACGTATGTTTCATTAAAGGACTACTTTCATTATGTTCAACATTAACCAAAGTCAAAATCTATATCGTATTTGGATTACTCGGGAAATGGGATTTCCTCTTTTCGTCAAAGCGGTTACTTCAGTAATTGTTGTTTTACATTGAAGCTTAAGGAATGTTAGCAATGATACACTAAATTAATAATTTAGTGCCACATATAATATCAAAGTTGTGCTTGTCTTCCTTGAATATAATAAACGCCATTTCAAAATTTTTTCGATTACATAACGGATTTCCTGTGGTTCATGACAGTGACCAACGCTAGGCAAGTGCTCTAAAGTGTTGTTGGAGTGTTCTTAGAGTGTCCTTTGACAAGGCACGTCAGAGCCCTAGTCCAGTATTGGTAAATTCCATGCAAGTCGTGAGATAACTGAAAAATGTTGACGCAGCGTTAATTCATAGGCAAAGAATAACTAATTAATAACATAGAATGGAAACCAATGTAAGAAAGGAACAAATTGCTTATCACGAACGCCCTCTACTTAAGTCATGTTAGTTTGTCTAGTCATAGGTCTCTAATCTATAGAATCAGTTGTGCTGAAAATGATACAAATAAAGTTTTGGATTGAACATATGCTATACATAATTTCCTATAATTAAACCTACATACCTTGTTAAAGAAAAACGAAAGCTTGCTTGAGCCTGTCTATTGCGAAATTCCGTACAGTTTTAATACTTCTCCCCAAGATCCCTACACCAAGTGTAATCAACAAACACTAGCTTAGACACCCCTAACGTATTAGTTATATGTTTCTGACTCGATAATTAATCGGCTTACCTTTGTCTTCCTCGCTCCGCAACCAACACACTTAGATATATATAGATTATCCGCGATTTTGAAATAAAGTCAGTTTCAAAATGGTTGACAGCTAGACACCTGTATCTGTGAGTCTACGTCAGGGCTATTGGTAAACATCACATGACCGGGATCGTTAAACGTCCCGTGACTCCATTGCCATGGAAGTGTATTGATTGCTAAATAGGTCAGCTAAAAATAGACACGATATACACATAGGCACGGGCGAATTCCGGTTATCGGAGCAGGGTTTGGTATACGTTATAAAGTATGGTGTATTGGAAGTAACTTTAACCGACAAATCTAAGTATTGCACTTAGTTTGTAAGTTCATAACGTTGTGATCCAGTTACAGAAAATGATAGTTTGCTGTAATCGAGCATACAAAACACTTGGTGTGATTTAAACCACGTTCAACACGCTCCCCCGTATATTCGGACTTCAACACAACAGACGTTTTGGGAAATAACTGTATCAAAAGTGGAATAGTTTCTTAGAAGCAATCTCTTCTGTGGAACCACTGGTTACGCACAAATGTCTCAAATGCAACAAAATAACGTCCCTTTTTGCTGTCAAATTGGCTCAGTCACACAATTCCGTGTACGAGAAGGATTTTAGTTTGTTCGTGTAAGTTTGTTCGTGATATGTTACTTGATAATATGCCCATTGACTTCAGGTTGGCTACTGGAGAAACTAATTTTATTCTAGTAGTCCGTTGCGCCATCCGACTTTTTCTACAGCCACCACCCCAACCCCCACCCCGTAAGCGATTATCACAGTTCCCGGATGTAGACTAGTAAAACTTGCCCACACGGACCTCCTTTACTACTACTACCGTAAATGAGGCATTCATTTTCGATCAAAGTCGACTTTTTGCATATTTTGGTTTTATGTCTTTGGCAATAATTGTTTAGTCATATGCGACTTACTGGATAAACAATCTATCAGTTGAGCATTTAAAGTATACACGTATGTTTCATTAAATAACAAAGTTCGCATAAAGATGGAGAAAATGATAAACACGTGTAAGCACATAGTACTGTAACCAATAAATCCATACTTTCTCACTCTGACGCATATCGTGCAGAAGTTTATAGCAACTCATGTGGCAAAATGCTTGATCTTTTTGGTTTTTTTCTGCTGTTGCCTTAGATTTTGACTTTCTATAAATGTGGTTATCAGAAATTACTTTGAACCTTTTGCAAATAACATCGGGAAATTTACTTAACAAATAATGAATTCAATTTTACGAGGGAACTTTATTCCATTAGCTTTTAAAAACTGGCTCCACTTACTGTCTGTTTGGTATACTATGAAATATACGCCGTAAAGATAAGCCACGTTCAAGTAGTAAGGGTACAGAAATTGAAACCACATTGCTCCGGCTCACGTTGGTTCAAATCCCAGTGACATTAGTTGTACTTTTGTGAGGGGTGGTCTTCCAGAAATCTGATAGTTCTACCTGGCTTGACCAGCTTTTCTTGGCAATCCAGTAAGCCGTCCTCCATCATCGTGAGCAAATAATCGAAATAATGTTGACATGAGGCAAGACCCAATTTGTGAATAAAGCAAGCATTAAGGCAGAATACCCATAACCTACCATTTTGAAATATGTCCTTTCGTCTGAATACTTCTGTCGATCTTGGTATACATCGGTCTGGGCCGGAAGTATTCGCATTGAACCGAATAGTTTCGACCCCGAACCGGTGTATACCGAGGTTGACAGAAGAAATTCGACGTCAGAAAAGTTTTAAAATGACCAATTATGGATATTTTATGTAAACACTCAATTGCTTTATCAGCATTGATAAGAGTATTTGTAGAATTACATGAATGGAATACTATAGAAACAACTGATACAGACTTCATACTCATTTGAGTTTCATGCAAGCATTATTATGTTTAATAGCATAGTATGTGCATACGTATATAAATTAAAACGTTCCCAGATTCAAAGTTAAACAAACAAACAAAATTGATGTAAATATAAAAAGCTATCAGATGGTACTTCGGAATTTGTTTGGAGGATATTCTTCGGATAGTAAAGAAAAGAAGAAAAGTATTGGAAAAGCAGATATTGCTTATGTTTTTATAAAAGATGTTTTATTTCTTAAATCAAAATAAACATCATAGACATTTTATATAAGATATTGGTAAAACTTGTATACAAAAGTTACAATAGTAATGATTTAGATGGCAGTATTACGATGTTGATGATGATGACAGTGTTTAGAACAATCACGATTCATGATATTGATTATTTGTTTATGATGTTTTCTTTACAAATGTTATTTTTAGATAATGTGGAGATGATGATTGGCTTAGACAACTTTGTCATGATGATATTAACCATTTACCAAACGCAAAATATTCGACTGTCCCAAATTGAAAGATTTTGTAGAGGACATTTCAAAATGTGATAAAACTGAAAAACAACCCTCTGATAGGGCAGAAAACAGTGTGGGAAGAGGAGAAATTGCTCGTAAAGAGCAATATCTCCTTCTCCCACATTGTTTTCATTAATCGTCTGCAACAAACTGGTCAAATGTCGTTATTGTTCTCACAGGTTACGTTTTGTGAGTAACAAACATAATAAATGTTATAAGATAATCAATGTCATTAAATAAATAACAATTATCATTAATAGATTTCAAAGATGCTGGAAATATGTAGTAACTTAAGAGTGTTAAACTATCTCCAAGACATAGAATAATATTAGTCTCGATTGGTAAATTCTAAAAATAGGTAATCATCTTGGTTTATTCAAATTGAACCAAAGTCATATAGAACAATCTAACCGGGCGGTTTACATGAATGATGTACTTTATCAAAACAAAACACACCCATCCAGTAAGTGGCATAATTAAGGGGTTGAGCTAGTAGTGGATCGAAATTATGACGACGAAGTGGATAGAGTTTTGACGCATATTTGCGACAACGTTTGCGACATTGTATTATATAGATCTAAATCTTCCTCAGAATGAAATTGAATACTTTGCATCATAAGAAATCTTATGTGAAACAATGAAAGATATAAATGAAAAAAAAAGATATTATTTATAAAAACATAATCCCTAACCCTAACCCTAACCCTAACCCTAAGCCCATTTACGTCACCAGGCCACTTTACGGTTGTGTTAAAACTCAATCCACTTTGTATATTCAGGCGATCCACTACTACGTCGTCGTAATTAAGGTTGTCACTTATTAAAACATAGACTGTAATCCTTATAGCAGACGAATTATGTTACATTTTGGCAAGGCGTTTAGCATAAATGTGTCTATCATCCTGTACACCCATTGCAGCTGCAAATTTCCAAGATTATTTCAAATCTTCAATATACAAAGTGTAAAGGATAAATTTGTCCGCATTACACGTTTTTCATGATGAAAACGACCGATTTGTATTTTTAATGAATAACAATCATAATGTTGCCAAATTAGAAAACCGACAATACAGTAACCTGTTATAAAAATAGTTAGTGTCGAAGAACATAAAAACGCAAGGGGATAATGCAGCATACATATATCGAAACAATATTGGTAGCTTATGAGATTCGTTAAATATATACATATAAATAAGCTAAATACACAAATTATTGGAAAAACAATTAACATTGTAAATAAAGAACAATCTGTCCTGGCGTACTAAAACATTGGATTTATTCGATCGAGAAAGATAAGGAATTCTAATTCGACTTTGATGATATCATTGTGGTACCCCACCCACCCTCATTATGACACAGTTTGAGTTCTGAGAGTGTAGAGAGTCTGAAATGATCCAGACGCAGATATTTCATTCTACACGTTTACATCCTAAATAATCATCCGAAGTAACCCCTAGAATGCTGGTTAATTTCGTAAAAATATATTACGACACGTCTGCTTTCCAAATTTTAAATATCTGCTTGATTTTCATTAGAAAAGATACTGAAAGTAGCACACAGTTTAGATCACAGGCCAGCCGCAAATTATATTAGCGGCTGGTCTAGATCTGACCCGTTTGCATAAGCATGAAGTCGGTGTCAGTACTATAAGGGTTAAGAGTTGGGTTTGAAGGCTGCCAGAAAGTCAAGCGGCAGAGGGAATATGATCGTGGAGTTCTTCTCCGCCGAGATCGTGTTAAGCGTCTGTAGGTACCGGAGCTGCATGGCGGCGGGAGATTCCATCATTACGTCTGCCGCCTCTTTGAGAGCGCGTGACGCTTTCTGTTCTCCTTCTGCGGCAATCAACTAGCAACAGAAAAAAAATGACACGTCACCATATGCAGATTCTTTCAAATATCATACTATATTTTTGTTATAGTTATAGTTATAGTAAGTTACTGACACATGGCCTATGTGGGTTCTCTTCGTCAGTGCCGTACCAACATGTTTCAGTTTTGTAACGGCTTACCTTGACACACCAGCGCTAGGCTAGGACTCTTAAGTGACTTTCCAAAGGTCACTCCCACGACATCAGGGCCGCAGTGGGGCTCGAACCCGGGACCCCCGAGTTCTAAGTCCACCACCTTAACTCCTGAGCCACACAGAACCCTCTGATATCTTTGTTTCATGTTATCTAGTTTTGATGCACATAGAGCTAAAGACTGCATACACAATTGTGGCAAAAGTAAAGATTTCTTGATACAGAAAAATATACGTTTATACACAACGGTTTCTTTACAAAGTTACACATGTATTTACCATATTTTACAACTAGAGAATCTTAAAGTCATCAATCTTTGCTTATATTTATAGTTATAGACAAGCCACAAAGTCTCATACAATAGAATGGGTTGACCCCTATACATGTATAGAAATACACATGTAGGCCTTCACTGCAGTGGAATGCTAGCCAAGACAAAAGGTTAAAGCAATGCTTTTGGTGTACCCCCAAATAGAAAACATATCATCTTCGTTTATTTTAGACAGATTGATTGATAATACTACAATGTTTAAGCTCTTGTCTTTGTATAGGATCATATGATAATATCGAAATTGAAAGTACGGAATCCAGCCATCGGAAACCTATTTTCATTGAAATTCGGTTTAAGCTATTGACAAAAAAGGAAATCGCTCGAAATAATTTCGAGGCTGGTCGAATTCAAAGCAACTGACAACAATATTTAACTATAGTATACCGTGTAACATAGCATAATTGGGACGAAACAAGTGCGGCAAAAAGAGAAATGTCTAACTCGAGACAAACTTCCCTTATCTGTACTTTTCTTGAGGCGACAATATAAACCTACACTATATAAAATGTATAATCTGGAACAAATGATAAAGTTAGCCGCGAGTACTGGATATGTCTCCAAGATGCAGAATCAAAAGATATCTAAGTTGTAAGAACTTGTTTCGCTTTCGATGTAAAATGTTTAAGTTAACTAAATCGACTTACCTTGGCTCGAGCCTCTCTGTTAGCCTCAGCCTCGGCTGCCATGGCTCGCTGTAGATTCTCCGGGAGACAAACATCAGTTCTGTGGTAAAGATGACAAATAATCCCATCAACAGTATCATTCATGACATGGGGGAATAAGATGGCAATTGAAGCTAGAAAAACCTGAATCAGGGGTGATATAATCAACTGTACGTATTGCCCATGACATGGGGGGAATAAGATGGCAATTGAAGCTAGAAAACCTGAACAAGGGGTGACATAATCAACTGTACGTATTGCCCATGACATGGGGGAATAAGATGACAATCGAAACAAGAAAACCTGAATCAGGGGTGACATAATCAACTGTACGTATTGCCCATGACATGGGGGAATAAGATGACAATCGAAACAAGAAAACCTGAATCAGGGGTGACATAATCAACTGTACGTATTGCCCATGACATGGGGGAATAAGATGACAATCGAAACAAGAAAACCTGAACCAGGGGTGACATAATCAACTGTACATATTGCCCATGACATGGGGGAATACGATGACAATCGAAACAAGAAAACCTAAACCAGGGGTGACATAATCAACTGTACGTATTGCCCATGACATGGGGGAATAAGATGGCAATTGAAGCTAGAAAACCTGAACCAGGGGTGACATTATCAACTATACGTACTGCCCAGATTGTCCTAAAGCATAAACGGACAAGTCAACTGTTACTGAAACCTACCATAAATCCATTATACGGACAAGTGCAGGCACAGCTTTTGCTTTTACGGACAATTGAATAAGAATGTGATTTCGCCACCCTTGTGAATGCTATGGACATGTCCACCATATGAATATGTATGGAGATGGAGACGAAAAGACCACAACATGGTTCAACAGTATCATGGACGTATATTCGCCCATCAAGTTTGCATTTCGGAGACCTTTGCAAACTTAGTAAGCGAATGTATGAGCAGAATTATGCAAGCTTGATAGACGCGTACCACCCAAAATGTTATTGGCATGACACATTCACCATTATAAATGATAAAGAAATATTGAATGATACTTAAATTAAGCGATTAAAATGATAAAGACCTAAAGTCATCTGATTAGCAAAAAAGGTACACCAGACTAGACAAACGCCTTATGTCCATCTTTGAGAACTATTGTTTGTATGATGGTTGATAAATTCAGTTCAATATGCCGCGGACATCATCAGAGGAAAAAGGTTTTGTTTTAAGTTAAGCCTATTCTTTTCGGTTGTTCTTTTCTGAGGCAAAACATTTAATCAGTCTGGAAACAGAATGATCATTTTCAGATTTCGCCAGGTAATATTTTAAAGGGAGATTGTCTATTTTGCCCATGGTAAGGTTAGGAATGAAGTTATCTTTCTCTGACGACACTGGCACAATTGTTACTGGCTAGTTAAACGTGCTTAATTTAAATTTCCACAGGCTACTTTATCATAAGTGAATGAATGTATTTAACTTACATTTCCACTCGCTCAACAACCACTCCCCATGGATCTGTAGCCTCATCTAGCATCACCTGTAATATGTGTAACATTAGTTACCCAATACATCATCACAGTTTTCAAACTGACAGCATGGAGATATAGCTTAATCAGATATACCAAGCTTAAATATGCATTAAAATGACAATATAACAGGCTTTCTTCCTTTAAATACAAAATCGTGTTATGGATAATGATGAGCATTTTCAACCTTGTACTTTTCCTCTCACAAAACATGTTAAGAGCAATTTTTGCTTTCCCTACAATGTGTTCCAGAGTCGCCTGCATCAAACTCGTCATGTGTCGCTGTTGTTTGGTAATGGACTAAACAATTTAGACAAATTATAAAGTTGTTGGGAAAGAATTAATTAGCAACAATAACAATTAATTCTTCGTCTGAAACCACGAACCTTCATTTTCTCGTTGATATTATCTCTCTCGGCTAACAGATCCGTCATTGAGTAGGTTCCCAGCACATTACGTAATGTTGTGGCGCCCAGTAGTTTAACCGCCCCAAAAACGTTCGTAACCTTGGTAACGGAGGCAATGGGGTCGATCACGCGTGAGTACATAACGGCGTCTACAGTAACCGTCACGTGATCTTTCGTGAGAATCTGCAAGAAGTGAATTAAGGACATGTTCTACAGTTTTATAAAAAAATAATCCTTTCATAGAATATTCTAAATTTTTGATATATTATTTAAAATTTTATTGTGAATTCAGAATGAAAAGAAAAATGCATGTCGACGAGTAAAATGTTTTGTAAAATGACAGTTTCCATGGTAACCGTTTGGGCAAAAATATCATTATGACCATACCACATTATTAACACAAAAAACATGAATTCATATATCCAAAAATTTATAATGCAATGGTTCTCGCAATTATTACAATCTGAGCATTTTTTGTAATATAATCAGTTTTTCAAATGTTAGTATTTGACAAATCACAATAAAAATTGATATGCATATTGCTTGAAGATATTTCAAGTTTCCTTTCATAGATTTTTTTTATTTTTTAGTATGTGAAGTAAAATTTATTCTCGAAATACAATATGCAAAAAAAAGATATGTTGACGAGTTATTTTTTCTGTAAAATGACAGTTTCCATAGTAACCGTATTTGAAATACATTTATAAAAACGACTTGAAAAACTTTAACTTGAAAAATAGAAGCTTGGGGCTTAGCATGCATGAGAAATATATAATAATGTTAATAACCTTTCATACTCTTATGGATAATATGATCTTTCTTTGAAAATAATTGCATACAGTAAATTTCATCCGAATTAAAACGTGTGTCCGACTACTATGCACGTTCGTCTTCGGTAGCAGATTATTATCTCTCTGGGATGCGCAGATGAAGTGCGCAAAAAAAACTACCGAGAACTTCCTTAAGGAGCATTTACATTCTGAATTGAGACAATGTTTCGTAAAATACTACTACAAAACTACAAGAAAAGTCAGTTGAATGATTACTCAAATGATATACTAGTAGCCCATGTGTTTTCTTATAGTAAACTAAATTTAAATCTGACATCACTTTGACGAACTTACGGTACCTATACTTTGAAACATTAAAAGACTGTATTTATCGGATGGAATTTCCCAACCAGAATACGACCCTCTTAACACGTAGGTTATAAAATCTACGAGTCAATGAGTATAACCTAAGCTGTCAAGTTGAATAAAATGAGCTACTATAAATATACGAATAATACGTGATGATGTATCATGCTAAATACATGCACGATATCGTATAACTATTCAAGTTGTTTGAAGAGGCGTAAAATAAGTTCCGGACACCTTTTTAAAAGTTGAAATGTTTTGTTTGTCCGATAAATCACTGAACCATTTAACAGATTTAAGCGACGTACAGTTTTCAATCACTGTTCGACAAAGACGTATTCAACACATGCCCAAGAGGAATACATCAATAAATGACATTGTTAAGTACGTATGAATATCAATCGTTTTTCAAAATACACAGCCGTAATAGTTTTAATCTACGTTGTAGAGGGACACTTCAAAGTGAAAAAGATATCTCGGAAATGAAACATACCTAAAGTGTCATCTATATTTGGAAGAGATTCAGTAAATGCTGCGTGTACTTACTTCTTGCGGATTGATATCAAACGACTGCGTTCTTAGGTCAACTGTCACAACGGAATCCATGCAAGGATACACGAAAAATAGTCCTGAAAAAAGAGTTGTGTGTGAAAGGTCACCAAGAATATAATTCTATGATTATGATACGTAGAGTATATACCATTACTTTCTGTATCCTAAAGGCAGTGAGTGACACAAGAAGAAACGACATACTATGGTTATTTCCGCTTTCGTTATGATCGCTTTAATACATGTCAAGAAATCTTATGTACAAAGGAGTTGGTTGTGCGTTAGTAGGCAAGAAACCACTGGTAAGGCGTGAATCGCAACGGTTCAGTTTGTCATCCCGTTTTCATAGAAGGTATTTTCATAATAACCTCTAAGTTAACAACATGCTGATTCCTTTAACAAAACTATTTCATGTTTTAAGTTGCACAAAGTTTAAAGGAAAGAAAACATAAAACAAAATAGGGATAGAAAAGGATAAGCAAAAGGCGGAGGAGAGGAAACAATCGGAACACCTGGCAATTTCTTTAAATAACCTCGGAGGTAATGCCGTTTTGAAAGAAGTCTGGCAACATGGTGTCGACGAAGGGCATGTCCGTTTCAATCGTATCTACTCGGCAATCCCCGGCACAAGCCGAGGAATGCCTAGTTGAAACGATTGAGAAAATATGAAACACAAATGTGTTGCTATGATAATCTTTAATGAAATAAGTAACAACAACAACGATCAATTGTGATATTTACCAATTTGTATGTATTTACATAAATATTAAGTCACTGTGTATAATGTTGTAATCAAGTGTTATCCGGCGGAAAACAGCCGAATTTCCCCAGGGTTTCTGGTGCATTCATGAACTACCTACGAGGTTTATTTACCGACTTGTCAGGGATTGCCGAGAAGAGACGATTGGGAGAGAAAAATAAAAACAACCTACCTGGTCCTTTCGCACCTCCGTGTAGTATACGACCCAGACGGAATATCACAGCTCGCTCATATTCTTTCACCATCTGTCAAGGGAAACAAATCATGTTAGCAAAATAATCCCTTTTAGTGACAGTTTCATCCCTTGTTTTGAATATAAAGTCGATTCACAAACAAACCCACCCATATCATTATAAAATCAAATGAGGTCATTATGTCGGAATTCTGTAACTTAAATTGTGAACAGGACATATGAAGTTGCAATGCGTCATATAGAAATATTCAATACACGGGGAATTCTTTATCTAAAATATCGCATTACTACACATTTTAAGAAATGAAATAATATCTAATGTGTCACTGTACCCCGTATGCTACCGAATGTTTCAAAATCAATATCATCCAAAAACAAATCCGTGCTTGTAAGTTATGTTTTCTTTGTCACTCTGATTTCTACAAATCAAAATTTATAATATAATTCTTTCTTGCTTCCAGGTAGAATATACATATATATTTCCCATTTTGAAACGCATTCTTTAATCGGCTTATACTTCGGTCGTTCTCGATATACCTCGTGTGTGTGCGGGGTCGGTCGTTCTCGATATACCTCGTGTGTGTGGTGTGTGTGTGGTGTGTGTGTGTGTGTGTGTGGGGGGGGCAGGAACTTGTTCGCATTTCACCGAATGTATACCGACAACGCCCGAAGCAACCCGACGAAAAAATATATTTCAAAATTGCGGATTATGGGTATTCTACCTTAGTTTGTTAACTGCTATTGCTTTCAAAGTAACCCGGTAACACAAAGAAAACATATTGCAGGATGAGCCAATCGCTATATTTGCTTGCGTAGCAAGCAATTGTATTCATGTAAAAAGGCATTCAAGAGCCTCAAAGCTAAATTTGCAGCAATGGTGAGGCCAAACCCGAAGCATGGGTAGGTTTACAGTACGCCAGGATACGACTGAAATTCTGTTGAAAACTGCGTTAAACCCCATTAACAATCCAACAATCGACTTACCTTTAGAGAACAGAGCAGCGAGAATGGGAAGAAGAGTATAATGACGAGGACAGACAGCACCATTAACAATGAGGCACATATATCGTTAAACCCCATTAACAATCCAACAATCGACTTACCTTTAGACAACATAGCAGTGAGAATGGGAAGAAGAGTATAATGACGAGGACAGACAGCACCATTAACAATGAGGCACATATATCGTTAAACCCCATTAACAATCCAACAATCGACTTACCTTTAGACAACAGATCAGCGAGAATGGGAAGAAGAGTATGATGACGAGGACAGACAACACCATTAACAATGAGGCACATATATCCGAGGAATCGTCGTCATTCTCTGCGGTGGCTGACACGTCGGACTTGGCTAAATAGAACATAGGCATAAACATATACATAGGCATAGACATAAACAAATACATTTGTATTGACATATGCATAGAGATATAGGCATAGAACAGAGAAATGCACATAGACATAAACATAGAACAGAGATAAAAACATAGACAATGAACATTTTCATACAAATAGACATATGCATAGACATAGAATATATACAAAAACATGGACATAGAACATAGACTTAAACACCGAATATAGACATAAACATAGATATATATATTAACATAAACATAGACATAAACAAGCATATATAGACAAAGAACAGAGGCATAACATAAACATACACATAGACATCTATGTATAAAGACAATAACATAAACATAGACCCAAACATAGATATAGACATAAAACATAAATATAGAACATTTTTATAAACATAGACATAGGCATAGACGTAGAACAGAGACATAAGATAGACTTATACAAAGACATAGATATATACATAGACTATATATAGACATACAACATAGACGTAGACCATATACACGGAACAAACACATAGACATAGACTATAGACATAGAACATAGACATAGAACAAAGACAAAAACATAGTCATGGAACATAGACACAGAACATAGACATTAAACATAGGTATAATAGAACATAGAACTAAGACATATATATAGACTATATATAGACATACAACGTAGACGTAGACCATATACACGGAACATACACATAGACATAGACTATACACATAGAACATAGACATAGAACAAATACAAAAACATAGTCATAAAACATAGAACATAGACACAGAACATAGATATTAAACATAGGTATAATAGAACATAGACATAGACATAGACACAGAACATAGACATCAAACATAGAGCATAGGCATAATAGAACATAGACATAGTCCATATACAAATACATAAACATAGAACATAAACATAACGCTATGATTATTAAAGTGTCACTCCTTTTGAAAGGGCCAGATAGTTTGGCTTATGAGACACCTCTCACTGACTATACCAAGTACGTCCCAACTTCTATCACTATGCCAGGCGCCTAGCGGATATAAGTTAGTAACCATTGAAATTAACTAGCTCACGGCTCACGAACCGACCATTTAGGAACAAGTGCCACGAGCAACATTCTTTAAGAGCAATCTCTCCTTTTCCCACATTGTTTTCAAGAGTCGTCTTCAACAAACTGGTCAAATCTCGTTATTGTTGGATAATGGGTTAACGCTACTATCCTTACGTTTTGGTTCGTCGACATGCGATGGGCCGGCTGTAGCACCTATCATCTCCATGTGTAACAGCTTTCCTTCGTCCAGCACGTCTTCTGTGGGCTCGTCGGTCTTACCCAGGGCTTCTAACTCTTTCTCAGACATGTTGATGAAACGTTCTTAATCTTCCTGCTAGAATAGAGAAGTTTGTTTTAACCCTTTACCAAACGTATAATTTTCGGCTGTCCCAAATTGACAGAGTTTGCAGACGACACATCAAAATGTGATGAAATTGGAAAATAATCCTCTGATTGGGTTGAAAAGATTCCTGAAAAGGGAGAATTTGATCGTCACGAGCAATTTCTTTCTTTCCCATAATGTTTTCCAGGGTCGTCTGTAACAAACTGATGAAATGTAGTTATTTTTTGGTAAACAGTTAGATCAGTAATCGGTAGAAAGCAGACGTTCGCTAACAGTGGTCCATGATAATTGATATGAAACCCCGATTCTATCGTTTTCTTTCAGGCATTTAATAAAGGCGAGTTGCTCTTAGGCCAGTCTGTCTGTTGTCATAGAACAATGTTTGTGCTGGAAATTGGTCAATGGCTAGAAGCCTATTCGTGCTTTTCGAGGCAGTTGTAAAAAATTGTTTACTTTTAAATTACTTGAAATATGAGAATATTCATTTTAGCGTACTCAGATAGGTATTGATCGGTGTTGAAAACTTCAGACATTAGTGTAACAAAAGCAGAAACTGCTATAATCGATGGTTCTTACATAATGTACAAATTCAAATATAATGTCTCAAAACAAGAATCGTCGACTTTGGATAATTTTACCTTAGACTGGTCACATTAAAAATGATTTACCTGAAGTATATGTACATAGAATGCTGATCATAGAGATAGATTCATTTTGAAGAGGTATACGGACATTGGCCCCCCGGACATTTGCCCCCCCCCCGACATTTGCCCCCCCCCGGACATTTCCCCCCCCCGACATTTGCGCCCCCCGGACATTTGCCCCCCCCCCTCCCCGACATTTGCCCCCTTTTTGGTATAGGGCGGACATTTGCCCCCTCACCGCAATGCAGAAGGCGGACATTTGCCCCCTCAAATTATTTTTTCAACTTGCTTGACTTGATCGTATTCCGTTATGATTAAACAGGAATTTAAATGGAAATAATAATTGGATCAGACTAACATGTCAATTTTGCGCTATTACGCCGATGGCACTTGGTTAATTATGCTCATCCAACCGTGAAACGGCGGCATACGTGCATAAATTGATTTGATCTTATTTTATCATTTTCGTTAAATTATTTCTCTCATAATCAAATGTGATGGTGATTGTCATACCGACACAACCTTTTGTCTTCTTTGTTTTTTTTGTTAGCCTTAAGAGACAAATCGGTAAATAAGATTAAAGATGTGATCAATATGTCAATTATAAAAAAAAATCAATTCATTAAGTTTCATGGTTGGATGAGAAGGATTGGCCAAGTGTCAGCGGTGTGTTTTTGATTCGTCGTCTCGATTTTAACACCTATAGGGGATTAGGAGGGAAGAGCTAATAGAGTAAAATTGATGAAAATATCATTTTCCTTTTAATTTCTATTTAAATATAACGTAAAACGATCAGGTCAAGCAGATTGAAAAAAAAGATAATATGAGGGGGCAAATGTCCGCCTTCTACATTACGGCGAGGGGGCAAATGTCCGCCCTATACCAAAAAGGGGGCAAATGTCCGGGGTGGCAAATGTCCGGGGGGCAAATGTCCGGGGGGGGGCAAATGTCCGGGGGGGCAAATGTCCGGGGGGGCAAATGTCCGAGATTCTTTTGAAGAACATGTAAATCCAATATGAGTCAGGCATAGATATGATTTTTTAATGATAAATCATATGTATAAACCTTAACACAAACAAATAATGCCAGTATAGATAAGACATACACTGCCACAATCATGGCATAATAAAGGATCGAACAAAAACATCATAAGATTTATCATACAACCAGGTGATGGTCTTACTAATCACCTTCCGATAAGAACTTGCTTAAAGGTCATATTTCCCGATAAACAAAATTTTCTTTAATTATGGTTTTTGAATTAGGTTATGGTTTCGTTATGACTGAGGTAATGATTTTTTTCTCATACAGAAGCGAAAAATGTTGTTTTTGACTACTTTTATTCACCTTTATCGATTTTTGTGAATGACTTATCTCCCTTGTTGTGACGTCATTTGTGCTTCAAAGTCATATGAACTGTCAGTAAGAAGAATCTAGTTCTCAGTAACGACGGTGTTTTTGCACAAATTTCGGACATTTTAAGTGTTGAATCGTGTTTTGGGAAACGTAAATTGGATATTGAATATGGTATTTTGACAGGTCTTCTGGTGTTATTCTGCTTTTGGTCGCAGGGATGCGAGTTTCTCCCGTTTTCCGACGAACATAAAAGCTGCAAAAAGTTTCGATAAGTAAACTGGACCGTGTTTACTTTACAAATAAGCAAAAGATATATTCCCCAAACAAGAACAGTAGGCTGTGTTACTTTCACTTCGAAGACGGCAAGTTAACGCATTGTTAGGCGTTTCCAGAGAATTGATTTTATTGATCATTAATTGATCGGACTCAATTCAAAGTAATTTATACAGGTGAAGACGCTTTAATTTCATTCTACTTAGTGAGTAACCGTTATATTTCCCTTATTTCAAACACACCGACAACATTCACTAGTCTTGCTAGATCTTTATATAGAATTTGCACTGTGTAAATGTAGATAAATTCAAGAAAATGATAAATCACGTTGATTACACCTTTTTTGAAAGTTAATTTCCTTGAATGACTCTCTTACTCGCCAAGTGAGTTTTGTTTGGAACAGATTAACTATGCTACATACTTAGTTAGAAATACTTAATTAGGCTGCTTTACGATTATATTACGTAAGAATTCAAAGGGTTGCAAGAATATGTTAATTTCATCCAACATCATAAGTTATTGTATATCCATGTCTTTGGGTTTTAAACGCTTAAAGGCATCTTGTTCTTATTTGCAAAACTTGTTTTATGTTTTAACATAATCAGAGAAACGTTGCCATTGTACATAAATGAGACAAAATGAAAAATGTACGTTGATTGCTATGATAACAAACTGATTAAAACAAGCAAGTTTCTTTTATCTGCCGTTGTCTTTGAATGAAAATTCAAAATAATGAATATTTGATATCCGCAAACTGTCTCTGAACTCATCAACGCAAATGATAATGGGTTCGATCTTAACTTAAGCGTTTGCTTTTCGGAATTATTTAAATCACACACCTCATTTTTTGCCATTGGTAATATTGGTTTAAATGACGTATGTCACACTGAAATGCAGGTGTTCAAACATGATTATTACAAATTTATATTGATGATTTAGTAATAAGATAACTAAATATATAATTTACACATTTGAACATAATCTCTTTGTTTACAATTTAATTGATTATTGTCAGTTTACCTCACATACAAAGGGTCAATCAACCAACATCGGACATTACAAGGATTAAGGGTCGTGATGCAAATTAACACCAATCTGCCACATTTGCACAGTATATTTCAAGTCTCAAGTCCTTTATTGTTTAGGCGAAAGATAGCCTCTGGCATTAATCTCTTAAATATCTCTGTTGTTAATTAACAGGTCTGACACGTTCTGCTATTCCAGACATGAAATAACAAGCGTCAATCTCACACTTTCAATGCGCGGCAATAAAATTTATCTAAAAAATCCATTGTTAAGATATAACCAATTAAGACCAAACTCTCACAGGATGTTTGGATTGATAAGGTGTGTCAGGACATATTTATCTCTCAATGTGACTTACGTCTGATACTTTGTCGTTATGTCGTTATCATATCCAAAGAAGTGGACATGTTGTCTTTTCTATTAGAATAGTTTGACACTTCAATAAGTATATGATAATCATTATTCACCAAAACGGTATTAACTCTATGTTTTCAACAAAAACAACGTTTTAACATCAAAATCAAGTTTTGTCAAATTGATATTTAAATTCCAAAATCATAACAAATAAATTCAAATATGTTTATTAAAGGTTGTTAGTAAAATAAACTATGACGATTTTTTTGTTTTAGCTGTTAATTATTAAACCTGTCCGAAAATTAAATGCTCAATATGTCAAGGCTACTTACACGAGAGAAAACGAACATAAATGTAAAGTGAATATGAAGAACAATTCTTAAGTCAAAACAGTTGATCTAGAAAGACGACATCGGAATCAATTTCGAAATCATAGACCTTTTACTGGGGGTGGAGTTACTGGAAAGTTGCCGGATGATTTCAACAAATACTCTTGAATGTGCCAGTGTTTAGTTTTGAAATTTGGATGTGTGGTGAAAATGTGAGTTAAAGGATATCCTTCGTATCACAAGTAAGTTGATGTGTGGTGAAAATGTGAGTTAAAGGATAACCTTCGTATCACAAGTAAGTTGGGTTATAATACGGTTTGTTTGTTCGCAATTTATGATCTTCTCCCGTTTCATTTCATGTATTGATAAGACAATGCAGGGTGAATTTGACAGTTAATAGTTATACGATGTACGGTTTTAAGACAATTCGTTTATTCAGATCTATGTCTTTGTTTACTACTCAATTAAAACCTTAATGCTAATACACGATCATTGACGAAAAAGTACTCGTGTTTTTTTTTCAACAAATATTAATAAAAATAGCTGTTTTCACAAATATCGTCAAAATTTCAAGCCGATTCTTACATATGAAAACATTTACAAATCCTTTCAAATTTACGCATTACGTCACTTACTCTTTTTTTCAGAAGAATATTCTTATAATATGAAACATATTCAATAAAGAAAATGCACTGTCAATCCAAACATTGACTTAAGGATTGCTATTTCGAGGAAAATCGTCCCAATTTCAAGCCGTTCCTTTCATATGAACGCATTGACATATCCTTGTAAATTCACGCGATAAATCACTAATTTATTTTTTTCAAATGGATTTTCTTATAATATGAAAAATATCCAGTATAGAAAATTCACTGTCAATCCAAACAATGACTTAAGAATCATTTTTTCAAGGAAAATCGTCCAAATTTCAAGCCGTTCCTTTCATATGAACAGGTTTACGCAATGACAAATCCATGCAAATTCACGGGTTAAGTTATTAATTTATCTTTTTTCAAATTGATATTCTTATAAAATGAATCATATTCAATAAATAAAATGCGCTGTCAATCCAAACAATGACTTTAGGATCGTTTATTTGAAGAAAAACACCACTTCTAGCCAGCGATCGCTCTTCACGCCCTTTACATGGCGCATTCAGTGGATCACGAGTGACGTCACAGCAAAGGGAAGTAAGTCATACGAACTTTTATTAATCGGTGCGCTATGACGGTGATTTATTGTGTAATGCGTTATGCTAAAATGTTGCAAATAATTTCAATGTGATTCTTTTACTTCATATTTTAATTTTATGAAATAAACCCAACCTGTACATATGACCTTTAACTGCCAAAAGAATTTTATAATGAGAAAAGCATTATTTCAAAGAAATAGGTCCTTGGAATCGTCTCTCCGGGAATCTTTCAATAACGCTCACGTTAGCTTATATTGTACATTTGTTTAATCAAATGTTCCCGTATGACAGTTGAGATTACATAAATATTTTTTAACACTCGTTTAGTAGTTTAGTTTAAACTTATTTATTTTACATCGATTGTGATGGAAGCTTGAAGCTTATCAAATTCACTCTCGATGACTGCTTACTGTTTATCAGTACTCGCGCCGATTTGTGGGTTAGTCCCGCCAATTTTCACCTCGCCTAACGGGGATTCGAACCCGGGACCCTCGGTATAAGAGGTCGACGATCTACCGCTCCACCACGCCCACTACGAGAGGTCCGGATAAAGGGTTTAATTGCTTATCTAAACTCTTTACTGTTGGTACTCATTAGAATAAGATATATACTTATAAGAGAGAAAGAGACGTTCCAACTATCTGCATCTAATCTGTGCATCTATAGTTTTTTAAATAATACATGTTAAATTTTTAACACCCCAACAAAACATCTCGTGATTTGATACTGCACACTTCATGAATCCCAGAGACAGAAATAATGATGTCAACTATGTCTCGGGAAACCTGAGCAATTTAGACTGAATTGCTCTGTTGGTCATTTAACCCGTTTAGTCCTGGAACCGACTTAATGCTTATGCAAACAATTTAGATCCAGGCCAGCCGCCAAGTAAATTGGCGGCTATTCTTTAATCTAATCCGTTTGCCACTCTGAGAATCTTTCATCAACAAAATTCAGCAGATATTTAAGGTTTTGGGAAGCAGACGACGCAAAAAGTAAAATCTAGTAAATTACCCTGCAGTCTATGGATTAAAGGTTCCCGTGATGCATATCTCTAAGCTAAAACTCTGTAAAATCAATGCTAACAGATAGTAATATGCTCATGTTGAGCAAATCCTCGCTTTAGCATAATAATAACCATCATTCTAAACCTAATGTCGAATGCATCTGTTTATAAATGTACCTGCATTATAAATATGATAAATAAATATTCAGAAACTATTCTCTCTTACCCTCAATGTCTATGTACATGTTCACTGTATAACATCCATGAGTGTATCAACGAAACTATGAAATACTACAAAACTGCCGCATTCCGGAGAGATTGTATTTAAATATGTAAACCGTTCTCTGTTGTTGGTAATATCAAACCGGCGTTATTATCCCCTTACCCCCTACCATAAACTCGCTTGTTTCAACGCATCCGGGGCTAATGGAAAATATCTTCACAAAGAGGTCTTAGGAGATATGACAAACCTATTGCAATAAACAATTTCTTCTTTAATATGTTGATTTTCGTAGAACTATTTCACTAGAGCTTATATACTATACCCCAGGCGAAGGGTGGACTGAGTAACTGAAAACGCCAGTGAGTCGTTGAGAGAAGACATGGTTCGAAATAGTTATGCACTAGATCGACATTTTACGGAGAAACGGTTCACGGGATTGAACGTTTATCCCAAGAAATGTTTCTATGCTAACGTACTGTTCTTGAACATATTTGCTGAGATCCGCACAGGTTATATAATCAAGTCAGTAAGCAGACGTCAGAAAAGGTTAATACAATCAATATTTGATAACTTAAACTTAACCCTTTACCAAACACCAAATTTCGACTGCCCCAAATTGAATGAGATTGCAGATGACATTTCAAAATGTGAAGAAGTTGAAACATAATCTTCCGATAGGGCAGACAACATTGTGGGAAAAGGAGAAATTGCTCGTTCAGAGCAATTACTCCTTTTCTCGCAATGTTTTCCAGATTCGTCTGCAACAAACTTGTCAGATATCGTTATTGTTTGGTAATGGGTTAACATATATCATTTTACCTGCGTTCAATCCTCAGCCTAACAGGACAATGTAGGTAAGTTGTAAATAGTGATATCGTTTTTCAGATCTATTTCACTATTATCCACCCACTCGTATCGGACTTGTGAAATGTCCAAATTGAAAACATTAACAGACGACAAATAGGAAGTTTAAAAAAAAATATCTTACGTGATTCTAAGATAGGTCTATTGTAACAAAAGAGATGAATTGTTCGTTAAACATGTAAACGCATTTTCCGTGTCTTAGTAATCTCTCGCCTGACGTGAATGGTTAAACAATGTGATAGATCCGATGGTATCAGTTTTACCCTTTACTAAACGCCAAATTTTCCAACCGTCCAAAATTGAAAGAGTTTGCAGATGACATTTCAGAATGTGATGAAATTGAAAAAAAGTTCTTCTAAAAGGACGGAAAACATTGTGGGAAAATGAGAAAATGCTCGTTAAGAGTAATTTCTCCTTTTTCCATGGTGGTTTCCAGAGTCGTCTGTATTAAACTGGTCAAATGTTGTAATTGTTTGGTAATGTTGTTAAGATGCTTTTCACAGGTGTGAGCAAATTTGGAAGTTAAAGATAAATTCTTTTAAAACTGCACAACAACTGCACTCTAATATGCTACGCATTTTTATATCATCGATTTACAAATAATAACATAACCATTTCGAGATTAATTTTAACTAGTTATTTGTATCTGTTCATGTAGCCAGTTTCCCAATATTGGTATATTCTCGCCGCATCACACCATTAACTATAAAGTTGAATTCGGAAAGCATGCCTTTGTTGGTTGAGTTCGTTATTAGGAAGTCATCTATTTTGCAAATAATTAATTTATTTAGTACGACTGAAGTCGCCTTCTACAACGTTTGTAATCGTAACCAAAAAAAGTGTCCACTTATTTATTAGTCAAAGTAATTCGGCGTGAAGATTGCTTTCTATTTTATGATGGGGCAATCTAACTGGAGAATATGCCCGATGCAAAAGAATTCTCAAAATGTGTCGATCGCGTCGAATTAGTTTGACTACTTATTTACTTACTTGTGTTCTTTTAAATTCCTCTGATTAATCAAAACGACGGCTTGGCTTGTACACACTAAGTTACGACTGATACTAAGAAACTTTCACTTATTAAACTGCTCCTATGGCGATACGTGCACTGCGAACAGGGAAATGTATATGCTACAAGTCATGTATACGATGCCAGTATGAAAGGGGCCAGTTTATTTATAGCAACAAAGGGCCCTTCGTGTGTAAACGCTAAAAGGGACGCTAGTTTATGGGCGATCAATATATTCCAGGTGTTGGTATCGCGGCCCGGGGGTGTCAGGGTCTGGTTATCTGATGGCAGTGATTACGGATGATAAACACAGGGGCTAGCACCCTTCACCCCACTAATTGAATCTCCCAATCACAAGAGTCCTTAACCGTTTACCAAACGCAAAATCTTCGACTGTACCAAATTGAAAGAGTTTGCAGACGACATTTCAAAATTTGATGAAATTTGAAAATATTCTTCTGATAGAGTAGAAAACATTGTTGGAAAAGGAGAAATTGCTCGTTAAGAGCAATATCTCTATTCCACAATGTTTTTACAGAGTCGCTTGCATCAAACAGGTCAAATGCCGTTATTGTTTTGTAATGGGTTTAACACTCGTTTGAGTTTATTCTATCCCCAAATTGATGATGGATAAATATACACAAAATACAAACAACAGAAGTTCACGTAAAACATGATGTAATAAACAAGGAGAAATACAAAGGGAACGAGACAAATCGACACGGGACATTATACGTTTGGAACATGTATTTGCTTCCCTTCTTTTGTCCAACCTTTTCACCGACAATGGAGAAAGCCTGACATAAGGAAGCAATCGTTATACCTATTGTCAATTGGACGAGTCACAAGTGCTCATATGACAGGGATTCATGACAATTTGCAATTCCGTTAATTTTTATTGCATTTCAGCCAAATTGATTTCAATTTCGACAACTGTACATTTACTCCATCAGATTAAGGATTAATAGTTACTCCATCCTCCCGATGTATGATATAATGACAAATTGAGAGAATTAAGAGAAAACACAAACAGACGGGCAACACAGTGTTTCTTTGCGGTATTGTTAGAAACCGTTGTGACAAAAGGATAGTCTTGGCGGTTCTCGAGTCCTCCGTGCCACATACGACAATGTCAGCTGTAGTTGAGTAAGGGATTAACCCTTTACCAAAAGCCAAAACTGACCCAAATTCAAAGAGTTCGAAAAAAGCATTTCAAAACGTGATGAAACTGAAAAGTAATCCTTTGATAGGGCAGACAATATTGTTGGAAAACTTAAAAGGAGAATTTGCTCGACAAGAGCAGTTTCCCCTTTTCCCATAATGTTTTCCAGAATCGTCTGCAACGAACTGGTGAAATGTCGTTATTGTTTGGTAATGGGTTAGTATATCATCACGTTTTCAACAGGACTAGATTGAAACGTAATCAGAGCCTAATCTGTGATGTGTTATAAATGACATGTCTATCGATAAGGCCATCATTCTATCACCGATAGATCTTATCTGATGAATCAATTAGCTCCCTTTTCCGGTCGTAAATTGATTACAGCAGCATAATTTAAAAGGAACTCCAAATAAGTCAAACAAACCTCAAATGGTTTACGGACATTTGCCCCCCGGACAATTGCCCCCGGACATTTGCCCCCTTTTTGGTATAGGGCGGACGTTTTCCCCCTCGTCACAATGTAGAAGGCGGACATTTGCCCCCTCATATTATTTGATTGAACAAATTAATATGAGGGGGCAAATGTCCGCCTTCTACATTACGGCGAGGGGGCAAATGTTCGCCCTATACCAAAAAGGGGGCAAATGTCCGGGGTGGCAAATGTTTCATCCGGGGAACAAATGTCCGGGATTCACCTCAATTGTATATATATATATAATCTTTATTAATGTCTAGTATGTCTTTTTAGCGCTCAAAGTCTAAACTCATTAGGTATTACTGATTACCTAGAATAGAAACCACATTAAATGCGGTTACAATGTGCATAAAAAATACGTGGTCGTTTCATTTTAACCTATATAGTAGAGACCTTTACAACAAAGCTAGGGTAAAAAAAAGTCCGGGTAAAAGGCTACCTGATATAACAAGAGCAGTAAAGGCGTAAAACTAATTTACATACAATCTTGGGTTATCCCTTTTTGACTATAAAGTATGAACTAAAATATCAATTTTCTAGTACACAAAGCACGACGAAGTCTAAATACTTCGATATAGGTACACAAGAACCATGAAATGTATGCAGAAGTGGCCAGCTAGTTGAACAGAACAGAAGTATATTTTACAACGTTAACTTATGGATAAAACATGTTTAATATATCCACCATATAGACATATACAAGAGAAAAGGTATATTCTGATGTCGTTACACAAAAGAGCTTTTGTTTTGCTGTTTGATATGCAAGAAGTGATTTAAAGCATAATTGATTCGACAGGCGTCATTTTCACCACTTTGTCGCAATCGACTTTGGAAAACATTGTGGGAAAAAGAAGAAATTGCTGTTAACGAGAAGCCATGACTTCTGACATCTGTTTGCTGCCATCACAACATAACATAACATAATTTTATTAATATCATAGGCCTCCAGGCCAAAATACATACATAACATAATAAAATATATTTACATCATAGGCCTCCCGGCCAAAATACATACATTACATAATAAATTATATTTACATCATAGGCCTCCAGGCCAAAATACATACATTACATAATAAAATATATTAATATCATAGGCCTCCCGGCCAAAATACATACATTACATAATAAAATATATTTACATCATAGGCATCCAGGCCAAAATACATACATTACATAATAAAATATATTAATATCATAGGCCTCCCGGCCAAAATACATACATTACATAATAAAATATATTTATATCATAGTCCTCTAGGCCAAAATACATACATTACATAATAAAATATATTTATATCATAGTCCTCTAGGCCAAAATACATACATTACATAATAAAATATATTTATATCATAGTCCTCTAGGCCAAAATACATACATTACATAATAAAATATATTTATATCATAGGCCTCCAGGCCAAAATACATACATTACATAATAAAATATATTTATATCCTTGAGCCTCCCAGACCAAAAATACATACATTACATAATAAAATATATTTTATATCATAGGCCTCCCAGGCCAAAATACATATATTACATAATAAAATATATTTATATCATAGGCCTCAGGCCAAAATACATACATTTACATAATAAAAATATATTTATATCATAGTGTGAGCCAAAATACATACACATTACATAATAAAATATATTTTATATGCTTAAATTTTCCGGCCAAAATACACTTACATTACATAATAAAATATATTAATGTCATAGTCCTCCAGGCCAAAATACCTTACATTACACATAATAAAAATATATCTATATATCATAGGCCTCCCCGGCCAAAATACATACATTACATAATAAAATATATTAATGTCATAGGCCTCAGGCCAAATACATATTACATAATAAAAATATATTTATATCATAGGCCTCCAGGCCAAGAAATACATACGATACATAATAAAATATATTTTATATATAGGCCTCCGGCCAAAGCCATAACATAATAAAATATATTTATATCATGGGCCTCAGGCCAAAAATACATACATTACATAATAAAAAATATATTTATATCACTTGGGTCTCCCAGGCCAAAATACATACATTACATTATAAAATATATTTATGTCATAGTCCTCGGGCCAAAATACATACATTACATAATAAAATATATCTATATCATAGGCCTCCCACGACTAATGCATACATTACATAATAAAATATAATATTAATGCCATAGGCTTCAGGCCAAAATACATACATTACATAATAAAATATATTTATATCATAGGCCTCCCAGGCCAAGAAATACATACATTACATAATAAAATATATTTATATCCTTAGTCCTCCCAGGCCAAAATACATACATTACATAATAAATATATTTATATCATAGGCCTCCCGGCCAAAATACATACATTACATAATAAAATATATTAATGTCATAGGCCTCCAGGCCAAAATACATACATTACATAATAAAATGATTTGTTACTCAAGGCTGACAATAAAAAACAAAGAAGACAAAAGGTATTCCAATTTGTGTCGGTATGACAATCACCATCCCATTTGATTATGAGAGAAATAATTAAAGCGAAAATGAAAAAAATAAGGTCAAATCAACTTATGCAGGTATACCGCCGTTTCACGGTTCGATGAGCATAATTGACCAAGTGCTATCGGCGTAATAGAGCAAAATTGACACGTTAGTCTGATCAAATTATTATTTCCATTTAAATTCCTGTTTAATCATGACGGAATACGATCAGGTCAACCAAGTTGAAAAAAATGATATGAGGGGGCAAATGTCCGCCTTTTACATTGCGGCGAGGGGGCAAATGTCCTCCCTATACCAAAAAGGGGGCAAATGTCCGGGGGGCAAATGTCCGGGGGGGGGCAAATGTCCGGGGGGGGAATGTCCGGGGGGCAAATGTCCGGGGGGCAAATGTCCGTATACCATTTAAGGTTTGTGTGACTTATTTGGAGTTCCTTTTAAATTATGCTGCTGACCGGAAAAGGGAGCTAATTGATTCATCAGATTAGATCTATCGATGATAGAATGATGGCCTTATCGATAGACATGTCATTTATAACATATCACAGATTAGACTCTGATTACGTTTCAATCTAGTCCTGTTGAAAACGTGATGATATACTAACCCATTACCAAACAATAACGACATTTCACCAGTTCGTTGCAGACGACTCTGGAAAACATTATGGGAAAAGGGGAAACTGCTCTTGTCGAGCAAATTCTCCTTTTAAGTTTTCCAACAATATTTTCTGCCCTATCAAAGGATTATTTTTCAGTTTCATCACGTTTTGAAATGCTTTTTTCGAACTCTTTGAATTTGGGGCAGTTTTGGCTTTTGGTAAAGGGTTAATCCCTTACTCAATAACAGCTGACGTTGTCGTACATGGCACGGAGGACTCGAGAACCGCCAAGACAATCCTTTTGTCACAAAGGTTTCTAACTATACCGCAAAGAAACACTGTGTTGCCCGTCTGTTTGTGTTTTCTCTTAATTTTATCCTGTTACTAGTGCCATTTTGGGACCGATAACTAGGTGCCGTATAACATTTGTGATATCCGGCACTAACCATATAACACATGCACGTGGCAAGTTATGACGTCATAAGAACGCCATGACACACGACGACATGTTTACGTCATTCTCTACTTTGTTTTTGTGTGTTTTTCTCGTGTTTTATTTTTATTTTGTTGTTTAAAAAAATATGTAAAGGTAACAGGATAAATAGAATAGATGGTTGGTGTCTTTGAATAGGAACTGTTATCGGGCTCGGCGTAGGAATATTATCCGTTTCGCCTTCGGCTCACCGGATAATATTCCTACACCTTGCCCGACAACATTTCCGATTCACGACACCAACCATCTATGTTTATCTCTCAATTTGTCATTATATCATACATCGGGAGGATGGAGTAACTATTAATCCTTAATCTGATGGAGTAAATGTACAGTTGTCGAAATTGAAATCAATTTGGCGGAATTGCAAACCTTCTCGTGATGAATTTCTGTCATATGAGCACTTGTGACTCGTCCAACTTGACAATAGGTATAACGATTGCTTCCTTATTCAGGCTTTCTCCATTGTCGGTGAAAAGGTTGGACAAAAGAAGGGAAGCAAATACATGTTCCAAGACGTATAATGTCCCGTGTCTATTTGTCTCGTTCCCTTTGTATTTCTCCTTGTTTATTACATCATGTTTCATCAGCATAAAGTAAACAAAGAATTGGTTCTATTTATCAGCGTAAAGTAAACAAAGAATTGGTTCTATTTATCAGCATACAGTAAACAAAGAATTGGTTCTATTTATCAGCATAAAGTAAACAAAGAATTGGTTCTATTTATCAGCATAAAGTAAACAAAGAATTGGTTCTATTTCTGATGAAATAAATATACCACTGCAATTTTCACGAATAAAGTTTGACAACTCTTGCAAAAACAAATTTAATAGTATTGGACTGGTTATATCACTGTTGTATCACACCAATAGTACACATGAATGATTGTGACAGCTTGTTACTTACAAGCTATAATATTTAATGCCTTTTGAAAATCGACAAATAAAACATAAATACCTTGAACTGTATTTCAGTATCATACTTTGTAATGTAAATATATTGTCAATAACAGAATAACCGGTCCCAAAACCTGCTTGATTTTCGTCCATAAAATCATACTTTTCAAACCATTCGTAAATCCTATCATTAATGATGCTTGAAAATATTTTGCACAGTTTATTAACTAAGATATAACTCTATGATTAGATAGATCATCAATTGATCCAGATGTGGGAACAGGTACAATAACGCTCTCACACCAAAGTCGCAGAAATTGCCCTGAGTTAAGTATCTCGTTAAATGATAAAACAAGAAAAGGAGCAATTGTGTATCTTTTATCAAATTCAGCAGGAATGCCATTTTATCAGACGATTTACAAGTTTCAATTTAATGATACTAGTCTTTATGCCATCCAATGAAATCGGAGCATTTGATAATATATTATTATCTAAATTGTCACCAATCTCAACAGAAGAAATAGGTAACTGCTCGTTTTCATGAAGTAAATCTTTAAAATGATCAACCCATTTAGTCATATTTGAGACGTGAACTTATTCTGGTCCCTAATTACATAAATATTTACTTTTTAAAAGTTTTCAAAATTCAACTGGATTGTGTCGGCTTTTTTCTTGAAGATTCATGTTTAACTCTTGGAAAGGTAGATTTTTGAATGGTACAAATCCTTTTAAAAGATTTTCGATCATCTGCATATATAGCGAATTTTGGCAGTATTGCAATGTGATCACACCAAGGTTCATTATTATTCTTAATCTTACTACATGTACGAGATTTCTTGTATTTCAAAAGATGATATGTAAACATTTGTAAGCTTATGAATTGCCAAATTTATATCCGTGGTAATCACTGTTCGTATTTCGTCAAATGCAGATGTTAAAAGTTCACGAATCAAATTATAAAAGCAGTCAAACCTGGTAAGATCTCATTTCAGACGATTAAAGGAAGGTAATTCTGCTTCGACTTTATGGTCTTTTACACGAGTTTCTTCCCTCGGACCACAAAAAGTAAGTTTTGACGATAGTGGGAGTGATCTTCCATTGTATGCTGTACAAGAATAATTCCCTGCAGAATCATCGAACAAACGACCATTTAAGATATGAACATCATTCAAACAACAAAATTCTACCAAAGTTTTACCAAAATTGTTATATGGATCGTCGTCTCAAATTATCCGACAGATGATCAACATCGCCATTAAATACATGACTCAAATAATCGTCTGGTAGAAAATCGAATTATTATTTTGTTTGTCCATTAAAATCGCTTGCAATACACAAATAACAGTTTGAATATTGATAACTTATGTGTTCAATCTTGTGCTCAATAAGTACAATTACATTACCTTCAACAAGGTTATCATAAAGCTTAGACCCTTCTGGTGAAATATACGTAAGGATAAGTATCTTTTTCATACCATCATGAATACTAATTCGCAAACAATACAACACATTCATTAAATTCGGTAAATATAATGTTTGCAAAATTGTTTTCTAAGAGATTGCATTAAATAAAGACGCCAGCACCACCACTGTTTGTAATAGATAAACGGGGCTTTCTTCTAACGGAGTCAAATAACGTATATTTATTTAGTAAATCGGAGAATTCACCAATAAAATCACTCTGCCTCCACAAGACCTATAATGTAGAAGAGTCTAGATTGGTTAGATTATGCACGTTCAATCTTAATAGCGTTACCATTCGGCATGTTTAAATGATCCTGCATAAACTCTCTCCCCCTGAGCTCACCGTCCTCCCACTTCTCAACTAATGTACCCTTCACCCAAACAAATCGAAGTTTGTTTTTTATAGAATGGCCTTCTAAAGTGTCTAACTTATGGCTTAATTCGTTCCATTCATTCTTCATTTGTTTGTATTTTCTGCTTTTAGGGTATCATTTTGAATATAAGATTCGTAACTGTGGAGTTAATATCATCATCCAACTTTCGGTTAAGAGACATCATATTAGACTTCATCCCAGATTTCATTTCAACCAAAAAGGTCATAATTACATCAATTTCATTTTCATAACGCATAGTACTTTTCCTGGTACCAGCTGTTCACAGATGTACTCCTGGTTGCGGAGATAGATACCGACACGGGTATATCCATGAAACTCATGGTCTGTGATCTAGAAGGACCTGGGTTGTCCTCTACATCCTCACCCAGTATGATCAACGTGGACAAGAGGAAATGCCAGTCGGATTGTAGAACTAACGGTTGAGAAGCTAGGGGAACGCTCACATCACCCACCAAAACAGCTCGCTAAGACAGACAAAACGCTCACATAAATACAAATAGATTCTCCATTCTCGTCTGCAAGCAAAATATGTTTATGTTATGAGGAAAGACAACGACTTCCAGGGATTTCGAAAGAAGAATTTTGCATTCCGCTCGTGGAATATAAATGAGGTTAGTAGAACACGATTTCCAAATGGATTTTCTTATAATATGAAACATATTCAATAAAGAAAATCCACTGTCAATCCAAACAATGACTAAAGGATCGTTTATTTCAAGGAATATCGTCCTAATTTCAAGCCGATCCTTTCATATGAACACATTGACAAATCCTTGCAAGTGCAAATTTATTTTTTCTAATTGACATTCTTATAAAATTCAACATATTCAAAAAACCAAATGCGCAGGCAATCCAATCAATGACTTAAATATAGTTTATTTCAAGAAAAACACCCATTGTAACCAGCGATCGCTCTTACATAATAAAATATATTTATATCATAGGTCTCCAGGCCAAAATACATACATTACATTATAAAATATATCTATATCATAGTCCTCCAGGCCAAAATACATACATTACATAATAAAATATATCTATATCATAGGCCTCCCGGCCAAAATACATACATTACATAATAAAATATATTAATGCCATAGGCCTCCAGGCCAAAATACATACATTACATAATAAAATATATTTATATCATAGGCCTCCAGGCCAAAATACATACATTACATAATAAAATATATTTATATCATAGTCCTCCAGGCCAAAATACATACATTACATAATAAAATATATTTATATCATAGGCCTCCCGGCCAAAATACATACATTACATAATAAAATATATTTACATCATAGGCCTCCCGGCCAAAATACATACATTACATAATAAAATATATTTATATCATAGTCCTCCAGGCCAAAATACATACATTACATAATAAAATATATTTATATCATAGGCCTCCAGGTCAAAATACATACATTACATAATAAAATATATTTATATCATAGTCCTCCAGGCCAAAATACATACATTACATAATAAAATATATTTATATCATAGTCCTCCCGGCCAAAATACATACATTACATAATAAAATATATTAATGTCATAGTCCTCCAGGCCAAAATACATACATTACATAATAAAATATATTTATATCATAGTCACTCCCCGGCCAAAATACATACATTACATAATAAAATATATTATTAATCTCATAGTCCTCCCGGGCCAAAATACATACATTACATAATAAAATATATCTATATCATGTTTCCGGTAAAATACATACATTACATAATAAAATATATTAATGTCATAGGCCTCCCAGACCAAAATACATACATTACATAATAAAAATATATTTATATCATGGGCCTCCCCATTAAAATACATACATTACATAATAAAATATATTAATGTCACTTAGGCCTCCAGACAAAAATACATACATTACATAATAAAATATATTATTTATATCATAGGCCTCAGGCCAAAAATACATACATTACATAATAAAATATATTTATATCATAGGTCTCCAGACCCAAAATACATACATTACATTATAAAATATATTTATATCACATAGTCCTCCAGGCCAAAATACATACATTACATAATAAAAGTATATCTATATCATAGGCCTCCCGGCCAAAATACATACATTACATAATAAAATATATTAATGCCACTTAGGCTATCAGGTAAAATACATACATTACATAATAAAATATATTTTATATCATGGGCCTCCAGGCCAAAATACATACATTACATAATAAAATATATTTATATCATAGTCCTCCAGGCCAAAATACATACATTACATAATAAAATATATTTATATCATAGGCCTCCCGGCCAAAATACATACATTACATAATAAAATATATTTATATCATAGGCCTCCCGGCCAAAATACATACATTACATAATAAAATATATTTATATCATAGTCCTCCAGGCCAAAATACATACATTACATAATAAAATATATTTATATCATAGGCCTCCAGGTCAAAATACATACATTACATAATAAAATATATTTATATCATAGTCCTCCAGGCCAAAATACATACATTACATAATAAAATATATTTATATCATAGTCCTCCAGGCCAAAATACATACATTACATAACAAAATATAATAATATCATAGGCCTCCCGGCCAAAATACATACATTACATAATAAAATATATTTATATCATAGGCCTCCCGGCCAAAATACATACATTACATAATAAAATATATTAATATCATAGGCCTCCAGGCCAAAATACATACATTACATAATAAAATATATTTGTACACAACAGGTATCCATTTTTTTTAAAAATTCGGTTCGGTCTCTGAAATGGAAATCATATTTATTTCTAAAATTTGATAAATATAATCGCATTACTTTCTTATAGTTACATTATCGTTTTCATTCATCACTGATAGTGTAACCAAATGTAATGAAACCATCGAAGTAAGTGGTGGGAACCTTCTCCAAAAACTGACCATGAGACTGACCTGAGGTACTGTAGGAGAAGAAATGAGGGACTGTAGAGTACTGAGTATTGACTCTAACAGCAGAGCGATCATACGAAAATCCAAATATTTCTGCTGAAAAATCTTTGACAATACAATGTATGTTAAACAGAAACAGCTTTACTCCTTTTATCAAACATTTAACTAAATTCCCAACTTACTTTCACATTTTCTAACAGATCTGTCTCCTGAACAGAGGAGATGGCAGCTTGGAAATTAGCTACAGATGTCGAGTGGGTCTTCTGCATCTTGTTCAGTATAGATATTAGTATGAAAATGCCATCGATGGTATATGTTCCCTTGCGGAATTCAAAACAACATTGGGACACTTTTGTGGTATTTTATTGACCAATTGTAAACCCTTTGATAAAGGACTTTGAAGCACATATAATCGCATATGCCTTCACTAGAGTAACACCTATTTATTCATGTTGTGACACCTCTTTATTCATGTGCATTATTTGCATTTCCTCTTTTAAATATTGGTACTACAAATCATGTTTCCCAGGACTCAAAGTACCCACCTTTCTTAAACCGCTTATTACACAATTCATAACCCATTGCTGAATATCTATAAAGAAGAAGATTGTGTACACTTCTGAATCTTCGATCTTTCTACTTTTATGATGTTGTTGGCTGAAAACTGCAATGTAGACCTCCTGCATTGGAATTTGACAATCGAGATCTGCATCTGCTAAAGAAATGCTCTTATCGATGATCACATATACGTCGTCCTCACCTTTATGTGGTATAAACAATTAAGATAATTGTGAAGATCATTGGCAAATATTCCACTTTTAAATTCAGCTTTTTTTTCTAGTTTTCCTCCAGAACTGCATAGGTTCATAATTGCCCAAAATAGTTAGTATTTGCTTTTTTGTTTGTTTATATTTTCGTTTACATTGTCCCTTTTCTATGTCTCTCTAGCATTGTTTAATTTGGTTTTCATTTCTTGGTTTCTATATTTCCCGATAACGTTTGGTGTTTCATAACGCTTATCCCTCGATATATGATAAATCGAGTTAATTGCTTTCTGTTATCATTTAAATACATTATATGATCATTCTTATATACTTATTCAACGTTGACACACATTGAAATGCTTTAACGTAAGGATTCTTACCTACTGCCTCTGTGTATCAAAAAGATGTTTCAACTCTTATATTTTTCACCATTCCGTTTGATAGAGGTACTTTTATCTATCCCTCGTTTTCACCTACTTCATAATTTCCCACAATTCATTACGCGAAATCCCTTCCCCGCCATTTTAATGCCCTAGAAGATAACCAATGTAAAAGGTGTGAAGAGCGATCGCTGGTTACAATGGGTGTTTTTCTTGAAATAAACTATATTTAAGTCATTGATTGGATTGCCTGCGCATTTGGTTTTTTGAATATGTTGAATTTTATAAGAATGTCAATTAGAAAAAATAAATTTGCACTTGCAAGGATTTGTCAATGTGTTCATATGAAAGGATCGGCTTGAAATTAGGACGATATTCCTTGAAATAAACGATCCTTTAGTCATTGTTTGGATTGACAGTGGATTTTCTTTATTGAATATGTTTCATATTATAAGAAAATCCATTTGGAAATCGTGTTCTACTAACCTCATTTATATTCCACGAGCGGAATGCAAAATTCTTCTTTCGAAATCCCTGGAAGTCGTTGTCTTTCCTCATAACATAAACATATTTTGCTTGCAGACGAGAATGGAGAATCTATTTGTATTTATGTGAGCGTTTTGTCTGTCTTAGCGAGCTGTTTTGGTGGGTGATGTGAGCGTTCCCCTAGCTTCTCAACCGTTAGTTCTACAATCCGACTGGCATTTCCTCTTGTCCACGTTGATCATACTGGGTGAGGATGTAGAGGACAACCCAGGTCCTTCTAGATCACAGACCATGAGTTTCATGGATATACCCGTGTCGGTATCTATCTCCGCAACCAGGAGTACATCTGTGAACAGCTGGTACCAGGAAAAGTACTATGCGTTATGAAAATGAAATTGATGTAATTATGACCTTTTTGGTTGAAATGAAATCTGGGATGAAGTCTAATATGATGTCTCTTAACCGAAAGTTGGATGATGATATTAACTCCACAGTTACGAATCTTATATTCAAAATGATACCCTAAAAGCAGAAAATACAAACAAATGAAGAATGAATGGAACGAATTAAGCCATAAGTTAGACACTTTAGAAGGCCATTCTATAAAAAACAAACTTCGATTTGTTTGGGTGAAGGGTACATTAGTTGAGAAGTGGGAGGACGGTGAGCTCAGGGGGAGAGAGTTTATGCAGGATCATTTAAACATGCCGAATGGTAACGCTATTAAGATTGAACGTGCATAATCTAACCAATCTAGACTCTTCTACATTATAGGTCTTGTGGAGGCAGAGTGATTTTATTGGTGAATTCTCCGATTTACTAAATAAATATACGTTATTTGACTCCGTTAGAAGAAAGCCCCGTTTATCTATTACAAACAGTGGTGGTGCTGGCGTCTTTATTTAATGCAATCTCTTAGAAAACAATTTTGCAAACATTATATTTACCGAATTTAATGAATGTGTTGTATTGTTTGCGAATTAGTATTCATGATGGTATGAAAAAGATACTTATCCTTACGTATATTTCACCAGAAGGGTCTAAGCTTTATGATAACCTTGTTGAAGGTAATGTAATTGCACTTATTGAGCACAAGATTGAACACATAAGTTATCAATATTCAAACTGTTATTTGTGTATTGCAAGCGATTTTAATGGACAAACAAAATAATAATTCGATTTTCTACCAGACGATTATTTGAGTCATGTATTTAATGGCGATGTTGATCATCTGTCGGATAATTTGAGACGACGATCCATATAACAATTTTGGTAAAACTTTGGTAGAATTTTGTTGTTTGAATGATGTTCATATCTTAAATGGTCGTTTGTTCGATGATTCTGCAGGGAATTATTCTTGTACAGCATACAATGGAAGATCACTCCCACTATCGTCAAAACTTACTTTTTGTGGTCCGAGGGAAGAAACTCGTGTAAAAGACCATAAAGTCGAAGCAGAATTACCTTCCTTTAATCGTCTGAAATGAGATCTTACCAGGTTTGACTGCTTTTATAATTTGATTCGTGAACTTTTAACATCTGCATTTGACGAAATACGAACAGTGATTACCACGGATATAAATTTGGCAATTCATAAGCTTACAAATGTTTACATATCATCTTTTGAAATACAAGAAATCTCGTACATGTAGTAAGATTAAGAATAATAATGAACCTTGGTGTGATCACATTGCAATACTGCCAAAATTCGCTATATATGCAGATGATCGAAAATCTTTTAAAAGGATTTGTACCATTCAAAAATCTACCTTTCCAAGAGTTAAACATGAATCTTCAAGAAAAAAGCCGACACAATCCAGTTGAATTTTGAAAACTTTTAAAAAGTAAATATTTATGTAATTAGGGACCAGAATAAGTTCACGTCTCAAATATGACTAAATGGGTTGATCATTTTAAAGATTTACTTCATGAAAACGAGCAGTTACCTATTTCTTCTGTTGAGATTGGTGACAATTTAGATAATAATATATTATCAAATGCTCCGATTTCATTGGATGGCATAAAGACTAGTATCATTAAATTGAAACTTGTAAATCGTCTGATAAAATGGCATTCCTGCTGAATTTGATAAAAGATACACAATTGCTCCTTTTCTTGTTTTATCATTTAACGAGATACTTAACTCAGGGCAATTTCTGCGACTTTGGTGTGAGAGCGTTATTGTACCTGTTCCCACATCTGGATCAATTGATGATCTATCTAATCATAGAGTTATATCTTAGTTAATAAACTGTGCAAAATATTTTCAAGCATCATTAATGATAGGATTTACGAATGGTTTGAAAAGTATGATTTTATGGACGAAAATCAAGCAGGTTTTGGGACCGGTTATTCTGTTATTGACAATATATTTACATTACAAAGTATGATACTGAAATACAGTTCAAGGTATTTATGTTTTATTTGTCGATTTTCAAAAGGCATTAAATATTATAGCTTGTAAGTAACAAGCTGTCACAATCATTCATGTGTACTATTGGTGTGATACAACAGTGATATAACCAGTCCAATACTATTAAATTTGTTTTTGCAAGAGTTGTCAAACTTTATTCGTGAAAATTGCAGTGGTATATTTATTTCATCAGAAATAGAACCAATTCTTTGTTTACTTTATGCTGATAAATAGAACCAATTCTTTGTTTACTTTATGCTGATAAATAGAACCAATTCTTTGTTTACTGTATGCTGATAAATAGAACCAATTCTTTGTTTACTTTACGCTGATAAATAGAACCAATTCTTTGTTTACTGTATGCTGATAAATAGAACCTTTGTTCTATCTTTCTTTGTTTACTTTATGCTGATGATGGTGCTCACTGTGAAGACACGGTAAATTATTTACAATATCAACTTAATTACTTATCGTTTTTTTTGCCATGATACTAGTTTAAATATCTAAATGAAAAATACATAAATTATTGTCTTTAGAAATGGTGGTCCTTTAACAGCATTTAAGCGTTGGCACTTAAAGACAAAACTATCAAAATAACTTCATTTTACAAGTAAATGGGAATTGTGTTCAGACCTAAATAAGTATGGCAAACGGCCAAAAGAAACTAGTATGCCAAGCCCAAAAAGACATATTTTTGATAAAAAATAATATCAATACAACGTTGGCTATTTTTCATAAAATTCTATATACTGTTTGATACTATGGTTTCCTCTATACTTTCCTTAAGGTCTGAAATATGGGGTTATTCATTTACAGTATTGTCGTTCATCGTTAGTTGTTTAGATAACTGTTAATAATATTTTTGTTTTTAATGAATATGGAAGAAAACCTATTCATGTAATTTACAACTCAATTTTTATTAAATATTGGTGTAAACTGTTGCTAATGGCCAACAACCATAATCCTAAACAATGTTATTATATTCTTAAATCTGATAATGTAATTGTAAGATTAACTGGGCTTCCAGTGTAACAGATCTTCTGAGTTTGCATGTTTTTTTATACGCATGGTTTTGCATGTATCAAGATATTTGCAACATTAATAATTTGATTTTACACTTTAAAACAAGAATATCAGACTGTTCAATATAAACGTTACAAAACATGATAAAAAAATCTTCATGATGGGATCTTTATCGGCGTATTTGTTCTTTGTTAGATCCGTAGAAATATCTAGGTATAGATATGTCTCCGAATCTAAGAAACTCCTTAGCTAGACTTCGGTGTTGAAGTCCAAAATTCGTAGACACTCTAACATTGATAAATAAAATAGGACATGCTATCTCTTTTTTTTTGCACAGTGGATCCACAATTATAAAAAAAATAAGGATCATAACTGTTTCCACTGTGCCAGGTACAGTTTAAAAAGACAACATTTTCTATATACTTGGAATATACAAGGAAACGACAGTCGGCATTTCTATTGTCTCATATTAGATACTAATGCTGTCGTTATCCGTAAGATTGGAATCTTTGTATCTGTTTTCATGCATATAAAATAAACTTCACTACAATCTGCATAAAGATAAAAGGTTTTATATGTTAATATGTCAATGTGATTTATATATCAACCTGTATAACGCAGTTTCTATCATCTTTTGTATAGGGACATAACTAATTGTTAGTATATTTGTATCCATTGTATGATGTAGTGTGGCCTTTATTTACAGCAATAAACTTTTGTGCTATCTAAATGGGAGATTCAGGTGACCTATGTTTACGATCTTATGTCCGAACAAGATGACCGATCCAAGGTATTTTTGCTTTTTTTAAGTCGACAGGCGTGCATGTCGAAAACATCGATCTTCGACTGCGATTTCTCTGCATAGTGTTTTACGTGACGCCTATATAAAGCATTGGCTAACATAAACCACCAGCACGTGAAAGTTGATGGTCAACTTATGCGGGCTTATGTGACTATTATTACAAATGTATGTGAAAAAAAGCTAAAGAACCTGGGCGCGACCATCTTGTTTGGACATGAGATCGTTAACATCGACCACGTGATTCCCCGCCTGCACTTCCTTTAGTCGATTAAGCAAGTTCTATAGGTGTTTTTATTGTCTAGTCGATTAAGCAAGTTCTAAAGGTGTTTTTACTGTCTATGTTGTTTATACTATTAACTATCTCACTTGTTTTAACATTAGGTGAAGCGCCTTCGTGCATTTGGGAACAACGGCTTCCTTCCCCTGACAAATAATGATATGCACTATTTCTTTTCTTGCTATTGTTATTCTTCATGTGATATTGTGCGAATGCCAGAATGGGTGATGTTGTTTTTGACATAGCTAATAGAAGTCAGTACTATTCTTGTTCGTGTCATGTTTCTTCAAATTTTCACAATAACTTGTTTGTTTTTCATCAGTGTAAAGTATCATACCTGTGTGTCCTCGAATATAAGCTCTTACATAAGAGCTAAGACTCATGCATTAACAATAAAAGTGCTTTACAATCGCAAAGTTGTATGACATCACAGCTATGTACTTATACATGTATGCAACACATATATTCTTGTATACTTGATTACAAAATATATTCAGGTAACGTACATTATGCGTGTCAAACAAATTGCTATTAAAATCAGTTAAGACATAAAATTGGTAACAGTAATATGTATTGATAGAAATGTATTATCCGTATGATAATTAAGCAAAAGTCATAATCCTCAAACGACATCAATAACTATACAGTTGTTAGGCAAATACTAAAGATGGGTTGAGAAGATATTCATTATCTCATTTTTTCAAACAACATAAGGGAATATATTTGTGTATGCCAAAAATGAAAGATATGAAGGATATCTTAAATAAAATAACAATATTGATATGTAACATAACGTGACAGAAATAGGGTTTATGTATAAATACTACTTCTACAGTCTCGCTGTAGAAGCCGGCTTTTATGGGTGATTCGGTAGAGTGGTTGGCTTTCTCTCGAAGTTAAGCAACGTACTAAGTGGTTAGTACCTGGATGGGTGACCCACGATGGCTTTACTCCGAGAGGGACCCGATACACGTTACAATATTATTGGAAGCGTCTCGAAGGCGATTCTAATGATACATTTCAATATTTCTGACATCAATATTGATAGATAGGGGGACTGATGATGTGAACTTTCGCAGATCTTTAGCATAAGGTGCTAAATGAAATGTAACATTCTAGTCACGTGTAAACCATTCAACTAGTTCAGCCAGTAAGGTTAGGGTTAGTCGTTAAAGCATTAGCAAGGTTTCCGAAGTTTCCAGGATCGAATCTCGGTATGGCTGCTTCTTTCGCTCACAAGAAGCTCACAAAGAGACGTTGTGCATTTTTGCATTCTCTCTATCAACCGTTATCTTATAATTATGACAGGATGAAATGTGGGAAGGAGCAGTTAGAGGGGAAACAGAGGCGATCAAATATGAGGGTAAGGCACCTTGATATATTCGTTGTAAACATTATAGATAGCATATAGGTCATTAACAGTTCGGTAAAGCAACCAGGATATTTACACATGTGTCTTATGGCTCATCGATAATGAAAATAATTTTAGCGCTGCTAAATGTTGCAGCCGACGTAAAATGTCGCAAGATATGCGTTCTGGCCTTCTTTTGAACGTTGTGCTTTTGAAGCAGATTTGCTACTCAATGTTGGTTTGTCACTAGTCGGTGCGGATTACAATTTCTGATAGAGCATTACATTGTTGGGACGCCTTTTATAACAACTCATTTAAGAATTAAGGTTTTTTATTCAAAAATGAAAATATTACACCAGTATATTATCTTTGCATCAGTTCCACTTAAGACAGGAAGGGTTTTAGTAAGCTTTTTGCATGGAAATACGCAGAACATTTAAAGATATTTGCAACAAAGACTTTCATTGAACTGGAATATACTATTTTCTTTTTTAGAATTTTAAAATGTCTTGAATTAACCCACGTCATTGGTTTGCATTATCAGTCTAAAGTTTTACCCCTTACAAACTGCAAAGAGGTTTATTGCTCATTTACACTTGTACCATTGACATTCCATCTACAAACTGCATAGATGTAGCATTGGTCCTCGGCCAACCATTTCATTTATAATGTACGCTTTTCCAAACCTTTATCTTAATCGTATTATCTAATTTAAGGACGTATTGGATCGCAATGGACAAGCCGTCAGGCCTCTTAAGCTGGTAACAGGATTCGGTACCAGCGTCCTTCTAACCAGTGCAATAGCCGGTAATTCCACGAGCAACAATAGATGGGACAAGATAGCAATAACAGGCTGGGAGGCCAAACATTTAGAAGACCAAACCTACATGTGCTGTGTGGCGTATCAATCAGTGACCATAAGATCGCTTCGCGCGAACAAACTGAGCAGAGATGGGGGCGCGCCGATGAGGCAGTTTATGTGCGAGATAAATGGGACCAAATTACATGATTTACCGGTATGGGCGACCATCGTGGACCGGAAGAATTCTGTATGCTATAAACACACCGCTAGTTACGTTGAGGTTGAATATGCACATAATCACCCAGGCGAAATAGCTGCTTTTGGGAAGGTGAGTATAGTTTCTATGTCATTTTTACAGCGCTTTATCATCTTTAACAATATCCAAACCATTACTGGTCCCTTTTATTTGTAAAGTATTAATCCACTCGCTATATTTGGTTATGAGGAAACGACTTTCATGCAAAACTTAAGCCAAGATTTATAGGTACGAAAGGTTGAATGATTTGCTTCAAATCAAAACAAAAAACATAGAACTCAGTGAAATCCCTTCCAAAACTACTCTTAATACAGGTGCTATGAAATAAGACATCATGTTTTTGGACATACATATACGTATTTGATCAAACCTTTGTATTCTAACGTATACACATTGATGACACTGAAGGAACCATTTTCCTGGATTAAGTTTTAATATACTGCGAGAGAAAACATCCTCATTGACGTTTTTATGTTAAATACTTTCTCTGAAAGCAAACAAACGAATGAATGGGTAAGGTAACTTTTGCCGGCGGGGGAATCACGTGACAGAATAGGCACTTTGCTTTTTCACCTTCTTTTTCACATGACAGCCACATGTGTAGAACGCATAAGTTGACCATGACCTTACCGGTTCTGTTGGTATATGATAACCTCTGCTTCATAACGGCATCATGTCTAACACTCTGCAGAGAAATCGCAGTCGACGAGCGTGCGTGTCCAAAACAATAAGTCTTAAACTAGGATTTCACTGCCGAGTGCTAGACTTAACGTCCTGTGACTATCATTAGCATCATGACGCTCTTTTAACAGGTGGCCTACGGGAATATATCTGCGCATGACCCTGTCGTTTAGATTGAAATCCACAAAATACTGGGAGGTACCAAGTTTCTGATCTATCCGTACGATATACCCAGCAACCCAATGAGAGTACTTCAATATTATCAGAGACAAGGACTAGTTGACGTGATCCCGCTTGTAAGGCATGCTACAGGTAAAGTAATAGTAATGTAGAGCTACATTTGAAGAAATATAATTTGAAGGAATGAAAACTTCCTTAAATCTAACCGATTCCTTACAGATCAGAGCTGAACAGAAGAAAAAAGCGTTTTATTTGAAGAGTACATGGTACATAGCCATGTTCACGTACACATTTAATCTTGATTTAAGGCCGCAATCAGTCTCTTAATTCACTCACCCTCTCTCTCTCTCTCTCTCTCTCTCTCTCTCTCTCTCTCTCTCTCTCTCTCTCTCTCTCTCTCTCTCTCTCTCTCTCTCTCTCTCTCTCTCTCTCTCTCTCTCTCTCTCTCTCTCTCTCTCTCTCTCTCTCTCTCTCTCTCTCTCTCTCTCTCTCTCTCTCTCTCTCTCTCTCTCTCTCTCTCTCTCTCTCTCTCTCTCTCTCTCTCTCTCTCTCTCTCTCTCTCTCTCTCTCTCTCTCTCTCTCTCTCTCTCTCTCTCTCTCTCTCTCTCTCTCTCTCTCTCTCTCTCTCTCTCTCTCTCTCTCTCTCTCTCTCTCTCTCTCTCTCTCTCTCTCTCTCTCTCTCTCTCTCTCTCTCTCTCTCTCTCTCTCTCTCTCTCTCTCTCTCTCTCTCTCTCTCTCTCTCTCTCTCTCTCTCTCTCTCTCTCTCTCTCTCTCTCTCTCTCTCTCTCTCTCTCTCTCTCCTCCCCTCCCCCTCCCCTCCCCCCCCTCCTCCTCCCCTCCCCTCCCCTCCCCTCCCCTCCCCTCCCCCTCCCCTCCCCTCCCCTCCCCTCCTCCTCCCCTCCCCTCCCCCTCCCCCTGTAGAAACACTGTGATTAGAGTGTTCATTCGATCAATAAATTGGTTTGTTTCCCCGACATTGTTCCCCTTTGCTTGCATTTTGATTGATTGTCCAAAACCTAAATTACTTATTTATTATTTGGTGTTAAAGCAGCATAACATATTAACGATTTAAATGTGAACAGCTTAAAATTAGTGATAATAAATCTTTGGTTGAATGTATTCAAGGTTTTACAACATGTAGACCATCTGCGGTCTTAAAATCAAATTTATATTCCTGCTTAGTGACATGTGAATAGATTGCAAAACATCGGTTTGAAAAAAGGAGGTACCACAAAACCAATATACATATACATGTACCATGTAAAATCTGTTTCAAAACAATATTACAAAAAACAGAACGATTTGTGCCCTGTTTCAAAACAATAATACAAAAAAACAGAACGATTTGTGCCCTGTTTCAAAACAATAATACAAAAAAAAAACAGAACGATTTGTGCCCTGTTTCAAAACAATAATACAAAAAACAGAACGATTTGTGCCCTGTTTCAAAACAAAAATATAACAAACAGTACGATTTGTGCCGTGTTTCAAAACAGTATTATAACAAACAGTACGAGTGTGCCCTGTATCAAGGCAATGGTATAACAAACAGTACGATTTGTGCCCTGTATCAAGGCAATGGTATAACAAACAGTACGATTTGTGCCCTGTTTGAAGACAATAATATAACAATTAGTTCGACTTGGGCCCTGTTTCAGGGTAATTGTTTACCTTTCTGTAAAATGTGTGTTCCATTTTAAGGCAATACTATACTTAAAAGTACGACTTCTGACGTGTTTCAAGAAAATTGTATAACTTACAGTAAAATATGTGTCCTGTTTCTAGGCAACAATATAACTAACTGTACTAATTGCACCCTGATGCAAGGTAATAATATTACTTATAGTACAGTTTGTGCCCGTTTCAAAACAATGTTATAAATAACGATACGACTTGTGCTCTGTTTCGAGGCAACAAGATAACTAACGATACAGTTTGCGCCCTGTTTTGAGGCGACATAATAACTAACGAAACAACTTACCCCCTGTTACGAGGCAATAGAATAAATTAATACTTTAACAAACAGAATTATTTCCGCCCCGTTACATGGCAGCATTATAACAAACATTACGATCTGTGCCCTAATTCAAAATCACAAAATACACAATCTGTATGACTCATGCCCTGTTTCAAAACAGTACGAGTTGTGCCCTGTTTCAAGCAAAAATATAACAAACAGTACGACTTGAGTCCATTGAAGCAATCATGTTGTCTTACTTATTTGATTATCTTGACTATTTCATCGTATCATATCATAATCAACTTTTTAATGCAGGCTCACGTTTCATATATATTATAACGATGTCACGTTTATCTTTTTATGTCAGCTGATGACTCATATTTAAAATTAATAATCTAATTTCTACAATTTTGTATTTTTCATTAATATCTTAAGTCAGCCACTGTATCTTAGAAGGTGGTTTTATCGGCTCAAATACTATTGTCTTATATATATTGTAAAGTGTTTCTTAAACCGCAATTTCACGATGTCGCCTTGGATACATTTTAAAATTCACTCTTTTATCATATGCATGCACAGTATATGGTCTTCTCTTATTGTTTTTGTATCGTCTGTTATGTCTTATAACGTCTTATGATGTCTGATACATTTTCAATTATATAATGGCGACTTATACATTTGTTTAAATCTTCGCCTATAATGTTTAAAGTTGTTGTCTATTCCCGATTTGAACAGGTACCAGGTAAATCATGAAGATGCAGCAATACATCATTATCGGGTGTGCAGAGATAAGTGGCTTAGAAAGAAGACTAATTTCCCGTGTTACAAGGTCACGCGGAATTACGATGACACGGTACTCAAGGTATTCCAACGGGTGGAGAAACGAGTCGGGGATGTGATTGCCGAACTTAAAATATAGATGGACGACTCCATTAGTTTAATGGACGATTCGTTTGTTGGACGGGATAATAACTTTATTCATTCTCAATACGTTTGATTGATTTATCGACAGGTAATAGAAACAACTAGAGTCGTCTGGTCGGTTAAGAAAAATACTACGTAACTGAGACAATAGTGAATTTCAGAGGCGTATAATAACAACGATTCACTTATTTGATTAATGAAAATATAAAAGCTATACATTGTCATTTAAAATGTTCTTCCTATCATCTCAGATTACTTTTATTTGTCCTAACACCAATTGCCTCAGCTCACGTAGTTTATATCTTCATTGACTTAGCGAACTGAATCGGCACACCTCCATTGTATCTTTTGTTTGTAAATAATAGTTTTGTTAGTGATGGGTTATATTGAGATACTGGTTCATGTGATTTAATCTGCAGTAGCTCATGGGGTCACTTTTTTACCGTCTTGTTCTTAAAGCTGTATGTGTAGTTTATGTCACATGAATAGTTGCTACCTTACATTTAATTCCGTGATCGTGCACAAAGTTCTTAGGGTAACTGACTTTTTTATTTCGATGAAATGGTTGTGTAATAAGTTGTCATAGGTAACACTGACAATATAAGAGCATCCGAACTATGATTAAGAAACTTATAGATCCAGGAGTTGGTCGTTTTTCCAGCCATTGAAACACAAGCATGTTATGCAGACTTTGACAGTCTATATGATGTTGTTGGTGTATAAGACTGGTACTGTTTCATCTGTTGGCTGTACATTGCGTCGAGCCTAATCCATGACCCGAAACATCTGCGATACCATTAGGAGTCAGTCGCCAACTAAGAAACTTAATCGTTCTCTGAGAGTCTTAAGTCTTCTCCTTGAACTCGTTAATCTAACAGTCAGTCCAATTCTTATCAACTTAATCCAAACACGTGGTTCCATGACAGATATTCTGCTTGGAATAAGAAGTGACATTAAAAGAATGTATAATAAGTTTGACAATATCAAAAGGTCAATATCTGATCTTTAAAGTGAAAACGAAATATTGAACGGACAGAACGAGGCTTTGAACTCTCAAGTTGATCCTCTGACTGAGAAGTTTGCACGCTTTCAAACAGTGATGAGCCAGACTGAATCTAAATGTGAAGCTCTTGAATCGCAGGTACGCAGAAACAATCTCTAAAATCTCAAGTTTCATGGGATAAAAGAGGAACGTGGTGTGAAAGCTGGGACCAAGCTAAAATGAAAGTAAGGGATAATCTAAAGGAAATTAATATCGACGAATTTCATTTTTGCAAAGATAGATTACATAGACTAATTACGAACTTACACACAAAAACAGACCAATTATTATCAGGTATCTGCTATACAAGGATAAAAAGACCATCTTCAAACGGTTCGGAGAGATAAGAAGAGATGACGCTCTGGATCGAAAGAAGTATGATATTGTAAGGGTTACCCAGGAATTTCCTGAACGGGTCATTAGAGCAAGAACTATGTCGCATCCTTTACTTCATCATAGTATTCATGACAATGTTTCTGCTTTCTTTAAGTTTGACAATAAAGTCATTGATGGTGTTGTATATACCTATGATACTATTCCTAAAATGTTATTTAAATTTAAATAGGGTACCGGCCAAGACCCTTTAACCAATACTTTGAATGATTTTCTAGAAAGTATAAACGTTCAAATGTACAACAGTTCATGTCTTCCGAATCAACCAAGCAACCTTGGAACATTTTCAAAAAGGTCAGTCAAGCACATGTCTTAATTAACTGCACATTTGTTGTGTAAATATTGAAGGTTCATAAAATAAAGTTTCACACATATTTCCATTATTATCTTCCTAAAGACATATATGGAATGGGCGAAACATGGACTGATAGGAAGATGCTTGTGATGATCAGGTTAAAGGAGATAGTCATTTTGATATTATTCGTGTTAAGGACGTTCTCGGTAGTTCTTTCTGCGCACTTCATCTGCGCTTACAAGGGAGATGATAATCTGTTACCGTAGAGGTACTTGCACAGAAGTCGGATAAACGTTTTTATTCGAACGAAATTTGCTGTATGCAATTTTTTTTTCAAAGAATAATCATATAATCCATAAAACTATTGACACCATTACATATTCCTCATGCATATTAAGCCCCCGGCTTCTATTTTTCAAGTTTAAAGTTATTTTAGTCGTTTTTATGAATGTTTTTCAAATACAGCTACCATGGAAACTGTCATTTTACAGAAGAACTAGCTCGTCAACATATATATTTTTTTACTTTTTGTTTTTCAAGATATAATTTTACTTCACATACTGAAAAATGAGAAATTTCTATGAAAAGAATTTTTAGATATCTTCATTTTTGTGCAAATATACATGTCAACTTTCATTGTTTTTTGTCGAATACAAAAATTTGAAAAAAATGATTTGGACTACAAAAATTGTTCAGATTGTAGAAATTTGGAATAACATTGAATTATAAAGTATTGAATGTATGAATTCAATTCTTTTTGTGTTTATAAACCTTCCAGAATTTTTTTTATTACCTTTGAAGATGGTATGGTCATATTGACATTTGTGCCCCAAACGGTTACCATTGAAGCTGTCAATTTACAAAAGAACTAACTCGTCGACCTGCATTTTTTCTTTTCATTTTTGAATCGACAGTAAAATTTTAAATAACATATCCAAAATTTAGAACATTTTCAAAATGTTTGACATGTTATTTAGAATTTCACTGTGAATTCAAAAATGAAAAGAAAAATGCAGGTCGACGAGTAAGAAGTCAGATACGACCTGAGCTGTTTCTATGAAATGAAAGCTCAACACAGGATTCTTTTTTTTTTGTATCGCTGTCAAGTTTATGAGCGTTTTAATGAACTATGTACATTAACTAATTTGAGCACGGACCTATTATCAATGTTTTGCATGTAATTGATTTACCAAAAGCCATGGGTGACAGCGAGAGTGTCGGCCCATTGTACCGAGGATCCCGGTTTTGAGACACGTTAGGTTTTATGTTTTAAGCATTTTGTGTATGTACCATCGAATACCTTAGATGCAGATATCTTAGGCGATTGTAGTCATTTTCCATTATGTATTCACAATTGAAGAGAGTTTCAAAGCATTGGTTGAGAGGTGTTATTATGTCTGACAGCAAATATGTTAAAACATGTTACAATATGTTAAAATGTATGGTTCATATGGATATGTACATTGGGTATCTATACCAAGAAATCATTTATGCGAAAACGGCTTCGATAATGCATGGGGAAATCAAATAATAACAAATGAAAAGCACTGTGTTGCTCAGTAGATATACTCGCAAAGATTGAAAGTATTTGCAAGCATTGATAAATAAATGCTGTTCTGCATCAAAACTATCTTACTATACTGGTTTTAAGTCGATATTTGAGTATTAATCTTACCTAGACTTCAAATATTATACAAGTTCCGTAAAACGTTTGCATGCTTTACAACAGCATCTCTCAAGTTAGCGGTAGAGCAAAATCACTACAAGAAAAGTGAACAAGAAAATAGCAATTGCCGTTATTATAAGTAAGATTTAAGATCTATATCAGTTTGAATTAGTTTCCCATTATATTCCGATCTACTTTATACGTACTTTCAACATAAATATAACATGTATCCAAATAAACAAAACTTCAATGTACAATTGAAACGTAAAAACAGACGTAGAACGCAATATTGGAATGTGTGAATACTATGCTTATCAACAAAGGGAAACTTCTCAATTCATTGTGAAGTAAGAATAAGTAGACTGCTTCTTGTTATGTTATGATTTATCAGTACTATCCACAAATGTAAATGTATAATGTGTAAAACTACTTCATCTTTGGCTGTCTATATTAATCCTCATATTTTTGTTGTTGTTATGTTAAGGGCGGTGGTGATTATCAATTAAATAAAACGAATGAAGGAAGGAAGGAACTGTTTTAAAGGCAAAACAATAATGGGATCATAAAGTTCTGTATATTACTTTATTTCAATTGAGAAGAAACTTTTTTTTGTCGAAATAATAAGGGAGGTTTCCAGTAACACAAATTATCGAAATGGAAACACATGTTACCATAGCCTTCCGTACTTATCGGATATAAAGGCTTTTGAAGAGGTTGGATTAGTTAACCACTTTACTAGGAGGGTTAACATTAGCGGAAGGTGCAATGTCAGTTTTTAAACGTAATTGCTCGTGCCTCTCTCTGACTTTATTCTCGGCTGTTGGTATGCTCTCAATGGCGCAAATCGTCTCGTGGTATTCACGGAATTCTTGCAGCTATACACAAACCGGCAGAGTAAGTACACCGACTGTTGCATATTTGTGCTGAATCTTTGTTTCTTTAGCCTGCGAATCATTTATAAAATTGAGAAATAAAAGCGGGGAATATCTTTCGTCATAAGCGATTTCTTCCTTTTCGTAATGATTTGATATGTTACAATACACTTAATTTTATAACATATCACGGACCTTTCAAACATACGAGACCTTGATCTTAAATGATGTTAGTGATGTTTTTCTTGCCTTACTTTCAACAAGTTAAAAAAACTCTTAATCACAGCGTTTTGTCCCCTCCCCCCCCCGCCCCCCCCCACCCCCAATATCATCATGAATGTCTTAATTCGTTCCTTAATGGAATGGCTTTTGAGAAATTGATATTTTTGCGGAAACTCTGAACACATAAATGGATATCAAACCTTGAGCTGACTTGTCAAACACCGTTATCTAGAGTGTAGAAACGGAACCGTATGCACCATTGTTCACTTGTTTCAAACTCGATGTAAGATAAATAAGTGAAAATTAAACACTTAAAGCTTTAAAAGAACTATCTCACATATTCAGATTTAACATCCTTTTGGATAGAAAAACTTCCAAGGATAAATTTATACCACAAAGCTTTACATTGTCATGAAACTAGATGCTTAACTCGCTTCTCAAACCTGCTCATAACTGCATGGTACAGATAATGTGCACCTAACTTCAGGCGTTTTTACCAGTTTAAACGGTTTAATTTTTAAGCAATGTTTTATACATTCCATACTGTAAATTCATTGAAATAAGAAAGAGCGCTTTTTAACTAGACTATGAAATGGGTGTAAATTGTGATCACAGGACACTAGAAATAACCAAATACAGAGTTCTCCACCAAAACATATATCGATGATAAAACTTTAGTTGTGTTTTTTAATGAAAACACAAGCTTTCAGCAGCTTAAAGATACATCATTTGAAGATGTTCTTTCGAATGGTGGCCAGAACTGTTTCATCAACTTTGTTTGCAATTTTTGTTGGTAACAAAACAAAATATATGAGGTAATCTCTTTAATTCACAGCCGTAAATCTTTAACCCTGCTCTCGATTAATTAGCATGTTGGATTACAAATATATACATGTAGACCTAAAATATCCGCGAACCCACTTGATCATTTTTCAATTAAATTGAATTCTGAAATTGGCAAAAACCAGCATATAAAATCCTTTGGCAAAGACACCGTTTACAAATATGGTACAGACATATACGAGGTGCAGTCAAAAAGTTCCCGGACTGGGTCTGATATTTTAATGTGGTATGGGATAGTGCCCCAAAATTTATATGTCGATGAATGGAAATCATTTTCCTATACAATGATATAACATGAGGCTGGGTAAATAAAATACTGGAAAATGTATTACATTTTAAACAAGCACAACTTATACCGTACGGATCACGTTGACGTTAAGATGTAACGTTATACATAGATCCGACGTCAATATTGTTCACTTAAATCATTACTGGTTTTCAAAGTATTCCCTTTTGCATCGAATACACTTTTCATGGCGTTTGACCCAGCTGTCATAAATTGTAGCATACCACTCCTTTTTGGAATCTGCATACTGCTGATCTCAGATCGAATTTTAGTTCCTCTACGGATTCGAATCTGAGGCCTCGCAGCTCAGCTGACTCTTTATTCAATGTCTGACCACTGGGTACAGCGTGTTGGAGGAGCATCCCTTGACTGTCCATTACGGAAATATACAAGATTTTTCTCATAGACTTCACGGTATTGTCCTTTCTTGTTTCCTGGTCATAGAAGCTTTATAGTTGTGACGATACGGTTTAAGAATCGGTCGCCATCTTTCCTCCATCTTCGAAAAAAGTTTTCAGCCGCTTCAATCCTGGTCTGCATATCATCTGTCGATAATAGCCGAGTGATGTTAGCGTTCGCCTAGGTTAACGTCTAGACTGTGGGTGTGTTTCCCCGATTTTCATTTTGTGGGCTCTTCCCATGAATTGTAACGGAATAGTTCTCTTTTCACATAACTATGAAAATAGACAATAATGGGTCGGGGCTTTTTGCAGCATTGATCCATGTGTGTGGGTTTTATCGAACTGTCGAGGTGAGAGACTTGTATTATTCCACAATGTTTTCACAATATTCCTTCTCGTTGATTTTATCAATTCCGGGTATCTATTACAATATAAAAGTTTCCCTTATAGATCCTGATTCTATGTTGTCTACTGAATATTCTCATATCGCACTGCATGTGATTCCAGAGTAGCTTTTAAAATAGCATATGCTGTTTCTGGTGTCTGTATCGTGGTTTAATCCTTTTTGTTCCACATTTCCTTTGCTGAGAAAACTACAAGTTGTGAAAAAACCCAAAGCACCTAGGCGCGACCAGCTTATTTGGACATGGCAATGTTAACATCTGATACGTGATTCCGCCGCATGAACTTCTTTTATTAAATTGAAAAAGTACTATGAATGTTTATTGATTATATTGTTTATAGGATTCACTATCTCACTTGTGTTTACATTAGGTCAAACGTCTTCGCGCATTTGGGAACAACGGCTTCCTTCCCCCAGCCAAATAATGACATGCTCTTTTTCGTTTCTCGCCTTCATTACTATCTATTTTAATATTGTGCTGATATCGGAATTGGTGATGTTGTTTTTGACAAAGCTACTAGAAGTCAGTACTATTCTACTTCATGCCATATTTCTTCAGATTTTCTCAATATCTTGGGGGTTTCCATCCGTGTAAAATAACATACATGTGTGTCTTCAAATGTTAGCACTTATCCAGAGCTAGAACTCATGCTTTTATCAACAAAAGCGATATAATCGCAAAATTGTATGATATCACAGCTGTACCATTATTCAAGAAATTATCAATACCATTACTCTAATGGATAGTACGCATATGTTCAATTGATGAATTTACTTCATCCCCTATTTTATCAGGTTTATCGTTGTATAAACAATCACTTCATTGAACTTAACGTGACGTATAGTGGCAAGCCCGTTATCTAAAAGCAATCATTTCATATTATCAAATGTTCATCGCACACAGAAATCCAGCTTTGGTCCCAATTGAAAAGCCGTGTTCAAAAGACCAATTTTGTTCTCGTCAGGGTTATTTTTTACTCCTATCAGCTGAGTTGCATGACACATTGATTGAAAGTCGCGGGTGGGGCATTACTGAGAAACTTTAGTTTATGGTATATATGTCTAAAGCGTCTGTTCAAAGGACAGCCCGGACTCTTGTGAAATTAGCTTTTTAAGGACGTTCTCGCTAGTTTTATCTGCGCACTTCATCTGCGCATCCAAAGGAGATACTAATATGTTACCGAAGAGGTACTTGCATAGTAGTCGGATAAACTTTTTCATTCGGATGGAATTTACTGTATACAATATTTTTCAAAGAATAATCATATTATCCATAGAACTTATTAAGCATATTAAGCCCCAAGCTTGTATTTTTCAAGTTTAAAGTTATCTTATTCGTTTTTATAAATGTTTTTTTTTTCAAATACGGTTACCATGGAAACTGTCATTTTACAGAAAAGCTAACTCATCAACATATACCTTTTTTGGCATTTTGTATTTCAAAATTTAATTTTACTTCACATACTGAAAAATAAGAAAATTCTATGAAAGGAATTTTAAGATATCTTCATTTATTTGTAATATACATATCAATTTTCATTTTTTTTTAATACAAAAATTTGAAAAACTGATTTGGATAACAAAAATTGTTCAGATTGTAACAATTTGAAAGAAATATTGAATAATAACGTATTGAATATATGAATTCATGTTTTTTGTGTAAATAAACCTTCTATAAATTATTTTATTACCTTTGAAGATGGTATGGTCATTTTGACAGTTTTGCCCCAAATGGTTACCATGGAAACTGTCATTTTACGAAAAAACTAACTCGTCGACCTGCATTATTCTTTTCATTTTGAATTCACAATAGAATTTCAAATAACATATCAAAAGTTTATCCTTTCATAGAATTTTCTAAATTTTTGATATGTTATTTGAAATTTCATTGTTAATTAAAAATGAAAAGAAAAATGAATGTCGACGAGTTACTATTCTTTTTTGTAAAATGACAGTTTCCATATTAACAGTTTGGGGCAAATTGTCAAATTGACCATACCTTCTTCAAAGGTAATAAAACTGATTTCTGGAAGGTTTATTAACACAAAAAACACGAATTCATACATCCAATACTTTATAATTCAATGCTAACTTAAAGTATTACAATTTGAACATTTTTTGTAATTCAAATAGTTTGTCCAATTTTTTTATTCGACATAAAACAATGAAAATTAATATGTATATTACAAATAAATGAAGATTTTTAATTTCCTTTCATAGAACTTTCTTATTTCTCAGTATGTAATGTAAAGTTTAGTCTAGAAATATAAAATCCAAATGAAAGTACATTTTGAAAAGTTAGTTTTTCTGTAAAAGGATAGTTTCCACGGTAACCATTTTTGAAAAACATTTATTAAAACGACTAAAAAAACTTGAAACTTGAAAAATAGAGGCTGGGGGCTTAATATGCATGAGAAATATATAATAATGTTAATAACCTTTAATAGTTTTAAAGATAATATAACTCTCCTTTGAATTATGCACAGAGTGAATTCCATCCGAATAAAATCGTTCATACGACTACTATGCAAGTACCTCTTCGGTAACAGATTATCATCTCCCTTGGATGCGCAGACGAACTGCGCAGATAAAGCTACCGAGAACGTCCTTAATAGTTTAAGTACTTTGGCACCGCATGCATATGAAAATACGGTTAAAGATGTCGGCGATTCTAAACGTTTAAGCAGTCAAAGGAAAGGAATACCATGGGCCGGATATGCAAGGTATTTGGATATCATAATTTGTTGTAAAAACGAGTATTTAATATATTCGAATAGCAGTTACCGACTATTTGAATAGTTATTTCACTATTTGTTTCAATCTCGAATATGTATACATACAACCTAGAATAGCAGGCGTTAAGTTAAGATTTTTTATACAAAACTGCAACACTTGTACATAACTAAAATAAGTATATAGTCTAGTTACTCTGGCATCACATGTATGTGCAAACACGGTTAAAGATGTCGGCGATTTGAAAGGTTTAAGCAGCCAAAATAAAACTGTACAATAGGCCGAATATGCAAGGCAATTGGATATTATAACTAGTTGTAAGATCGAATATTGAAATATATTCGAATAGTAGTTACCGAGTATTTGGATAGGTATTTCACTAGTTGTTCCCATCTATAATATTTATATAGGTATTTAACACATATAATTTTGCATTTTTGATTCAAAAACATATTCCTTTAACGTACAGTATGCGTGCCAAACAAATTGCTATTAAATTCAATAAAGACATGAAATTGATAAAGGTAATATTTATTGATGTTGTTCTTTATATGTATAATAATTTAGCAATGTTAATACTCATGAACCTCAAACGACATAAATAACTATACACATTTTAGGCAAATACTCGACATTGGCGATATTCATAACCTCATTTTTTTACGACGTAAGGAAATGTATTTGTGTTTGTCAAAACTGATACATATGAATTATATCTTGAATAAAACAAAAACATTGCTTTGTGACATATTATCGAAGAGACGCTACCAATGATGTGTTATTTTTCAATATTTCTTACGTCTATATTGATTAAAGAGATCGATGTTTTCAACATACGCATATCTTCGACAAAGACACTTAGCAAAACGCAACCGTGTAGAAGAGAAGCAGGTGAAAGGCCTCCGAATGGTTCAATCAGTAGGGTTAGTGTTAGACGGCAGAGCATACGCAGGTTCCAGGATCGAGTCTAGGTTTAGCTGCTTCTTTCTATCACCTTGGTTACTCTAGAGGCTCACAAGGAGACGTGGTTAACTTAAGATTTTACATGTCAAGCGTTCTCTTGTAATTATGACAGGATGTGAACTGGGAAGCAGCAGGGCACACTGCACCATTGAAGACATATGATAGAGAGGACACAGGGGCGATCAAATTTGAGGGTAAGACACCTGGATGAAATTCATTGTAAAAATGAAGATACCTTCTGGGTCAATAACATTTTGGTCATATAACCAACAAAGAAGTATGCACATGTGACCGCATGGTCTTATGGCTCATCGGCAATTTATCTAATTGTAGCATTGCTAAATGTCGCAGCCGACGTAAGATGTCACAACCATTACTTTTTGACCTTGTTTTGGACGTTGTGTTTCTTAAGCAGAGTTGCTACTCAATGTTGATTTGTCACTAGTCGGTGCGGGTTCCAATTTCAGACAGAGCAATAGATTTGGGGACGCATTTCATAACAACTGATTTAACAATTTAATTCTAGATTCAGAAATGATTATATGACAGCAGTATAGTATATATGCACCAGTTCCTTTTTAGATAAAAAGGGGTTTAGTACGTTTTTTGCATGGAATTCTGCAGAAAATTTAAAGACATTTACATGGAAGTCTTTAATAGCATTGAAAGACAATATTTCTTGAAGATTGTTCAAATATCTTGAAATAACCGACTTCATTGTTTTGCATATCAATGCGATATCCATTTGCTTAAGAAGTTCACATTTGAAGATTATTTTCTGTGATGTCACAATACTTCTGTTGCATGCAGAATAATGCAAGTGTTGAAAGAAACGGGTAATTTCTGTATCATTTTGAGATACAAAGCGCATTAACAGCGGTACATATCATTGTAGGGCATGTGGTAATTAACGTCAGCCTTGCATCATTTAAAGTCAGTTCCGACATTAAACGACGATCGATACGACATTTAGCATTACCACATTGATTATTCAAGTCATACCGATTGTATAACGACCATAAATGAACTTCCTTAAATGTAAAAAGCATTTATATCATACATCTAGCTAAATCTACGAGTTTATCTTATTCGAACCATTACTGGGTCAACAATTGAAGCAATTGTAAAAAAAGATTTTTTTCAAATAATTGAGCTTTCCTCGTTTAAACCTTTTGCTGTAAGAAAGCACTCAGTTGTACAATAAGACTCAATGCCGATACTTTAGTCCCTAAGACTAATGGTTTTTTTAAACAATACATGTCTGTTAAACTAGATGTTGTTTGGTCTATTGTTGGATTTCTCCTTTTTTCATTTTCATCAAAGTTCATCTCGCCCGTTTTGACCTTATAACACTTAATTGAAGACGTGTATATTCGTGTCCGCCTAATTCATTGATACACTCTAATTCTAATTCATTATTCTAATTTGAAAGACATTTGAAATAGTTCAATCTATGTTTCTTTGTCCTTTCTTCTACAAAATTTATTTGGTAGGTTTTTATACATGTATATTTAAATAGTTATAATATGGGTCAACTTTACACTTTAAATACAGCTTTAACATACCTTTTACAATTTTACCATAACATTCCATCAACAACTGCATAGGGGTTGTATTGGTCCACGGGCAACCATTTCAGTTACAATATACGATTTCCCTGCCCTTTAACTTTATTGTATTATTAAACTCCTCTCGCAGATACAATGTATAGACAGCCATTTAAGGACGTATTGGATCACAATGGACCAGCCGTCAGGCCTCTTAAACTGGTGCCAGGATTCGGTACCAGCGTTCTTCTAATCGGTGCAATAGCCGGTAATACCACGAGCAACAGTACATGGGACAAGATAGCAATAACGGCCTGGGAGGCCGAACATTTAGAAAACCAAACCTACATGTGCTGTGTGGCGTATCAATCAGAGATCATCAGAACGTTTCCCGCGAACAAACTGAGTAGAGATGGGATGGCGCCAATGACAGCGAGGCAGTTTATGTGCGAGATAAATGGGACCAAATTAGACGATTTGCCGGTATTGGCGACTGTTGTGGACGTGAAGAACCCTGTATGCTATAAACACACCGCTAGCTACGTTGATGTGGAATATGCATATGCACACCCAGGCGAGGTAGCTGCTTTTGGGAAGGTTAGTAAAGTTTCTATGTCGTTTTTACAGCGCTCTAACATCTTTAACAATATCCAAACCATTACTGGTCCCTTTTGTTAACATGCAGCTAGCACTTTCTTGTCGTTCTGTATACCCAATTACCTACACCACAAGACATTCATTGCCCTAGTGACCATGCTTTCCCTTCATTGCTTTAAGGATAATTGGGACACCATTACAGTAAATCTACACGGGACAGACGCAGCCATGATAAGACGGTACTCATATGAAATAAGATTATTTGGAGATTTTTATTATCAAAGCTTTTATTTTAACGTGTATGCTGTACATATTGATGGCATTGAAAGAAACACTAGGCATACTTTGTTCTGGATGAAGTTTAAATGTATAACGTATGGAAACATATCCATTTACGTTTCGGTCATGTATACATACATTGGTATAATTTGCTTGAAATAAATAGCTAGTTACAGCACTTGGTATGTAACCCGGCAGTATGACCTTTAGATAATGTCGAGGGCTTAGAGCGATACTGTTCTAAATGACATTTTTCTCCAAAGTCACTTTTTTACATAAAATAAGTCCCTAACACATCATACATCTACCCTGTGAATGTTAAGTTCAAGAAATCAAAAATTAAGAAGTTATTGCATTTTTGTCCTAATATTACAAGTGCAAATGCAGTAAAAACTTAGAGCGGTACTGTTATAAGTGACGCACTTGTAACAGTATCGCTCTAAGGCTTTAGATTAAAGTTGCAAAATACTATAAATTTATATCATTTTGTTTACAAAATATAATTGAAAGGACACTGCATGGTTTATTTGCATTGTTGCCACATGAAAACCAATTCTTGTATAGATAATAGCTATTTTGGAAAGTATTTGAACAGACTTATGAAATGCTAACTGTGATAAACATCAGGGATGTTTGTTTTATTTGACTATAACACATTTCCTTGCATAATTAGTAATATCTTTGTTGACATCGTGCTTGGCTGTCTACCCCCAATATTCTTCCCAATCAAAGTACTTTGTTATAGTCCTAGGTTGAGAGAACCAATAATATTACGAAAGAAATTGACGCCTTCACAGGGATTCAAACCAGCATTAACTGAATAAAAAGTCTGATGTACTGTCAACTGTTTCTGAGGTTAACCATACTGAAAGTACATGAATGTGCATATACTTGAATGTTAATCACACCCAATCAAAACACCATGGCTCAATGAATATGCATAAAATCCTACGGGGATCAGTCTTGTCTGTCTCTCTATCTGCCTGTACATATTAGTTGTACGTCTTTATGCAGTATTCTTTAAGCTTTAAAGCACTGATAAAAACTTAATATTACGAAAAGGTAATTGATTATACAAAAGTTTATTTGAAGTAAATAGGCCACCGGCCCACAATACAATCATGTAACATTGTAACATTTAAAAGTAAACCAATTTCTACTCCATATTTACCACCATGTTTTATTGATGTAAATGTCTTATGAGTTTGGCTATGAAAGATATCGACAGACATGTATCTACATAAATTCATAGGTTGATGTGGGAATGATATCATTTTTTGCCAAAATCTGACCTGTTGGGTTCTTGACTAAGGTTATCTATCCATCATCAACTTTCAGTCATGTTCTTTTAAGATGACCTAGATATTCTAGTGCAGATACATCCATTCAGTGACATGGAGCTGTAGATAAATTTGTCAGTAAATGCATGCATCTTCACTACCACCCTCATGATTTCCTTATTGACAAATCATGAATGGTAACAATTTTATGGAGGATGGACTAACTTAAAAAGACATACTATTTGTATTCCACAAATTCAAAATCTTAAATGTATACCTATTAAAGAAAGCTTGTAGTTATTTTGTTCCTACGTCATACTTAGGAAATACGTTCAAATATATTCAAACTAATTGACTAATTGATTTCATACTAATCGGGTCCACCAGTGAAAATTCAGGCTGACCTGTATCACTTGTTAGTATTATTCTGATGTATCATGTGTTCATATAGGTTGGCTTTTAAAGGTCCTATATGCAGGTTATCTTTTTTCTCATAATAATTAATTCATACAAGAACTGAAATATGTAAGGGTAAGAAAAAAACCCATTTAATATATGAAATGAAAACGAAAAATAGATAAATTCTCTGAGAAAATCAACAATGTGTAATACTGACTGATGATAAGAGTGATTCTTCTGCATCATTTAACTAGTTTCAGTATTATCTTATGGCAATTTGTAAATGGTTTCTTTTGCAGGATCATGACATTATGTCATGCCAGGATTCTATAATTTCTGATAGTTTATTAAAACTGTGAGATTAATTTTAAAAGCAGATGTGTCTGCTTTTAGTCTATACATTTCAGCTTTGAATTTTAGTCAATTGTCTATTACTTGGAACAAAATTTTAATGAAACGATAATTTTTGATATTGTATAGTTATCAGTCTTCACAAATATTTATTAAAGTTAATCTAAGATGGAATTACTTGATTTAAAATCGATTTCGGCTTGATTGATTTAGAGTAGATAAAGTAAAAAAAAATATTTTACAAATCATTTACTCTTTAACTTCTTACAGTATGCTACTATCTGTGTCATAATTCATACTTCCTTTAGTTTGAGCATACGCATTCAATGAGGAACTACACTGATTTTAATGCTTATTCAGTTGTTTATTTCAAATATTTATAACCTGAATTACCAGTGTTTATCGTTCCTAAGAGTTTAACAGCTTGCAAATTATGAAAGAGAATTATTTTGGACAAACCTTTTCAAAATCTGGATGCTAACAAATAAAATGTCAGTGGTTTGCATGCCTATAGGCACTAAATTCACATGCATACATCTCTGTAAAATGTGTGCAAAATATCCTAGAAATGGTAGCCATTGTGTTTATTTTAACTTTTTTCCTCTGGGGTGGGACCCACAGACCTATGTGGATTTGTCAGAAAGTCATTGTGCTTGAAGAAATTGCTATGAGAATGCCCCTGAATGTAAGGTAATAGTAAAGAATGAAATGAGAAATGCATGAATAGAAAGCTGCAGCAGACAACTGTTTTCATTGTCCGGAACTTGAAAATGTTATGAAATTCATGCAGAACTGTAACAAAAACATTCTAAGTTTCCTTGTAAACAATAAATGTTATCATAAACATAGTTTTTTTCAGATTTTTATCCAAAATTTCACATTTTGGTTACTTGTAACAGTATCGCTCCCAAATGATTTCATGTTTTCGGCCCAATTTCAGTGCGATACTGTTCCAAGTAACACTTTTCCTAATGTCTAATTTTTTATTAAAAACTTTAGAAATATGTACTGATATATCAATAAATAAACTAAAATTGAACATTCATATGAAATTACAAAACTCTGTTATCCATATTGCTCAAATGAAACAGTTTTTCTCTTCTCCTGAAAAGTATGTGAAAATACACTTGTAACAGTATCGCTCTAAGCCCTCGATGTGTAAAGTATTAATCCACTCCCTATATTAGGTTATGAGGAAAAAACTTTCATGCAAAACGTAAACCAAGATTTATAAGTACAAAAGGGGGCATGATTTGCTTCAAATAAAAAGATTTTCTAAGGACAAAAGACTGCCTTAATTTCTAAAATACCAAACAATAGTTATACACCTAAATAAGGAGCCTTAGATTATGACCCTGAACAGAAGTGAAACGTATCAATTTATGCCATAAATAGTTTATGAATTGTAAACTTGCATGTAAAACTTATAATAAGAAATATTTCTGAGTACAAACGACCGCATGTTTTGCTTAAATTCAAATCCGGAAATATGATACTCTGTCAGGGATTTAACAAAATGGCACTGAACATGTGAAATATCATCCAATTCCATACAAAAGCTAATGAGATACAAACTTTCATTTAAAAACTTAACCAAGGTGTGACGCCGACGCCCAGATGAGTAATTTATCCCGTTACATGTTGCAAAACATGACGTGAAAAGGTGTGCCGTGAAAACTAAGCGATTCACGGTTACTTAACACGTGATCTCCCTCATTTGCATATAGTCAAGTGACGTATGAGCTGGCCCATCGGAATCAAAATCTATGAAGAGAAACGATACTGTTTGGTCCATCTAATGTTTCCAGTTTCAAATCATCGTTGGATGCTTACTTAATTCGAAGAAATCGTAGGTATTACTCGGAAATATTTCCTCTCTACCATACGCAGAGAACGCCATGTGACGTCATATCTTGCTATTGACGTCACATATGACATCATGATTTGTCTCGTGACTACTATCTCCTGTTGTGTTACGTCTACTCAATAGCAAAATATAAAAAATGTTTTCTCTGCTTTTTCGTTAAAATGGTGTATTCAAAAGGTTTGTGACAGGATAAACAGAATAATAGGTTAGTGACGTTAATGACTTAAGTTTTTCGGGCTTCGGCTCACCCAGTAAATTCCTACGCCTTGCCCGAAAAACTTTAATGGATATTACTGTTTATTATTGTTGACGTCATGATTACAGGTTACGTTCATAGATATAACTTTATCCCGTTACATGGTGCAAAAGGTGACTTGAAAAGGGGTGCCATGAAAACTAAGTGATTTAGTTGACACGTGACCTCTTCATTTGCATATGATCAAGCGAGGCAAAAACTGGCTCATCGGAATCAAAATCTATGAAGTGAAACGATACTGTTTGGTCCACCTAATGTTTCAAGTTACAAATCATCATTGGATGATCACTCAATTTGAAGAAATCGAAGGTATTACTCAAAACTATTTGCTGCCTCTTTGCACTTAAGAACAATTCTTTATTTAGATTAGCTAGGGAAATATTCGTCACAGAGACAAATCTCTGGTTTCATTACTTTTTTACAAAAAATAAAAACATGTCATATCCTCCACAATTAACACTCTCAGGACATATATTATATAAACCACCATGCCTTTTCGATCACCCCTATCTATATGCCTTATCAAGATTTATCCACTCTACCATAGGCAAAGAAAAAACGTGTATCGTCATTTTTCATCGTGTGGCATCACACTATGACATCACGATTTGTCTCGTGAGTACTATTCATGCTTGTTCATGCATACTCATTTGCGTTTTATAAAAACTGTTTTCTCTGTTGTTTTGTTGAAATTGGGTGTTCGAAAGGTATGTAACGGGATAAACAAAATAATAGGTTAGTGACGTTAATGGGTTAAGTTTTTCGGATCGGCTTTGGTATTTATATCACCTAATAAACTCCTACACCTTGCCCGAAAAACTTAACCCATTAACCTCACTAACCGATTATTCTCTATGTTTATTATCTTTGTCGCCATGTGTTCAGGTGATGAACGAGGATAAAACTATAAGTGGTCCTTTTATTCACAGGTGGCATACGGGGATATATCTGCTTATGATCTTGTCGTTTGGATTGAAATCCACAAATTACTGGGAGTTACCAAGTTTCTGATATATCCGTACGATATACCGAGCAACCCAATGAGAGTACTTCGATATTATCAGAGACAAGGGCTCGTTGACGTGATCCCGCTTGTAAGGCATGCCACAGGTATAGTAATAGTAATGTATACCTTTGTAGAACTATAGAACAACAGTTATAGTAATGTAGATCTACCTTAGAAGAAATTTAGAGCAACCGTTAAAGTAACCAAAACTACCTTAAAAAAACAAAGGCACAGTTATGTGATAATGTAGAGCTATCTTAGTAAAAAAGGACAACTTAAGAGTACTGGAAAGCTACCGTAGAAACAGTATTAGTAATGTAGAGCTACCTTAGTAAAAAAGGACAACTTAAGAGTACTGGAAAGCTACCGTAGAAACAGTATTAGTATTGTAGAGCTACCTTAGTAAAAAAGGACAACTTAAGAGTACTGGAAAGCTATCGTAGAAACAGTATTAGTAATGTAGAGCTACCTTAGTAAAAAAGGACAACTTAAGAGTACTGGAAAGCTATCGTAGAAACAGTATTAGTAATGTAGAGCTACCTTAGTAAAAAAGGACAACTTAAGAGTACTGGAAAGCTACCGTAGAAACAGTATTAGTAATGTAGAGCTACCTTAGTAAAAAAGGACAACTTAAGAGTACTGGAAAGCTACCGTAGAAACAGTATTAGTAATGTAGAGCTACCTTAGTAAAAAAGGACAACTTAAGAGTACTGGAAAGCTATCGTAGAAACAGTATTAGTAATGTAGAGCTACCTTAGTAAAAAAGGACAACTTAAGAGTACTGGAAAGCTATCGTAGAAACAGTATTAGTAATGTAGAGCTACCTTAGTAAAAAAGGACAACTCAAGAGTACTGGAAAGCTACCGTAGAAACAGTATTAGTAATGTAGAGCTACCTTAGTAAAAAAGGACAACTTAAGAGTACTGGAAAGCTACCGTAGAAACAGTATTAGTAATGTAGAGCTACCTTAGTAAAAAAGGACAACTTAAGAGTACTGGAAAGCTACCGTAGAAACAGTATTAGTATTGTAGAGCTACCTTAGTAAAAAAGGACAACTTAAGAGTACTGGAAAGCTATCGTAGAAACAGTATTAGTAATGTAGAGCTACCTTAGTAAAAAAGGACAACTTAAGAGTACTGGAAAGCTACCGTAGAAACAGTATTAGTAATGTAGAGCTACCTTAGTAAAAAAGGACAACTTAAGAGTACTGGAAAGCTACCGTAGAAACAGTATTAGTAATGTAGAGCTACCTTAGTAAAAAAGGACAACTTAAGAGTACTGGAAAGCTACCGTAGAAACAGTATTAGTATTGTAGAGCTACCTTAGTAAAAAAGGACAACTTAAGAGTACTGGAAAGCTATCGTAGAAACAGTATTAGTAATGTAGAGCTACCTTAGTAAAAAAGGACAACTTAAGAGTACTGGAAAGCTATCGTAGAAACAGTATTAGTAATGTAGAGTTACCTTAGTAAATATAATTGCACAATTATGATTACTTAAGAGCTGCCTTTGTAGAAATATAGAGCAACGATAAAAGTAATGTAGAGCTACCTTAATATAATTTTAAAGCAACAGTATTAGTAATGTAGAGTTACCTTAGTAAATATAATTGCACAATTATGATTACTTAAGAGCTGCCTTTGTAGAAATATAGAGCAACGATAAAAGTAATGTAGAGCTACCTTAATATAATTTTAAAGCAACAGTATTAGTAATGTAGAGTTACCTTAGTAAATATAATTGCACAATTATGATTACTTAAGAGCTGCCTTTGTAGAAATATAGAGCAACGATAAAAGTAATGTAGAGCTACCTTAATATAATTTTAAAGCAACAGTATTAGTAATGTAGAGTTACCTTAGTAAATATAAAGAGCACAAGTATTATTACTGAAGAGCTGCTTTTATAAATATTAAGCAAAAGTAATAGTTATGTAGAGCTACCTTAAGGGAAATATTGGGCAACAGTACTAGCAACGTAGAGCTACTTTAGTAAATATAAAGAGCAACAGTATATAACTGAAGAACTGCCTTTGTAGAAATATAAAGAAACAGTACTAGTAATGTAGAGCTACCTTAGTAGAAATATAAAGCAACAGTACTAGTAATGTAGAGCTACCTTAGTAGAAGTATAGAGCAAGAGTGATAGTAATGTAGAGCTACATTAGTAGAAGTATAGAGCAAGAGTGATAGTAATGTAGAGCTACCTTAGTAGATGTATAGAGCAAGAGTGATAGTAATGTAGAGCTACCTTAGTAGAAGTATAGAGCAAGAGTGATACTAATGTAGGGCTACCTTAGTAGAAGTATAGAGCAAGAGTGATAGTAATGTAGAGCTACCTTAGTAGAAGTATAGAGCAAGAGTGATAGTAATGTAAAGCTACCTTAGTAGAAGTATAGAGCAAGAGTGATAGTAATGTAGAGCTACCTTAGTAGAAGTATAGAGCAAGAGTGATAGTAATGTAGAGCTACCTTAGTAGAAGTATAGAGCAAGAGTGATAGTAATGTAGAGTTACCTTAGTAGTAATTTAGAGCTAAAGTAATAGTAATGTTGAGCCACCTAAGTAGAAATGCAGAGCAACCAAATAAGTAAAAAGAGATGCATTATTGATAAGGTAGAACTACAATAGTTGAAATATATATCGACAGTATCATTATTGTAGAGCAACATTAGTAGAATTGAATGGGTGCAGTCGACGAATTGTAGAACTAGCGTAATATAATTGTAAAGTGGCAGTATTAGAATTGTAGAGCTACATTAGTAGAATTCAATGGGTCCAGTCGACGAATTGTAGAATTAGCGTCATATAATTGTAAAGTGACAGTATTGTACTTGTAAAGCTACATTATTAGAATTGTAGAGCTACATTAGTAGAATTTAATGGGTCCAGTCGACGAATTGTAGAATTAGCGTCATATAATTGTAAAGTGACAGTATTGTACTTGTAAAGCTACATTATTAGAATTGTAGAGCTACATTAGTAGAATTTAATGGGTCCAGTCGACGAATTGCAGAACTAACATCATATAATTGTAAAGTGGCAGTATCATACTTGTAAAGCTTCAGTATTAGAATTGTAGAGCAACATAAGTAGAATTAAATGGGTCCAGTCGACGAATTGTTGAACTAATGTAATATAATTGTAAAGTGGCAGTATCATACTTGTAAAGCTTCAGTTTTAGAATTGTAGAGCAACATAAGTAGAATTAAATGGGTCCAGTCAACGAATTGCAGAACTAACATCATATAATTATAAAGTTGAAGTATCATACTTGTAAAGCTTCAGTATTAGAATTGTAGAGCAACATAAGTAGAATTAAATGGGTCCAGTCGACGAATTGTTGAACTAATGTAATATAATTGTAAAGTGGCAGTATCATACTTGTAAAGCTTCAGTTTTAGAATTGTAGAGCAACATAAGTAGAATTAAATGGGTCCAGTCAACGAATTGCAGAACTAACATCATATAATTATAAAGTTGAAGTATCATACTTGTAAAGCTTCAGTATTAGAATTGTAGAGCAACATAAGTAGAATTAAATGGGTCCAGTCGACGAATTGCAGAACTAACATCATATAATTATAAAGTTGAAGTATCATACTTGTAAAGCTACAGTATTAGAATTGTAGAGCTACATTAGTAGAATTAAATGGGTCCAGTCGACGAATTGTTGAACTAACGAAATATAATTGTAAAGTGGCAGTATCATACTTGTAAACCTACAGTATTAGAATTGTAGAGCAACATAAGTAGAATTAAATGGGAATTATAAAGTGGCAGTATCATACTTGTAAAGCTACAGTATTAGAATTGTAGAGCTACAAATAATTTTAGATAAACAGTAGCAGAAATGAAGAACAGCAGTATACGTAATCTAGAGCTTCATTATCGGTAATGTAAAGCTTCATTATTAATATTATAGAGATAAATAATCAAGAATGTAGAGCCACAGTAGTAGAAATATAGAGCTGTTGTTGTTTGGATGTAGTGCTGCGTTATAAGTTATGTATACTAACAGTAGAAGAAGTGAATAGGTTTATTTTCGTCATGTAGAGCGAGAGTATTACTATTGTGGATCTATAGTATACGTAACGTAGAATTACAGTGTAAGTAATGTAGAGCTACATGATTTGTAAATTAGAGCTACAGTATTTGTTATGTAGAGCTATAGTATAGATTATGTAAAGGTACAGCATTTGGTATTTTGGGCTATGGTATTAGTAACATAAAACTACAGAAGTTGTTATTTAAAACTACAGTATTTGAAATGTAGAGCTACATTATTTGTAATGTAAAGGTACATCATTTGTAATTTAGGGTTAACGTTTTAGTAACGTAAAACTAAAGTATTTGTAATTCAGAACTAGAGTATCAGTAATTGAGAGCTTCAGTATTTGTAGTTTAGAGCTACATTATTAGTAAAATAGAGTTCCATTTTAAGTAATATAGAGCTACAGTTTTTGAAATGTAGCGCTAAGATATTAGTATTGTAGAGCTACAGTATAGTTAGTAATGAAGAGCCACACTACTTGAAATTTAGAGCTAGAGTATTAGTAAAAAGTGTTACAATTTTTGTAATGTAGAGCTACAGTATCTGTAATGTAGACGCATTTATCTCGTATTAAAGAGCTATCGAGAACAGGCTCTGAGTCACCATTGCAAATATTCAAAATAAGGCATTTTAATTTACCAAGAGAATTAAGACTTTGTGCATATTGTGAAAGAATGCTAGAGGATGAGTTTCACTTTCTGCTAGTGTGCCCTCTCTATAGGGACTTGCGAGTAAATACATACATGTTAGTTATACAATAAACATATCTCTACATTCTTTTTGATATTATGTCGTCACAAGATATGAACGTTATAAGACACCTTGCTATGTTTGTTTTCATGCTTTCAAGAAAGGGACGCTTTTCTGGGTAGTGTCGTATATATAAAATGTGTTTTTATAGCATTTTGAAACAGTACTGAATTGTTAAAGGGGAAAGAATGAATTTTCTCATTTATTCATATTCCTTAAAGTCTAACTCAGTTTGTTAAATATTCATGGGACACTTACCTCACATTTTAGGAAGGTTATTATTTGTATATATGTTGTATTTTGTGTATGGGCTGTAGGCCTGGAATGCTATAAACGATCTGAATCTGAAGCTACATATTACACGTAATGCAACACTTGTAACGTTGGATTAAAAAAAGAAATTACAATGTATTAGAAAAAAACCCTCATTATATATCACGTTGGGTTTTATATACATTTTTAGCGAAAAAAAATGCCTTCTTGATTCGATTGGCTAAAAACGAAGTTTAATCAATGATTTAAACTGTGAATAAATCTAAACTCTATCTCAAGTGAAGTGATAAATCATTCGATTGACTAAAAACGAAGTTTGATCAATGATTTAAACTGTAAATGAATCTAAACGCTATCTCAAGTGACGTGATAAATATTAAAGAAGCGACGTCAAGAACATGGCCATCTTTCTAATCAGCCTATATAACTGTAAGTAAAGGTTCAATTTTAAGTCCCAACTCGTCATATTTCGGAAACAGGGGTTTGGGCTGTATATCCAGTCTTACTCCCGATATTCTATCCTTTTGAATTACATGGCAGAGAAACGAAACTGTGTTATGGTGATTACTGCTTTTCCAAATACCAAACATAACGATCTTGTTTTAGTCAGGATTCATTTACAGGTCCATTCATGAGTGTAGGAGTGGGCCAGTTTTTCAACGACCAGAAAATCACAGAGTATGACGGTCTACAGCGGTTAAAGGGCTATAAATATATAGTCAGCTTCGACATAGATGAATATATCATACCGAGAAAAGGGGAATCCTGGCTGACGCTGTTCGTAAGTTATCTTCATGATTGTACCTGAATATATATGTGGGGAACATTCAGCTAAGGATGAAAGTTATGCCAAGAAAAGGAGAACCATGTCACAGGTCTGAAAAGTGTTTGTGATGGTCTTAATTTAGATAGGCTTAACCAAGCTTGACCGAACAGGTCTTTATGAAATGTTACTTGTAAACCATTCCATTTTTCCAAGTCAATTGCGCACCATTTAATAACAACTTTGTGTCAGGCAATGCTCCAACGCCAGATGTACAGCGTCTGAGACTGAATATTTCTACGTTCATTAAAGTGGTATTAAAAGTCTTTGTTTCACTAAATATATATTTTAGCATAAAATATTTTTCTGTTTTGTGCATTAAACAAACGTGTAGAAACACTGTGATTAGAGTATTAACTCGCTCAATAAACTGGTCTCTTTTCCCGAAACTTCCTGTGCTATCATTGTGGAGTTCTTTTACATTTGATTGGAATAATTGGCCAAAACCTGAATCACTGATTAGTTATTTGGTGTTAAATTAGCATATCATATTATAGAGTTAAATGCTGACAGCTTAACAAGAGTTTGGATAAAACAGCGTCTTTATTTGAACACATAGAAGGTTTTACAACCTGTGGACGACCTGCGGTCTTAAAATCAAATTAATAGACCTGCTTAATGACATGCGAATAGATTGAATAACATCGATTTGAAATGGGAAGGAACGTTTGAAGGCTTTCACAATACCAAGTTATATACCACGTAAAATCAAGCCCGTATGCACAGTTATCAACCTACTCACAGTATCCCCAAATAGCCGAATTTGCTCAAGAAACTATCTTGGCTAAATGATGAATTGCCCGTTTCAGTGATTTAATCAGTCACAAACGTTTCTACCCGACATCATGACAAAGATACATTGTTTATATATTGTATGTTTGTCATGTGATGTTGTTTTCAATTTGGACCAGTCACTGAAAACTCTTCGGAAAAATGGCTGACTATGCTTTCTATGTCTATCGATTATGCTCCGGACAAAGAGAATTAACCCAAATACTGCTGATGCAATAAAAAGCCCAAAGAAAAGAAGCAAGGTTTTATCGTTACAGGATAGACTATTCAAGACATCACCCGACGCAGGCTCTTTTTGGTTTAGGTCGTACATATTTGTGGAAAGTTGGGGTCCTACAAACGCCACCTGCCCGTTTCGAGTATGTCGTTACTTAATGCGGACAGATATAAAATCAGATACAGCAAAGCTGGTGTCGAAACCTAGCAGAATAAAGGACACTGGGCTATCTACTCACTACAACCATTTTAAAGATGGATATAAAACGTTGAGTATATCCTTGTTTGCTAGTTTGTTTTTAAGGGTTTATAGCTCGTCAACAGTGTTACGGTAATATTACGTGGTCCAACTCATAATAATCGTGAACATCCCACGATTTAAATGCTTATACAGGCTGATCAAGAACAAAATAGAATAGACAATAGTTAATCAACCAGGTACATACTCATATTTTACATAGTTTCAGGGCTGGGAATCACGTGATCAAATATGATAGAGACCGTTGACATCATACAGGACATGATGAAGAACATATCCAATTAATTAGTACGCTAAAGTTAGATGTGAAACCGTTAGGATCGTTAGACGGGTACTTTGCGATACATTTCGTGCACGAAATCGCTATATCAAAGGATTCTCACCGGTTTGAAGAAGTCGAATCGACGAAAGTCGCCATTTTTTTCCATGGTCTCTATCATTTCTGATCACGTGATTCCCAGCCCTGATAGTTTGTACACAATATTTTTTTATATAATGCAGTTTCTAAGGAAGGTTATACTAAATACGAGAATCAATATCTGATAACAATGACTGAGGTAATTATTCAAAAAACTATTTGAAGGTTGCTGTGTATGGTTATGAATATTTGACAATGCTTATAGTATGCAACCTGTTTCAAGACATTACTACAACTAACGATGCGACTTGCCCCCTATTCCTAGACAATAATTTAGCAAACAGTACTTCTTGCGCCCAGTTTCAAGGCAATACTATACCAAACAGTACGTTAAGCAACCTGTTTCAAGACATTACTACAACTAACGATGCGACTTGCCCCCTATTCCTAGACAATAATTTAGCAAACAGTACTTCTTGCGCCCAGTTTCAAGGCAATACTATACCAAACAGTACGTTAAGCAACCTGTTTCAATACAATACTACAACTAACGATACGATGTGCGCCCTGTTTCTAGACAATAATTTAGCAAACAGTACTTCTTGCGCCCAGTTTCAAGGCAATACTATACCAAACAGTACGTCAAGCAACATGTTTCAAGACAATACTACAACTAACTTCTGGACAGTAATTTAGCAAACAGTTCGATTTTCACTCTGTCTCTACGAATTGTGCCGTTTCAAAAAAAATAAAAATAACAAACAATACTTCTTGCGCCCAGTTTCAAGGCAATACTATAACTTATGGTACAACTTACGCATCGTTACAAGGCAACATTATAACAAACATTAGAATTTGTGCCCTATTTCAAAATCACAAAATAACAATCTGTTTGACTCGAGCCCTGTTTCAAAACAGTACGAGATGTGCGCTGTTTCAAGGAACAAATATAACAAACAGTACGACTTGAGTCCATTGAAGCAATCATGTTGTCTTACTTATTTGATTATCTTGACTATTTTATTGTATTATGTCATAATCAATATTTTAATGCAGACTCATAAATCCTTTAATCACGTTTCCTATATCTTATATCGATGTCATTTTTATCCTTTAATGACAGCTGATGACTCATATTTAAAATTAATAATCTAATTTCTACAATTTTGTATTTTTCATTAATATCTTAAATCATCCCCTGTATCTTAGAAGATTTTATTGGCTCAAACACTATTGTCTTAGATATATTGTAAAGTGTGTCTTAAACAGCATATTTCACAATGTCGACTTGGAAACATTTTAAAATGCTGTCGTTTATCATGTGCATGCACAGTGTATTGTCTTCTCTTATTGTTTTTGTATCGTCTGTTATGTCTTATAACGTCTTATCACGTCTGATACACTTTCTATTCTATAATGGCGACTTATACATGTCTTTAAATCTTCCCCTTTATTGTTTAAAGTCGCTTTCTATTGCTTATTTGAACAGGATCCAGGTAAATCATGAGGATGCAGCAATACATCATTATCGGGTGTGCAGAGATGAGTGGCTGGGACAGAAGACTAATTTCCCATGTTACAACGTCACGCGGCATTACGATGACACGGTACGCAAGGTATTCCAACGGGTGGAGAAACGGGTCGGGGATGTGCTTGCCAAACTAAAAATATAGATTAGTTGGATGGACGACGCGATTAGTTGGATGGACGACTCGATTAGTTGGATGGACGATTCCATTAGTTTGTTGGACGAGATAATAACTTTATTTCATCTCGATACGTTTGAGTGATTTATCGAAAGGCAGTAGAAACAACTAGAACCGTCTGGTCGGTTAACATAAAAACTAGGTAACTGAGACAATAGTGAATTTTAGAAGCATATAATTACAACGATTCACTTAATTGATTATCGAATATATCTAAAAGCTATACATTGTCATTTAAAATGTTCTTCCTATCATCTCAGATTATTTTTATTCGTCCTAACACCAATTGCCTCAGCTCACGTAGTTTATATCTTCATTGACTTAGCGAACTGAATCGGCACGCCTCCATTGTATTTTTTTGTTTGTAAATAATAGTTTTGTTAAAAAAGGGTTATATTGAAATACTGTTTCATGTGTTTTAATCTGCAATAGCTAACGGGGTCCTTTTTTACCGCTTTTGGGTTATATTGTTTGTGAAGCTGTATGTGTAGTTTATGTCACATGTATAGTTGCTACCTTACATTTAATTCCGAGATCGTGCACAAAGCTCTTAGTGTAACTGACTTTTTGGTTTTGATGAAATGGTTGTGTAATAAGTTGTCATAGGTGACACTGCCAATATAAGAGCAACCGAGCCATGATTAAGAAACTTATAGATCCAGGATAGGGTCGTTTTTCCAGCCATTGAAACACAAGTATGTTATGCAGACTTTGACAGTCTATAGGATGTTGTTGGTGTATAAGACTGGTACTGTTTCCTCTGTTGGCTGTACATTGCGCGAGACTTATCTATGACCCGAAACATCTGCAAGAGGAACTGGTGTCCCAACATGATAAGCTGCCATTTAGAGCCAATAGCGCAACCAGACCCATTAAACTTAGAAATAACGTTAATACTTCCGAATCGTTCTCTGAAATTCTTAACTCCTCTCTTTGAAATCGTTAGTCTAACAGTTAGTCGAATTATTATCAACCTCATCTAAACGCATGGTTCAATTACCTATATCCTGCTTTGAATAAGAAGTGACATTGAAATATTTGTAAAAAGTTTGACAGTACCGAAAGGTCAATACCTGATCTTCAGGTTGAAACAAAATATTGAGGGGACAGAACGAGGCTTTGGACTCAAAAGTTGATAAAGGGATAATCTAAAGGAATCTTACATCTTACATCTTACATTGACGAATCTTCAATTCGCAAAGATAAATTATATAGACTAAATACAAACCCACACACACACAAAACAGACCAACTATTGTCAAGTTTCCGCTATACTAGGATAGAGAGATCATCTTCAAACGGTTTAGAGAGATGAGAAGAGATGACGCTCTGGGTCGGATAAAGTATGATAATCTTTCCTGATTTCAGAGGACTTTCCTGAACGGGTCACTTAAACAAGAACTTTGTCGCCTCCTTTACTTTATCGAAATATTCAAGACAAAAATTCTGCCTTTTTTAAGTATGACAACTAGGTCGTTGATGGTGTTGTTTATAATAATGATAATATTCTTGAAATGTTTTCTGAACTTTAATAGGAGTCCGGCCAAGGCCCTATAACCGATACTTTGAATGTTTTCTTGTAGAAATTATAAGCGTTCAAATGTACAAATGTTCATGTCTTCCGAATCAACCAAACAATCTAGGAAATTGATCACTATGGTCAGTCCAGCACTTATGTTATTAATAAACTGCACATTTGTTGTGTAAATATTGAAGGTTCATGAAATAAAAGTTTGACACATATTTTCTTTATCATCTTCTTAAATTTGACATGTATGGAATGTGTAAGACATGGCCCGATAGTGCAAATGATTTTGATGATACCACTAAGGGATATACTCATTTTGGTAATATCAGTATAAATAAGAGGTCGACTGTTAGAAATTCAGGAGGGGTAACTGTGCTCGCCAAAGATAGTTTGAAACACAAGGGTCATGTGAAACAGATTCGTGATCACTTTTTCTGATACAGTTGTTTTGTTGCTTGATGGTTTCTATTGTTTTCACCCACATCCTATGATTTATGATGTGTCTTTATATTTCTCCGGAGAATTAATCAATATATGTAGATGATTTATTTATTGGTTTATCGTTTAACTATATTGCAGTTTTAATATCAATACATTTAATGGTATATTATTTAGAGATGTCAATTACCTGTTTTGCCAATAACGGAACCTGTATCTTTGATTATATGATTGCTTTTTCACAGTTGTTTAACATTGTAGTTGATTTCTGTGTGTATGATATTAGGTTTCCGTCCATTTTCCAATTATATGCGACTTTGGTGTTTGAAGCAGACAAGCTGCAATCCGTCATGTCTAATGAATTACACCAAATATCAACGTGAAACACAAGTTGCAGTGGAACAAAACAAAAGTAAAACATGTTTTTCTAAATATTTGATCAATGTATGCGTCCTTTTCTGGATGATTTAGATAACGTAACTACAATCAAATAGTTGCCTGTATTTTCGAACAGCTTTATAACAAGTGAAAAGTGTATCGAATTAAAGAAGAATGATAACAGCTCTTTTTCACAACATTAATGGTAGAATTACGCCTGTAAAATTTGCAATCATTTTCAAAATTTCGAATATCAAGCCACAATTTGACCATAGAAAAAGCCATCATTTAGGTATAGATAGAAATTTAAGATATTGCTTTTATTGCAAAATCACAATGTAGACACTGTTGAAACTGAATTGCATTTTATGTTTGAGTGTAAATTGCATCAAAGTTTACGATAGCAATAGAGTACTGTAATTTATTTCACCGCGAAGTCTATATAGGCAATTTAGATAGACTTCTGTCATGAAACGATGCTCACATGATGATGCAAATTTCTTCGTTTTTATGCGAAGCAATCGAAATTCGCAGGATTTATTTGGCGATATTTAATGTATAAATATTGTCGTTTTGATTTATGGTTATATTTATTGTTTGGTATGTGCTTATGAAGTGATGGAATGTTCCGTCTAAACATTGATTTTATGTATGTGTTTGTTCATATATCATAGATGTGAGGGTATGAGGCTATATTTATATTAAGGGCCAGGGGCTAGATTACTGGAAATAAAGATGATTGTATTGTATTGGACGAGTTGGTTAGTATTTTTGATCAGTATTTTACTCTATTCGATAAGTCATTAACTTTATTGGACGAGTCGATTAGTATCTTAGACCAGACTTTTACTTTATTACTTTATTAGACAAGTTGATTGCTTTATAGCCTATTACCTTTGTTTGAAGAGCTGGTTACTCTCTGATATGTTCATGTTTGGTGATACGCGGTGATGTTTGGGATAGGGGTTTCATATTGGCAGTGTCATGTTCGATCTCTTAAATGAACCCCTGATTATTCCATTCTAAAGTGTCCTTTGATAAGTAACTTTTCACAGCCTACTACGTGTGGGTTACCCATGAAGACGTGCGGTAAACCCATAACCAATATAGATGGATGTCTCAATTGCTGTCTGAATTATTAAGGATTTTGATAGAATATTTCATGAACAATTTGTGAGCCGTTCTTTTTTTTGTATTGTACGAGCATCCTAAAAAAATAAACAGTCAAAAACCATTAAAGGAGGTGTACTTTAAAAACTTTAAGCTTCCGTTCCAATCCGTTTCAATGAATTAATGGTAATGTATTTTATTTGTTTTTTTTCTTGAATAAAATATAATTAAACTAAAAACATACAGAATTGACCCACAAAAGAAATAATCATCTTTTTGTATACATTTAGGAAGATGATATGTGGCCCGTGAACCTAACACATTGGTTGTGAGCCTGACCTTGCAGTTTAACTATTATTTGTTGACGCGATGTTACAGTCTTAAGAGCCTATAGGACACTCACACTCATACAGCTACAGATGACTTTGTTGTTTACCTATGTATATTGGGTTTTATACCAAGTTAACATTATATGAGTTATGTTGCGATGCCCGACTCATAGGAGGAACACCCCATACTCTACTTTCAATATGGGCTGTTCAAGCTGGGTAGAACCATAGGCATTTCATAAGCCAGTCGGGAGACACATCACATGAAAATCCCAATGCCACTACCGGGATTTCAGCCCACACAAAGATGGGCGTTGTGGTTTAAGTTATGAACTCTTACCTCTAGGCCCCGTTAGGTTTTATGTTTTAAGCGTTTTGTGTATGTACCATCGAATATCTCGGATGCACCTGTCTCATGTGATTTCGGTCGTTTTTGTCGTGTAGAGAATTATAAAGCATTGGGAATCTAGACCAAATACTCATTTATACGAAAACGGATTTGGTAATGCATGGGGAAATCAAATAATAACAAATTAAAACTACTTTATTGCTCAGTAGATATACTTGCAAAGATAGTAGGTATTTGCAAGTATGGAGAAATAGATGTTGTACTGCATCAAAAATATCTTACTATACTGGTTTTAAGTCGACATTTGAGTATCAAGAAATTTAAATTTTCTAAAAGTTAGCGGTTGAGCAGAATTGCTACATAAAAAGTGACCAAAAAAAAACAGTAATTGTCGTCATTGTATGAATACGATTTAAGATCTACCTGTATGTCATTTTTAACTTATTTTTCCATTTTATTCCGATCTGCTTGATACGTATTTTTAACATAAAAATAATATGCATCCAAATACACAAAAGTTCAATATACAATAGAAACGTAAAAAAAACAGAAGTAAGAATCAATATTGGAATGTGTGTATACTATGCTTATCAACAAAGGGAAACTTCTCAATTCATTGTAAGTAAGAATAAGTAGACTGCTAACTGTTTTGTTATGATTTATCATTGTTATCAACAAATGTATATATATATTATATTTATTATCAATTAGATAAAATCAATGAATGAATGAAGGAACTGTTTTAAACGCAAAACAATTACGAGATCATAAAGATCTAAAATATTTCTTGATTTCAATCGAGAACAATCTTATTTAAATTTTCTCGAAATAATAAGGGAAAGTTTCAAGTTACACAAGTTATTGAAAAGGATACACATGCTACCATAGTCTTTCCCTACTTATCGGATATATAATGCATAGAAGAGATTGAAATTGTTAACCATTCTACTCAGAGAGTTAGCGTAATCGAGGTGCAATGTCGGTTTTCACACGTAAATACTCGTGGTTCTCTCTGATTTTATTCACGGCTGTTGGTATGCTCTCAATGGCGCAATTCGTCTCGTGGTATTCACGGATCGCGTGCAGCCATACACCAAGCGGCAGAGTAAGTAAACCGACTGTTGAATATTTGTGCTGAATCTTTGTTTTTCCTTACCGACGAATAATTCATTAAGTTGAGACAAATAGCGGAGAATATCTTTCGTCATGAGCGAAACTTTCTTTTCGTAATGATTTCAACAAATGTTAGTTAATAACATATAGCGAAGGCATTTCAAACAAACTAGACCTAGATCTTAAAGAATGTAAGAAATATTTTTCTTACCTTACTTTCAACTAATTTAATAAAACTCTTAAACGCAGCGTTTTTTCTCCCACCCCTTATATCATCATGGTAGTCTTATTTCGTTCCGTGATGAAATGACTTCTGAGAGATTGATAAATTCAACGGAAACTCTGAACGCATAAATGGATATCAAACCTTGACCTGGCTTGCCTCTAGAGTGTAGGAAGCTATATGTATCATTGTTCACCAATCTTTGGTATTATTACACCCATGGTTCACCCTCGGCCGTCCAATTATTAGATGAACACTCAATAAGGAAGTTTGCTTAGAAACTTTTACAGCGGAAGACAGCGGAGGACAGCGGTCCAGAGATGGAGCATCGGCCTCAGGACAGCATAGTTATATGTTTGAATACCGCAAGATTCTTCTTATGGCTTACATTAATCCACATACGGCGCGAATACTATTAACTTATCCAGGAAGCAGAAATGAGAGTTACGAAGTGTAAACTAAACGCTTATTACTTTAAAAGAACTATCTCACATATCAACGAACGATACCGCGCATTCCTGTCATATTGATTCCATATCGATCACAAAATGTCCTGAAAAGATGCCAGTGTGTGGAATTATTATGCTTTTGGCCGAAATATCTCTAGAAATAAGGAAATTTGTGTTTATTGCATGAAATATGAACTCTTGACAACTTGTGTCGCTCTGTTAATTTCAATACTTATCACTTAATGACAAATGCATCAAAACACACTTTATTTTTGACTTGACAATTTTCGAGGTCAAGTTTAAACATTTCAAGATTTGATTTTTTATTCTGTATTTAACGTTATAAAGACATGTTTGAGAAGTTTGTAACGTTGTTGACGAGCAATGGTTTGAAAGGAAGCATTCTTATATGTAGCATAGTTACCATGTAGGAACATGATTTGTGTTTACTGCAATTTACAATAAAAGTTAAATAACGGATCTTCGCAAATTCAATGAAATCATTCATCATTCAAAGTGGAATCGAGGTAAGACCTGGGTAATGGAGAAAGGTCAGAATAATACAATTAAAGATTAAACCGCACAATTAAAGATTTCATATGTCAAGAATTTTTATTTGCAAACTGTATTCGTGTAAGTTTAATTTTTATGTGAAAATTAAAAATAAGGGGGGTAATTAATATAAAATTAAAAAAAAATCGTTCATATTCATTTTGTAACTATACATTCAAAACCAGACAATTTTTGACCTCGATGAATATCTTTGAAATGATTTATATTACATAAATAGGACTTCAACTTATTCTTTAAGGACTATGTCATGGCTGAAATAGATTATCAATACTCCCAAATATGAACATGCAAAAAAGCATAAAGACAAGCCGTGGCAACTTAGAAAATTTATTATTGATGAAAAAAGCATTGTCAAATGTCATATGAACCTCGTCGGGTGTTTTTGTCATGTAGTAAGAGCGCAGCAGACGAAAAACCTATCCAATTTTTGGGACAGGTTTTCTCGAATTACGATAAACTTTAGATGACAAACTCAACAGAATGATAAAGAACCAACCTCGATGTATAGCAGCTGAGCGATAAATTTCCAAATAAATGAGAAATAAGTTGATGTGTAAAAAAGCATGAACACACCATCCTCAAAATGTGCATCCTCATGTGTTCAAAGGGTTACCGCTTAAAGTCGTGCTTTTCAGTAGCACAATTAGGAAGGAATACTTTTTCGCCTTCAAAAGCAAACCCATCGCTCGTGTTTATCTTGCTTCGATTATGTTTATTCGGGCGTTTTGATCAGTCTGTAAAGTCGAAATTAGATGTAAACAAATCAAAACGGAAATGAAGGGCGAGTAACACGATTTGTACAAATGCGCGAAACGGCATGGTTGTTGGAAGATGGGCTATTTTCGCAATATTATGAATGATGAACTTGTTTTGGACATATTTAAAGCTTTTAATAGCTTTTAGTATATTTGTAAGAAGAAAATGATTAGACCTTCACCTACCGAGCGAATTTAATGACGGACTTTTTTTAGTCGTTTCACCCTATTTGTTGACGTCGCAAAATACCATTTCCGGCGAAAAGCTGTCAATTCAATTAAACAATATGTTAAACGACAATCAGTGACCATTAACGCACAGTATAAGTGGTTGGTGGTTGAATATTTAAAAAACAACTTGGAATAAAGATTTCTTCCTGTCAATTATAAATGATCTCCGCAGTGAATTGGGTGTATGGTCGATAAACATGATATCTAATGCCAGTGTAAAGTTTGTTTTGCCCGTGCAGTTTGTGATACCTAAACCTTATGCTGCGAGAATTATACATTACCATAGTATATAAGAAATTTGAATAGCTATTTTTCTTATTCCATGTAACCCGTTTTCAAAATTGATTATGAATTCGTTGAACTAAACATGTTCACCAATTTTAACATAAATCAGTCTTCATGCATTCCTTATAAAACTAAAAGGTACTTTATAATTTGATAGAGTAACCTAGTTCATGGACCAAGAAGGAAAATGAAAAATAATCCAAATATAATATAGATCCATGGCTATATTAAATGAAGATTGGTAAATAAACGTAGCACAACATAAAAACAGTGTTGACCAACTGACCTAGTAATTGACACCTCTTTGCGTGTTTCAAAAAAGTGTATTGTTAATCTTTTTAAGGAATAAGTTTAAATTGTATGTTATGAAGGCTAATTGAAATAGGTGTAAGTTGATAAATACATTTTTTCTCAATATGAAACCATTCAACGTAACAAAATATCATTACAAACATATAGATATCAACAACTTAAGTTTTCCTTTCAGTCACAATTCTTTTCAAATTATTATTTGTGTAAACTTAATTGAATTTTAGCGATTAGTGGCCACTATACTTATCTATTGGTACTAATTTTTTGTGTAAAGTGAGCCTTTGAAAAATGAAAATTATTGTGTACATGTCAGTACCTTGCATAAAAAATAAAGGAATGCAAATTAAAATTCAAAAAGTTAGTCTCGGTGTATCTTAATGGAACTCTTAGCATGGTTATGCATGTAATTATATACATATTTGTGCAGTCAGTTCTTTAAAACCTTGTACCAAAAATGATGAATTAAAACCTGTATTATTCTTTCTATTTATTTTAAGAAAACATTTTTAACATCTCCATGAATGATAAATGTGCTACATTTATCCAATTACTTCAATATAAGAAATCCGTACCCCACCCACCCATTATCAAATTTCGGCCATAACATAGTCCTCAACTAAAGCAGTTGCCAGTTTTATATAACCCGTGTCTTACCAACAGTTAATAACCCGTGTCTTACCAACAGTTAAAACACGCTACTTTTTTATCACGACCATTTTGCCATATGATTTTTAATAATAATTGCAGTCCTTTCTCATAGCAGCGTCGCAAGAGCTATATGATGACAGTGGTTAATGAAGAAAATCATGATATTTGCTAATTACGAGAGGTTTGTCCAGGTATATTTCATAATCTGATGAATCATCAATAGTTTACGACATTTCCCTCATACCATCAGTATTAAGCCTTTTAACAGACGAATAAAATCATTGTGACACAGTGTTTTACTAAACTCAATGACGTTCCACGAAAGTAATACGTTGTCTTTCTCTTGATATTCCTGGATGTCTTCGTCTTTGTCGTCTTTCATCATGCTATATTCAAATGATGCTTGCAGACGAGTATTATTGAAGTATCGACTGTAGTTGTGTTTCCCCGATTTTCTTTTTGTGGATTCTTCCCATGGTTTGGTATAGAATTGGTCACATAATTATAAAACTAGACAACAACGGGTCGGAGCCTTTTGTAGCATTGATCCATGCCGGTGGGCTCTCTCGAATTGTACTGTTGATAGAACGAGGTGACACGCTTGTATCATTTCTTCCACAATGTTTTCACAATATTCCGCCTTGGTGGTTGTATCATTTCCGGTATCCATTACAATATAAAGGTTTCCCTCATAGATCCTGATTCTACGTCCGATTACTAGGTTTTCTCATATTGCACGGCATGTGATTCCACAGTCGACTTTAAAATAGCATATGCTGTTTCTAGTTTCTGTATCGTGGTTTAATCCTTTTTGTTTGACATTTTCTTTGCTGAGAAAACTACAAGTCTTCGATTTTTTAATTCATGAAATTTATATTCTTTATGTATGATACTTGTTTTCGTTCTTGTATTGTCGTGACATCCCAATGAGGGAGTATTGGCTGGTTAAATTGATGGGTATACACTGGCAGATATTTGGCCATTTAACTATCTCACTTGTGTTTACATTAGGTGAAGCGTCTTCGCGTCTTCCTCTGACAAATAATGACATGCTCTATTTCGTTTCTTGCTTTTATTATTCTTCAGGTGATATTGTGCGGGTAAAGGAATGGGTGATGTTGTTTTTGACATAGCTTCTGCACGTCAGTACTATTCTAGTTCGTATCATGTTTCTTAGATATTCGAATTGCCTTGGGTTTTTTCATCAGTGTAAAATAACATACATGTGTGTCCTCAAATGTTAGCACTTACACTAGAGCTAGAACTCATCCCTTTATCAACAAAACGTTACAATCGCAAAATTGTATGATATCGCAGCTGTAACATTATTCAAAAAGTTATCAATACCACTACTGTACTGGATATTACGCATATCTTCAATTAGTGAGTTTATTTTATCCCCTATTTTTTCAGGTTTATTTTCTTACAAACAATCACTGCATTTAAGTTAACGTGACATATGGTGCAGAGCATCCACAAAATCTATCATTTTATATTATCCGAAGTGCATCGCACAAAGAAATGCAGCCTTGGTCCAAATTGATAAGCCGTGTTCAAAAGACCTTGTATTACTCCTCTATAACAGCTAAGTTGAATGACACATTGATTGAAAGTTGCGGATGGGGCATTACGGAGAAATCTGAGTTAAGGATATATACGTGTAAAGCGTCTTTTCAAAGAATAACCCTAAATGTTGGTGTGTTTTTTTAGAATTTTAAAAAAAATTGTCTTTTAAGGATAAAATGAAAATATAAATTTCTTAAGTAACATAAGACAAGATCACTGACTGCTTCACAGCGCTAGTTATAACCGTAGAGAAAATATATAGATCATTCTTATCGCAGATATTGTAAACCGTTAAAACTGGTTTAAATCGTAAACAAGACACTCAACTTAAAATAGCAGGCGCTAATTTTAGATTTTACACAAAACTGCAACACTTGTACACGACTAGAATAAGTAAATAGTCTAAGTGCTCTGGCATCGCATGTATATGCAAACACGGTTAAAGATGTCGGCGATTTGAAAGGTTTAAGCAGCATAAACTGTACAATAGGCCGAATATGCAAGGCAATTGGATATTATAACTAGTTGTAAAATCAAATATTGAAATATATTCAAATAATAGTTACCGAGTATTTGGATAGGTATTTCACTAGTTGTTCCCATCTATAATATTTATACATGTATTTAACACATATAATTTTGCATATTTGATTCAAAAATATATTCCTTTTACGTACAGTATGCGTGCCAAACAAATTGCTATTAAATTCAATAAAGACATGAAATTGATAAATGTAATTTTTATTGATGTTGTTCTTTATATGTATAATAATTTAGCAATGATAATACTATTAATCATAAACCTCAAACGACATAAATGACTATACACATATAAGGCAAATACTCGACATTGGCTAGGAAGACATGCGTTAATGCATTACCTCATTATTTTCAAACGACATAATGGAATGTATTTGTGTTTTTCAAACATGATACACATGAATAGTATCTTTAATACTATAACAACATAACTTTGTGACATAGAAAAGACGCGTCCAATGATGTGTTACATTTCAAATTTTTCTTACATCAATATTGATACAAGAGAATGATGTTTTCAACCTATGCAAATATTTGGCATAAGACCCTCAGCAAAATGCAACCCTTTAGAAGGGAAACATGGGGAAGCTCTCCAAATGGTTCAATAAATAGGGTTAGTGTTAGTCGGTAGAGCATACGCAGGTTCCAGGATCGAGTCTATGTTAATCTGCTTCTTTCTATCACCTTGGTAACAGCGGCGCCCACGAGGCCCACGAGGAGACGTTGGTTAACTTAAGATCGTATCTGTTAACCCTTTCCCTTACAACAAATTTTCGACTGTCCCAAATTGAAAGAGTTTGCAGACGACATTTCAAAATGTGATGTAATTGGAAAATAATCTTCAGATAGGGCAGAAAACATTGTGGGAAAAGTCACAAGCAATTTCTCCTTTTCCCACAATGTTTTCTAAAGTTTATTGCAACAAAGAGGTCAAATGTCGTTACTGTTAGAGAAAGGGTTAAACGTTCTCTTTTAATTATGACAGGATGTGAACTGGGAAGCAGCAGAACACACTGCAACCTTGAATACATATGAGTATGCGTATTTTAGAGAGAAAACAGGGGCGTTCAAATATGAGGGTAAGACACCTGGATAAAATTCGTTGTAAAAATGAAGATACCTTATGGGTCAAAAATGTTTCAGTCATATAATCAACCAGGCAGTTTGCACATATGTCCACAAGGTGTTATGGCTCATCGGCAATAAATTAATCTTAGCATCGATAAATGTCGCAGCCGACGTAAGATGTCGCAACCATTGTTTTTTGACCTTCTTTTGGACGTTGTGTTTTTGAAGCAGAGTTGTTACTCAATGTTGAATTGTCACTAGTCGGTGCGGCTTTCAATTTCGGACAAAGCATTCAATTTTGGATACACCTTTCATAACAACTCATTTAATAATTAAATTCTTGTTCAGATGTCAGTACCACTTTGGATGGGAAGGGCTTGGTAAGCTTTTTGCTTGGAATTCTGCAGAACATTTAAAGATATTTGCATGGAAGTCTTAAATAGAACTGAAAGAAGACATTTCTTTAAGATTGTTCAAATGTCTTGAATCAACCCAAGTCATTGTGTTGCATTATACGATATACATTCCATCTACAAACTGCAAAGAGGTTGTATTGCTCCACGGCCAATTCAGTTACAATGTACGATTTTCCTAACTTTTAAAGTATTTGTATTAATAAACTCCTTTCGCAGATACAATGTCTAAACAGCCAATTAAGGACGTATTAGATCGCAATGGACCAGCCGTCAGGCCTCTTAAGCTGGTGCCAGGATTCGGTACCAGCGTCCTTCTAATTAGTGCAATAGCCGGTAATTCCACGAGCAACAGTACATGGGACAAGATAGCAATAACAGGCTGGGAGGCCAAACATTTAGAAGACCAAACCTACATGTGCTGTGTGGCGTATCAATCAGGGACCATCAGAACTTTTCCCGCGAACAAGCTTAGCAGAGATGGGACGGCGCCGATGACAGCGAGGCAGTTTATGTGCGAGATAAACGGGACCAAATTAGACGATTTGCCGGTATTGGCGACTGTTGTGGACGTGAATAACCCTGTATGCTATAAACACACCGCTAGCTATGTTGATGTGGACTATGCACATGCGCACCCAGGCGAGGTAGCTGCTTTTGGGAAGGTAAGTATAGTTTCTATGACATTTTTACAGCACTTTACAACTTTAACACTATCCAAACCATCACTGGTCCCTTTTGTTGTCATGCAGCTAGCACTTTTCGTCATTGTGTATACCGAATCACCTACACCACGTTCATTGATCTAGTTGGTCATAACTTCCCTCCATGGCTTTAAGGATAATTGGGACACCAGTACAGTAAATCTACATGGGCCAGATGCAGCTATTGTTAGACGGTACTTATTTGAAATAAGACATAATATTTTTGGACATACATATACGTATTTGACCAAACCTTTAATTCTAACGTTCAAACATTGATGACAGTGAAAGAAACGCTAGACACAATTTTTCCTTGATTAAGTTTAAATATACTGCGAGAGAAAACATCCTCATTGACGTTTTTATGTTAAATACTTTCTGTGAAAGCAAACAAACGAATGGATAACGCAAATTTTACCTGCGGGGGAATCACATGACAAAACAGGCGTTTAGCTGTTTCACCTACTTTCTCACATGACAGTCACATCCGTTGACCATGACTTTTCCGGTTCTGGTGGTATATAATAATCTATGCTTTATAACGGCATCTTGTCTAACACTCGGCAGAGAAACTGCAGTCGACGAGCGCGTGCGTCCAAAACAGTATGTCTTTAGTATAACTAGGATTTCACTGCTGGGTGCTAGACGTAACGTACGTCCTGTGACTATCATTAGTTCATGACGCTTTATTCACAGGTGGCCTACGGGAATATATCTGCTTATGATCTTGTCGTTTGGATTGAAATCCACAAATTACTAGGAGTTACCAAGTTTCTGATCTATCCGTACGATATACCAAGCAACCCAATGAGAGTACTTCGATATTATCAGAGACAAGGGCTAGTTGACGTGATCCCGCTTGTAAGGCATGCTACAGGTATAGTAATAATAATGTAGAGCTACTTTGGTAGAACTTTGAGCAATTGTTACATTGTGTTTTCGAATACTGTTGAAGAACAGGGGATATCATTTTTTTTTAATTATCTGTCTTAAGGACTTTAGTGGTTGCGAAAGGAGAGAATTCCAAAAAGTCCATTTCGCTCATTGCGGTTCATTGATCGATTGGCTTCTTCTCTTGTTCTCGCGTGATTTTCCGTTAGTTGAACGCATTGAATAAAGAGAGATTGTAAACCGATCAAAATTTAAATGTTTTTATGTTATTCCCCTATTCTTCAGGTGTTCAGAGAAGGGTTGAAGTTTAACGAGTAACACAATAGTAATAGTAATGTATAGCTACCTTAGTAGAACTTTAGAGCAACAGTAATAATGATGAAGAGCTTCCTTAGTAGAAATCTAATATAAATGGAGGAAAAGTCAACTTCTGTAAATCGTTTCCTGACAGAACAGAATAAAACATACATTTTATTCGACGAGTATATGACACACAATCATGCTACATATTTTATCCGTTTGAATTACGCATACATGGCAGAGAACCAAATCTGTATCAGAGTGGTTACTTATTTTCCATTCATCAGACATCATGACCTTGTTTTAGTCAGGATTCATTTTCAGGTTCATTCAAGAGTGTAGGGTGGGGTCAGTATCATAACGACCAGAAAATCACAGAGTATGACGGTCTACAGCGGTTAAAGGGCTATAAATATATAGTCAGCTTCGACATAGATGAATATATCATACCGAGAAAAGGGGAATCCTGGCTGACGCTGTTCGTAAGTTATCTTCATGATAGTACCCGGATATACATGTACATGTGAAACATTCTGTTTAAGATTGAAGTCTATGCCAAGACAAAGAGAACTAATGCTTGGTTTTTGAGATGGTCTTCATTTAGACAGGCTTAACCATGATTGACTTAACAGGTCTTTATGAAATGTTACTTGTAAACAATTCAATTTTTCCAAGTCAATTCCACACGGTCTAATAACAACTTTGTCTCCGGAAATGCTCCAACGCCAGATGTTCAGCGTTTGAGATTGAATATTTCTATTTTCAGTGTAGGGGTATCGAAAGTCTTTGTTTCATTTTATATAACTCTCAGCATTAAATCTGTTTCTGTATCGTGCAATTTAACAATTGTGTAGAAACATTGTGATTAGAGTATTAACTCACTCAATAAACTGGTTTGTTTCCCCGAACTTGTTTCCCCTTTGCTCACATTTTGATCGATTTGTCAAAACCTGAATCACTGATTGATTATTTGGTGTTAAAGCAGCATAGCATATTATAGAGTTAAATGCGGACAGCTAAACAATTAGTGATAATAAATCTTTAGTTGAACGTATACAAGGTTTAACAACATGTAGACGAACTTCGGTCTTAAAATCAAATTAATATTGCTGGTCTGAAAAGAGAAGGTACGTTTAAAGGCTTCCACAATACCAATATATATACCATGTCAAATTAAGCCCCTATGGACAGTTAACACCCTACTCATAGTACCCAAAGTAGCCGAACTTGCTCATGAAACCATCTTGACTAAATGATAAATTGCCCGTTTCAGTGATTTAATCTATCACAAACGTTTCTACCCAACATTATGACAAAAATACATTGACTGTATGTTTGTCATGTGATGCTGTTTTCAATTTGGACCAATAACTGAATAGACTTTGGTAAAATGGCTAACTATACTTTCTATGAAATCAAGTATGCGCTGGGCATAGAGAATTAACCGAAATGCTGATGTTGCAATAAAAAGACCAAAGAAAAGAAGCAATGTTTTCGTCGTTACAGGATAGACTATTCAAGACATTACCCGACGCAGGCTCTTTTTGGTTTAAGTCGTACATATTTGTGGAAAGTTGGGGTCCAACAAACGCCACCTGCCCGTTTCGAGTATGCCGTTACTTAATGCGGACAAATATAAAATCAGATACAGCAAAGCTGGTGTCAAAACCAAGAAGAATAAAGGACACAGGGCTATCTACTCACTACAACCATTTTAAAGATGGATATAAAACGTTGAGTATATCCTTGTTTGCTAGTTTGTTGTTTAGGGTTTAAAGTACGCCAACAGTGTTTCAGTTACATTACGAGGTCAACCTTATAAAGATATACTATGAAAAGGCCCAGTCACACCCCCAGAACTTCGCTTGAACGTTCCTGGAGCGGCGAAAAAACAATCATCGCCGCTTGCTACCGACCGCGACCATTCACGACCGTTAAACAGAAGTTGGCCCCCGTAAACGCAACGCCGTATACGCTCGGTCACGACCGCTTGTCAACAGCTGTTTTGCCAGCTGCTTAGGCGGTGATTAAACGCTGCACACACTTTGATGGAGCGGTTGAAAGCATTCTTCGAACGGAAACGGACTTGTTAGAACAGTGGCGGGCGTTGAAGTATCGATCCATTGCCGTTATGAACTTTGGTTTGGCGTTGGTATTGAGGTGTTTGAGCTGTACGAGAATTCGGCTATGAATACGGGGTTAAATGAACCAGGAGTACATTTTAAATTAAGCTACCGTTGAGTGCAAGCCTCATTTTAATTTGCTCAGTAAAAGTAAAAGTGTTCTTCATGAATGTTGGGAGACTTGTTGTGATTAGTGCACAAGACTCGTAGCACAATCGGAACCTCCTCAGATTGCAACAAGCTGTTGACAGAAGGAGAAGGGAAATAGACCTCAAAGCCCGCTCACACCGCCAGAATCTTGCTGGAGCGTTCCTTGAACGGTATGAAGAGGGGCCGAATTTCGGCAACGCACCGTCACCGCGCACAAAAAAGGAAAAAAATCGAAAACACGGGCGTTGCCAAAGTGGTGCCCCGCTGAAGCCAGCGTTCGTTTAACGTTAGTTTAACGGTAGCGAGCGTTGGTATAGCGGTGACGCGAACGTTGATAGAGCGGCGTTCTGCGAATGCGCGAGTCGGCTCGGTGGGAGTTTATGTTAGTATAGCGGCCCGGATCCAACCTGTTTGCAAACTTCTACGATAGTTCTGACAATTTCGTGGTGATGTTGCATGGTGGTGAGCAGAATTTGGAACTTGTTGGCAAGGATGCCAAATGCGTTCTCCACGACCCGTATTGCCCTGGACAGCCAATAGATGAAGAACCTCTTCATGGATGAGGTTTCTGGTGTTGTACGGCTTCATCAGATAGGTTAGCAGTGAGAAAGCGTCATCTCGGATGATGAAGTTAGGCACATTCTGATTGTCATTGAGTAGGGGGTCTGGCTGAGGAAAGGCATGAATCAAGTTCTGGTCCACGATAGGGATCGCTTTCATTTTAGCTGTTAATGTCTGAGGATAAGCCATTGCAACGTCAATGTAGGTGAACTTGTAGTCAGCATCCACAATGGTAAACAGGATTGCGCTGTAAAGGCCTTTGTAGTTGTAGAATTCTGAGCCAAAGCTAGGAGGAGCTTTACAGGCCACTTGTTTGCCAACAATGACACCAACAATGGGGAAGGTTCCATCTCTGGTGCCAATGGTCAGCCAGGTCTCTCCATCAATAATGGCATTTACCACTTCTCTAACTATCACACCGATGGTGTTGTGGGGAACCCTTCAGGCGTATAGCATGTAACTGTAGGGTTACCAGAGGCAATGTGCATTAGGGTGAATGTCACTTTGAGACCAGGTTCCAGGCTTGGTCGGTAATTGGTGTCTTGTTTGGACAATCGGGAGTCAGCCTCTCTAAAACTTTGTCAAACATGGCTGGTGACAACCCAATAAAGGATGGGAAGGCTCTAGGATCCTCATTCCTCATCTCCAACATCAGGTTGTGGTGCAGTGCATGCTCAGGCTTTCGCAGTATCCACTTTCTGACCCACACAAATATGGCTCCTCTTCTCTCTCTTCTTCTTCTTTTCTCCAGCTTGTTGCAATTTGTGGAGGTTCTGATTCTGCTGCTGACTAGTGCACAAATCACAACAGGTCTCCAAGCATTCATGGTAGAACATTTTTACTGGAACTGAGCAAAGTAAAATGATGTCTGCACGGAGGTAGATCGATTTGAAATAGACTCATGATTCATTTCTCCCCGTATTTATAGCCAAATTCTGGTCCCGCTCCAACACCTCAATACCAACGCTAAACCAAAATTTATCCCCCAAAACATTCTGAGCGGTAGAAGGAACCATCAGCGGTGACCGAGCGTATACGGCGTTGCCAAAACGTTCCTTTTTTTATCAAATGTTATGCCTTATAATGTCTGATAAGCTATTCATTGTATAATGCCGCCTTATAAATTTCTGAATATCTTCCCTATATTGTTTAAAGTCGTTTTCTATTCCCGATTTGAACAGGTACCAGGTAAATCATGAAGATGCAGCAATACATCATTATCGGGCGTGCAGAGATGAGTGGCTGGGACAGAAGACTAATTTCCCGTGTTACAAGGTCTCGCGGAATTACGATGACACGGTACTCAAGGTATTCCAACGGGTGGAGAAACGGGTCGGGGATGTGCTTGCCGAACTAAAAATATAGATGGACGAGTATCGCGTTTGCAGTGTTTACACCATACACCAATTGCTGAGAATGTCATATAGAAAAAATCATATATTTAGATATTGGGGATGGCATCAAACCTGCCATACTTCAACCTCTTCCCCATATCTGGGATTCCCGTGTGAAGAATGTAACATCTACACGTCTTATGTTCGGTTGACTGGTTTTATATACATAGACATTCACATACACCAAACTTCTCCATCCTACCGGTCCCGTTTTTACAAACACGATATAAGGATTCGTGATTGTATTATCTGATATCTGTACAAAGAGTGTGGTTCTTGATCAGACGTAAAAAGGGATACAGTCCTATCCAGAACACTACTGTATGCGCTTTCCACCGAAAAAAGATCCCTTCAACTGAATGACTGATTATACAAATTGTAATTACCTGGCACAGTTGAATGAGGACATTTAAACATTATTATCAATTCTAAGTGTTGACAACACGAGTCGATAGCGTAGTTGTTTGTATTGTCGTCCATTTTCACGAGGTTTGCAGATTCGAACACCGTCACTGACGAATAATTTCATAATACACGAAACCAAAATCAGCCGTCCACCCACTCCTTAGAGACTAGAGATGAAATCCATCTTAACTGAGCATCCAGACGACATTTCCTGGACATAGGTAAAGAAACTTTTTACCTTTGAGTTGAAATGAAAATCATTGAGACAAAAGAGAGTACATCCTCGACGAAAGCATTATTTTTTCTTTCAGCACTCTTCCTATCTACCAGTCGTGTGCGTCAAACTATTACATATGGCTCTATAAATAAACCATGTGATGTAAAATGTAGTCACGGCCTTAAAGAGACACTGTCAGAGATCTAGATTTTAACTTTTTAACATAAAGTGTCTTCCATTATTATACATCGTTACAAAAACCAAACTTGTCTGCTGTTGACGATCACACATTTTATTCGGTCGAGATGTCAAACGATGGTTTGAGTAACTAATTGAACTACAGCCCTGTAGCCAAAATAGATTGAATCCTCTTACAAATGAAAACAACCTTGTTATTTAAATCTTGTTATTTATCCTAAATGCAAATTATAAGTTGGCAATATACTCCATGTGTGACGAGCTACAGTACTCCTCTCCGATCGATTACATTACATTGTTACAACAACAGAACGTGTCTGCTGTCGACAATTAGATAATTTATTCGGTCGAGGGGTCAAATGGACCTCAAATAACATGTGTGGGTGACATCGGCGCTGTGTTGAACGTTGATCTCTTGTACCGAGTGTCCCGGGTTCGATCTCCGTATGGAGAGGTGAACATTACCAGGACCAGCCTACAAATCGACGCGAGTACTGGATAGATATACTGGAAGAGTCGTGGAAAATGTTTTTAAAATCTGCAAGCTTCCGTCACAATCGAAGTAAAAGAAATAGGTTTGAATTCAAAAGAACTTTGATAAGAGTAGAGATTACCATTTCCCTCATTACTATGATCGCGAGAGTTCAGTGCAATATTATAGTAAGTGCTTATTGTTTATGAAGCGCTTACTAAAGTGTTGCATTGAACCCTCGGTCGGGTTTTTCGCAGTGGTGCAAGGTGTGGGGTCTTTGATATCGGTGATCTCGGTTCGATCCTAATTCCGACTTTGCGTCCTCCATTGCCATGTGATCAAGGTGGTGCACATTTAACTAGGGGGTCCTGAGTTCAATTACTGCCAACGCCGCTAGATTAGGCATGTCGAACAGCAAGACATTTCAATTCAATAGCTTAATACTGGTAGAATGCGGACACATACGTTATATAACTAACAAAGCATTCGCATGGGGTTAGATCCAGTGCATTTTCTATTTTACATGATGGTCTAGAAAGAGGAATAACACACAAGATGCATGACCATGTTAAGTGTCGCAATAATAAAAATGAAAATTTGTTGTGAAATGATGTTAAACCAAAACCAAAGTCGTCCCTCTTGTTTCTACTTCTACGTTGATACTTTGTTCTGTCATGTTTGACAATTAACACAACGGTGCGTTTAAGAAAAAGATTAAAGACAAATTGCAATGATAGGAAAGTTAGAAGAATGATGGGCAAGATTATCTTGCCAATAGTAAAGAATGAAAAACAGAAAAGTTTCCCAGGCTTCTTTCGCAGCATCAGAGCAAGACCAGTCCTTATTCCATAGCGGTACATGGGTGTGAAACCCAGCTGACACAACTCTAGCTCATCACACAGTGCTACTCATGGCCGGAGGGGAACGGCTACTTTCAAAAGTAAAGCTACTCCCCTCCAGCCCATAATCAATCCAATTTGTTGTCGAATATGGTGAGACAACCGTTAAACTTATTTTATGGAAACAAGAGAGCCTGTCCATTATCCCTTTCCCAAACAATAAATTTTCGACTGTCCCAATTTGAAAGAGTTTGCAGACGACATTACAAATGAGATGAAATTGGAAAATAATCTTCTGATAGGGAAGAAAATATTGTGAGAAAAGGAGAAATTGCTCGTTACGAGCAATTTCTCCTTTTCCCACAATGTTTTCTTAAGTCGTCTTCAACAAAGTGGTCAATGTCGTTATTGTTTGGGAAAGGGTTAAAACAATTCGTCATTTTGTTAGTTTTATTTTCCATGCTATCAGATACATGTTATTCAGATCTAATTCATAGTGACGTGACATACTCAAACCTTTGATTCTATAACTGTAACCGCTATGTATACAGTATAACAACAAAACGATCACTTTGGAACAATTAAATAAGTCCATTACGTGGTAAAAAGTTAAGTAATTGCCTTCAGCCAAATGAGATTTTTTACCGATTGGCTCAGATGCGTTGTACTAAGGTAAGGGTAGATCGTATCGGTTGTATCCCTCTTTGGGTACACAGGGGTTCGGATAGTTTGGATAAAATCTAGAGCAAACATATTTCGAAATAACCATTTAATGTTAATTCTTTACTTGTTATAGTTTTTAAACATCATACGAAGACTGCCGACAAGTCCATGTCAATCTAAACATTGCAAAACACGACTTATACGTTGTAGTAAATGTTTCGGTTTGTTCATTCTTAAGACCAGGTTACATCACTGGATTGGAAATATTTTACAGCTAAGAGTTTATCAAAATGATATTAACGTGTTCATGTTATAAATCTTTATGTATTTGTTATGATCAGAGACATAGATAATTGTTATCTGTTTCTCTGGTTAAACATATATCCGACAAATAATACTAAGCCTCAATTAAAAACCCGTTAACCCCTCCCGTTCTTCCTTTACAAAATGCGAAATTGAACAAACAATACTGATCTTATAATCTATAAGAGATGAATATAGTCACTATATAATATTAAAAGTTGAAATCCGGCTAAAACCAAATCAATAAAAAAATGAATGTTTCGAAATGTTGTTTTACAAACATTCATCTCTTTCCCGGTATGCGCACCCCATGTGCCCCCTAGAAGACAAATCTGAACTCATCGGGTTTATACAATGAAACCCCTTGTGAGATAGTATGGATACCGCCATATTGTTTCTCGCGAGACCTACGTCATTGTACTTTCGTTTCCAAATAAAGTTCTTAAATTTGCAATCCAAATAGTCGTTTATGTTGATGAAGGAAACAGTTATATAATTATATCACAACTTGTATTTTCACTATTTTGTATGTGTTACCGATAAACAATAATTTCACATGATATTCAACACTTCCATATACATTGAACTACTTAACGTGGACGCTTATAGGAAATGGGTCACAAGCCGGGGACGATTTACCCGACGTATTGTAACCCTACGTTTATATCCGAGGTGTATTTCTCAGCTCACGGAAATACCCGAGTAGTTACGATTGCTAGACGATATGACCACACCGACTCGTGTGACAATCTACGTTCACAGCAATCAAAATCGCCGACACGATACAATTGGAAAAGAAAATCGTAAATGACGATATAAAACTGAATAACACCAACTATGATTATAGATATCATTCTTTCCCATGTACCCCCTGTGTCCCTCGCCCTATTACTTGATGCGGTCACGCCCGACTTGAGCGACAATCTACTTTCACATCAAGCGAGTAATGAATATATACGGCGGGAGTGGAAGGGTGGATATTTGGTTTTATTGACTAGGTAAGTACATTTATTTTTTCAAGGAAATTTTAAACATATGCACGTCTGTATGCCTTTCTTTTGGGGTACACTCTGGTGACAGTATCTGGACTAACTGTGGGTTTGAAGTCACTGAGAAATTAAAGGAAAAGTACCATATTCAGATAATGAATCTAACCCTTTCCTTTATTCTACAATCATTATAAACATATTTGCAGTAGAACAAACATAGTCAATGTTACTATTGTAATACTGTTAATTGCCGTCTAATTGTAGTCTGTTTCTGTTTCCAATTTGGTCTGTCACAATATCCCAACAGGAGTGATGGGTTATTTAAACGTAGATCGATTCGCACCTATATAAATGTATACACGCCCTGGACCGGTTTTTGTCAAACTTTTCCCACTTCCCATAACCCTTTCCCAAACGACAAATTCTCGACTGTCCCAAATTGAAAGAGTTTGCAGACGACATTTCAAAATGTGATGATATTGAACAATATTCTTCAGAAAGAGCAGAAAAACCTTGTGGGAAAAGGAGAAATTGCTCGTTACGAGCAATTTCTCCCTTTCCGACAATGTTTTCTAAAGTCTTCTGCTACAAAGTGGTCAAATGTCGTTATTGTTTGAGAAAGGGATAAATCATTGTCCTATGCATTTCAGTGCCAAAATGACTTTGTGTTAACGCTTAATATGCTGGGTATTTTTCTAAAAACAGATTTGTTGGTGTCTGCGTTATAAAATCTGAACTATCTGCTACAATTCAATAAGGAAATGTACTCATTGAAGCAAACAGGTTAGATCACAGGCCAGGCGCCAATTTACTTGGCGGCTGGCCTGGATCCAACCTGTCTGCATAAGCATGAATTCGGTTCCAGCACTACAAGTGTTTAAGGTTATTCGTGCTTTTTCCATACGTATATAAATTTATACAAGCCACGACGTACTAAAGCTAGTCTGTTCGAATTTGTATCAATTTCCGATTATAACATGTTTCTGTATTATTGACCAAAGTTAAAAGAGTTAGCAGACGAAATAAAAACGAAAAGAAAAAACACACGGACCATCTATTCTTTTGGAATGAATATAATCACTGTTAAGAATTAGGAAAACATTTTCCTTTCTCCCAAAATAGTTTCATCAATTGGGTTCTTATAAGTTGAGGTGTCTTTGTCAACAAACACTATAGTGTTCTAAGCTATCTTATAGTCAGTTAATATGTCATTGCTGTCATTCCCAAAATGTTTTATCCCTGTACTGTACGTGATAGCTATTTTTTTTTTCAAAAATACTTCATATGTCAAATTGGTTTACGTATCGATGTATGTACATGCATTTAACTAAGCTCGGGGACTTTGAAATACCATAAGATATATTTATAAGGTATAAATCGTTGTGCACGGGGTCTCCGTGGCCTAGTTGTAAATGTACCTGGTATGATGGTTTCACAAGGCCCCTGTCCGCGTGGGCTCGAATCACGGTACGGCTTATTGTGATGTTTTCAGGATAACCACTGACTAGCAATTTGTCGATGGTTTCGCTGAGGGGTGATAGAAAGTGGTGACTTGGGTTCAAGCTCTGTACCGTTTGGCCATGAAACCCCAGGAAGATTCCGACTTCAGAGGGTCAGTTCGGAAACAATAGTTATGGTGGTAATAGCATCCCTCCGTGATACCCGTTCAGGGTACATGGGTAGTCAAAATAATTCGACGTAAAGATTGCTTTTTATTTTCTGATGGGGCATATTGCCCGATATAGACTTTTCTCAATATTTCCCGATCGCGTCAAATTAGTTTGACTCGGCACATGGGATAGCATTAGAACTTGAAATCCAGTTCAAAAACGAAATATGTCTAGTTTTGGTAACAGGGCATGCCACGATAAAACTGATATATTGTTGGAAACAAATAAATGAATACTACAAGAATGAAGGAGTATAACATTTTAATTTTTCACGTCGATGATGAATAAATGTGACTACGGACAATTCTGTATATAGAACGGGGGTGTATACATGAATATAAAGCAGGTACATGTATGTCGATATAATGATGGTGAGTCTATTGTTACCCGAGAGGGTCCGGTCTATGCCGGTATTTCTATGTGATGAAGAGTCCATTGTTACCCGAGTCACAGTCCGATCTTTATTCACGGGTGTGAAACCGGACCTAATAGAGAGTGATATCTGACCGCCTCATCGACCTAATTCGGTCATCCTAGACGGCGCCCTTTAGACACCACACTGGGATCCCCACCCTACCCTCCTTGACTACTTTAACTCTTTACCAAACAAAAACGACATTTGACCAGTTTGTTGCAGAAGAATCTGTAAAGCATTATAAGAAAAGGAGAAATTGTCCTTAACGAGCTGTTCCACCTTTTCCCACAATGTTTTATGTCCTATTAGAAGATTATTTTTCGATTTTCTTCACATTTTGAAATGTCGTCTACAATCTCTTTCAATTATGGCCAGTAGGAAATTTGGCGTTTGGTAGAGGGTTAGCTGTCCACAACTTATGGAATCTCGGTAAACAAAAATAAGAAACTGTTCGCTTAACCACTTTCTCCTTATTCCAATAGGGTTTTGTATGCTACCAGAGGTGTATGATCGAATAAATGGTTTACGAATTTGCGTGAAACTGTCGTCCTCAAATAATCTTAATTTTGCACGATAACATTAGATCTTTAGTCTGCGTCAAAATACATCATTGTAGTAATACGCTTCTAAAATAGACATAAAATAGAGGGCTAAGCTATACAACAGTGACAAAGGAGCATTGCAATTTATCCTACTAGTTCTTGTTAAAATATTTCAAGAAAATATGTTTCCATTCTTTATCATAGCACAAAAGTTATGACAATTCAGACAGTCATCAACAACCATGTTGGACGTAAGGGTTAGGATGGTCTGATCACTGAAATTAATTTAACCACCTGCGGGGATGGACTTTCTATTAGCTAAACCCTTGAAAAAATGTACAGCTTTGTATTCATAGGGGGAAATTTGCCAATATGTTGTTTAATCATATATTATTAAATGCAATCTATATGGCGGATACTTGTGTATATTTACATGGGTAAATATATAATGTATCGGAATAAGAAGACAGCAGTTAATTGCAGTTGAATTAGGAAACAAGTTATGAAGTTATTGTTGTTGTTAATATGAGTCTTGGTCTGACTGAATAGATAGACACATTGTGTCCATGCAGGCCTTCCCAGCTGTATATATGTTCGCAAGTACGCTAATACGAGCTTTAATCTCATAAACGGCTAAGTTCCTTTTTATTCACCAACTCAAGTGGCCGATTAACAATACAAAATCCTTATTTTACGGGCTAATCCGCCCATCTATGAAGGGAACACATAGTGTGATAAATAGTCCTCTGTCCGAATGAATATCCGTATGGAAAATAACTCTTGTTTGAAAGAATGACATCATAAGTATAACACCCTCTCGGGAAAGGAATGACCATTGCAAATGAAAGTTGCCTTCAACATTCCATGTTAATAGTAGTAGCATTTGCCCACAGCTTAGGGTCTAGAAGGGGAAAGAAGTAATCAAAACAAATAAATATCTGAACTGACTCCATGCAATGCATATTGATATTTTCCACAACTCGAGGTAATAAGCAACAAGTGCACCGTAAAAACTAATGAAAGGAAATGAGATTTGAATATAATTTTATAGGCTTCGCATTTAATATTAGTGGGAATGTAGTGGTTAAATGGAAAACATGATTTCGTGATTTCGAAAATTGGTTTATATATAGTGCAACGTAGATTTCAAAACATGATTTACCCTCAATCTAATTTAACTCGTTTCGGTGTACCTGCAACAAAACCTTTTAGAAACTACTGTGGCAAGGGTTATAATTGCTTGAAGCCATTAGTTTTTACATTTTATCCCATTGGCTTTTGCTGAGCAGCATAAATAAACCCTATTTAAAATAGGGTTCATACTTTTATGCTCTTTGTCGTCTACTTATTATATCTTTCTTAATTGGCAATCATCGACAAAATTAGTATATGGCCATTTACAATAACATAGAATACGGCTTATACACAAAAAGTAATAATAATCAACTCACATTGAACACGATATACAAACTATCAAATTTCAAAATTAGCGATCCTATACGAAATGAGATACTCGGTGGTTAAGGAACAGCAAACGTATCTAAAGATTCATCAATAATATTATAGTTCTCAAAAATATATCTGCAGATTCCTCATTTTGTCTTCCATTTTATCTTTCATCAATTGTAAATCAATAGATCACATTTCCCCAGCCCTATGCAACTTGAGACGTGTGTTGGTCTGATTTTTCTAATGTGAATAACTCGAGCATGACACCAGTCTATGCCATAGAAGCTGTAGTTTTGGGTGGGTTATAAAAGTATGGATGAGTAACTATTTTAGGGAGGTATTTATAAGGGCGTAACTTGTACAGCGGAAATGAGTAGATTTAACCCTTTATAAGATATATCATAGATGTAGCCCTTATCAACGTTCCAATGATTGGGTGCACATAAACTTGAAGATAAAGTTAGGAATATTCTGCCATATCAGCTCAATTTAACGCACCTGGATACGGTTTTACTAAAATACTATGCTATGAATTTGCCTAACTTCAAAACAGTATATCCTCCATATTTCAATATTTGACAAAGCAATATTGCACAGTAACATGTCATTGGAATCGTCTCTCCGAAACTCTTCCAATAACGTGTCACATTACAATAGCGCGTTTGTATTTATGATACCATACATGTACATGCTTATCAGTTTTGACTCAGCAGATATTTTCCTGAAGTCGTTTAGTAAATCGGTACCCTGTACCTGTAGGTATGAGAAACCAATGTGAGAAAAAGAGAAATCGTCAAACAGGGCAACTCCTCGTTCTGATACAACGGGTTGTTATAGAGCGACAGGATTAAAGGCGTATATGTTATTGTTCACAACTGTCGAATAAATATGCTTGCAGCATCGGTAAATCTAAAGAAACAAATTAGCGATAAGAGATAAAGTAAATCATGTGTGAATGAATGTTGGGTGTGCAGGTAATAATTCGGAAATATTCGTCAATAGCTGTGAGTAGTTTTGCTGATATCTGTATCGTGGAGGAAAACCCGTATTGCCATATCGAAGTGTGAATTCCCTGCGAGATATGTATCTGTTTTAATAAAGCCTTCCATATATACCAACGATGTGCATTTTCTCCTTTCGATACCATAGTTTGCCATACAATGTCAATAATCAAACGAAACTTTTCATAGTTAATTAATACTGACTGTGTGTCATCAACATATATTCCTATATGGATACATGAGAGAAATATCACATACGGTCTTGGGTTAGAGCAAACCATCCGTGACTGTACACTGGGTGTACTCGGTTTATTTTAGAAATATTTATAAAAAAAAATGTAGGTCTTACTCATTTTTTATCGTGTAGAAAATCCATCAAATTAGTTTCGTTGAGTGAATTTGTCACGGGTTATAATACGTGTTGAACACATCCATTCATATTTACTCACACATATTACACACAATCTACACGCATTCGTTTCAGGAGATATTGGAATCCACAAAAGACGAATATGCTCATAACGAGTAGTATTACGTTTTGTCAGGATGGTTTCTATCATTTGACTAAAGAAATGACATTTTACATTGTTAACAATAATCATTTGTCATATGCAGATGTTTTCAATTTGGATTCGTCAGAAAATTCGATACAATGTATCGGATTAAAACAAATCGTCTTTAAACAATTGTTGGCTGTGTCTTTACTATGGTGGAATAAACATAGATGGATACGCTTTGCTTCACTGACTTTATGTATCAATGACTCTATCAAGATAGTCATATAATGAAGCTCGGGTTATAATGAAGTTTCTGTCAAACCATCCGTGACTAGTCTGTGGGTCGTTATATGTCCCCCTGTGGGAACTATACGTATATAGATACATTTGTTACCCCCATTAGTGTATTTCAAATGGTATTTTAATTGATGTTTAGGACGAAAGGCTTCTTTTTAAGAAGGATCTTTCCCGACATACCCTCAAAAGATTCTTTCTTTGGTAACCCAAACTTTATTTTCATATTTATATACAGATTGTGAGACATACTTGGTTAGAATATTGATATTGATATCACGGAACCCCTTTCAACGAAGGTATAGCTCTTGGTGTTGTTACATTTTTATATTACCTAGAACTTCATATCTTCGCTGGCCAAAGGCCATGCGCGGTCCCAGGATTACGATGTAAAACGTTTGACACGAAGGTATCGTATTCAATCCTCACCAGCTGCATATGGATTTTCCTTTTGGAATATCCTTGAGCAAGACACTGCATAGGCCTGCCTAGTACTAGTTAATCCAGAAAGTCGTAAAATAACTGAAATACTGTTGACACGGTTTTAACCCCATATACATAGTCAGAATGACCAACATGAATGAGTCAATGCCTGATACTAACTATAGTCGATTAGCCACCGCAATGTGGCTACATTACTGTTGTCGCCCACTACATACGCAGTGAACACATTCTAAAGCCAATCTTATCGCAGTGGGTAACATAACCTTCTGGACTGTTTCAAGAACGAACCAACGTGATGGCTTTATTGGGCTTTTACATCCCGCTAACAACATTTTACTTATAATTTGTATAGCTATGTCCACTCATAATCGATACCATAAACACTAACTGAAAAATGATCATAAAGATTGTCTAATCGAGAATAATAATAAGACAAACTATATGTCAAACGGGGGGGGGGGGGGGGGGGGGGGGGGGGACTAGGGGGTTAACCTCCAATGAAAATTCGAATACCATCACCGTGGTTTAAAACAACGCGGAGAAAGTTCCCGTGACCAACCAAAATGAACTGATGTAATGTTCAAATCGTTATATCTAGAATATCCTTAAAACAGGCATAAAACCAAAAACCAAATACAATTTAAAAAGGAGTTCCTAAAAGAAAACACATTGTATCGTTATCTTTCATTGTAAACTTCTCTTTTCAGGATTTGATATCGGGTACAGCCAGAGCGATTTAGGGTCGGACATTGAGGAATGTTGATTGGTTGAAATATCTAAAAAGAAAAATCTTCGATTGAGCTAATGGCTGGTAAGTTTTAATTTTTAATTGAGATTTTTATTCACAACATTTTATTGAGTTGTAGACGATATTGAACGTCAGAACACATGAAAAACAACGACTTTAAAGGAGTTCATTTGTGATGGCATGGCATTTGTGACGGCATTTGTGACGGCATTTGTGACGGCATTTGTGACGGCATTTGTGACGGCATTTGTGACGGCATTTGTGACGGCATTTGGGACGGCATTTGGGACGGCATTTGGGACGGTATTTGGGACGGTATTTGGGACGGCATTTGGGACGGCATTTGTGACGGTATTTGTGACGGTATTTGTGACGGCATTTGGGACGGCATTTGGGACGGCATTTGGGACGGCATTTGGGACGGCATTTGGGACGGCATTTGAAACGGTATTTGGGACGGTATTTGGGACGGTATTTGGGCCGGTATTTGGGACGGCATTTGGGACGGCATTTGGGACGGCATTTGGGACGGCATTTGGGACGGTATTTGGGACGGTATTTGGGACGGTATTTGGGACGGCATTTGGGACGGCATTTGGGACGGTATTTGGGACGGCATTTGGGACGGTATTTGGGACGGTATTTGGGACGGCATTTGGGACGGTATTTGGGACGGCATTTGGGACGGTATTTGGGACGGTATTTGGGACGGTATTTGGGACGGCATTTGGGACGGCATTTGGGACGGTATTTGGGACGGCATTTGGGACGGCATTTGGGACGGTATTTGGGACGGCATTTGGGACGGTTTGGGACGGTATTTGGGACGGCATTTGGGACGGTATTTGGGACGGCATTTGGACGGTATTTGGGACGGTATTTGGGACGGTATTTGGGACGGTATTTGGGACGGCATTTGGGACGGCATTTGGGACGGTATTTGGGACGGTATTTGGGACGGCATTTGGGACGGCATTTGGGACGGTATTTGGGACGGCATTTGGGACGGCATTTGGGACGGTATTTGGGACGGCATTTGGGACGTTATTTGGGACGGTATTTGGGACGGCATTTGGGACGGTATTTGGGACGGTATTTGGGACGGTATTTGGGACGGCATTTGGGACGGCATTTGGGACGGTATTTGGGACGGTATTTGGGACGGCATTTGGGACGGCATTTGGGACGGTATTTGGGACGGCATTTGGGACGGCATTTGGGACGGTATTTGGGACGGCATTTGGGACGGTACTTGGGACGGTATTTGGGACGGCATTTGGGACGGTATTTGGGACGGCATTTGGGACGGTATTTGGGACGGTATTTGGGACGGTATTTGGGACGGCATTTGGGACGGCATTTGGGACGGTATTTGGGACGGTATTTGGGATGGCATTTGGGACGGCATTTGGGACGGTATTTGGGACGGCATTTGGGACGGCATTTGGGACGGTATTTGGGACGGCATTTGGGACGGTATTTGGGACGGTATTTGGGACGGCATTTGGGACGGTATTTGGGACGGTATTTGGGACGGTATTTGGGACGGTATTTGGGACGGCATTTGGGACGGCATTTGTGACGGTATTTGTGACGGTATTTGGGACGGCATTTGGGACGGTATTTGTGACGGTATTTGTGACGGCATTTGGGACGGCATTTGGAACGGTATTTGTGACGGCATTTGGGACGGTATTTGGGACGGCATTTGGGACGGTATTTGGGACGGCATTTGGGACGGTATTTGTGACGGTATTTGTGACGGCATTTGGGACGGCATTTGGAACGGTATTTGTGACGGCATTTGTGACGGCATTTGGGACGGCATTTGGGACGGTATTTGTGACGGTATTTGTGACGGCATTTGTGACGGTATTTGTGACGGTATTTGTGACGGCATTTGTGACGGCATTTGGGACGGCATTTGGAACGGTATTTGGGACGTTATTTGGGACGGTATTTGGGACGGCATTGGGGACGGTATTTGGGACGGCATTTGGGACGGTATTTGGGACGGCATTTGGGACGGTATTTGGGACGGCATTTGGGACGGCATTTGGGACGGCATTTGGAACGGTATTTGGGACGGCATTTGGGACGTTATTTGGGACGGCATTTGGGACGGCATTTGGGACGGTATTTGGGACGGTATTTGGGACGGTATTTGGGACGGCATTTGGGACGGCATTTGGGACGGTATTTGGGACGGTATTTGGGACGGCATTTGGGACGGTATTTGGGACGGCATTTGGGACGGCATTTGGGACGGTATTTGGGACGGCATTTGGACGGACGGTATTTGGGACGGCATTTGGGACGGTATTTGGGACGGTATTTGGGACGGCATTTGGGACGGCATTTGGGACGGTATTTGGGACGGCATTTGGGACGGCATTTGGGACGGTATTTGGGACGGCATTTGGGACATTTGGGACGGTATTTGGGACGGCATTTGGGACATTTGGGACGGCATTTGGGACGGTATTTGGGACGGTATTTGGGACGGTATTTGGGACGGCATTTGGGACGGCATTTGGGACGGTATTTGGGACGGCATTTGGGACGGCATTTGGGACGGTATTTGGGACGGCATTTGGGACGGCATTTGGGACGGCATTTGGATTATCATGAGGGGTAGGTTCCCGACCGACTTACGGAATGACGATGGTTATACCTCGATTTTCCAGCCGTTATGGGAAGTTAAATATGGAGTCTTTCTCCAGCATTTAGAGATGAACATTGCAACATAGCATAAATGTTGTGGACGCGATTTAAAACTCCATATAAATAGTAAATCATTAAAGGAGTCCATTTAACGCATTATGAGAAGTGGTTATGCATAGTTCGTTAGGAAGGGAATGCGAATGTGCTAGATATCATCAAGTCGCGATATCATCAAAAATAATAAAAACATATTGTTTTAAATCAGCTTCAAACACTATTGCGTGCTAATACTTCGATACCCGTATCTTTGTGGATTGTTTAGCACAAATAGCAACCTATACTACATGTATAGTAGTACTACATACTTCTTACGCATGAACGACCCATAGTACATTCATGTTGCATCATTTATCTACAGGTAATTGTCATGGAAATATATTCTTGTCTAAGGATACCCATGCTGGAGCAATCTTTGACAAGACACCAACCCATTTCCTAGATCTTCTATCTTAACATGACAAAATTTGCTGTAGCCTTAATATCAGGGAGGCAAAATATCATTTTTCTGAACTTGTCCGTCTAATGGTCTAATAACAAACTTAACTAAAAACTATCCCTGGGTGCTTTTAGACAAACTGGTCAATACAGAAAAATGCTTTTGCCACCCCTGATAGACTACGATTGTAAACTCGTTGAAGCGGCGTTTGATGACAACGAACGACCTATTGGCCGACAAAAAAGTAGTACCAGAAAAGGATTGTCGTTATTTATGTTAGTTGTATCATAGTATCAGACAAGGTTTGACATTATTTATGTCTATTTGTACAGAGTTAACTGACGAGGAGAAGATTGTGATCGGAGTGTGTGTTGGTGTGGGAGCCATAGTACTTATAGCTATTGTTGTCGTCCTTTGCTATATCTGTATGAGGAAGGAGAAAATCAACAAGAAAAGGTATGTTGGCCGAGTAGGTTTTATTTTTCTTATGTAGCGGGCCGCAGTTATAAGTTGTGATTCAAGTGACCGATTTATTTTTATATATCTTTCGATGGGAGCGAAAAAAGATGTATCGATCGTTTAATGTCGACTACAGATTACATTTTTATTGTTAAATATTATGAGTATTAAAAGCATAATAGTTGAACACAAGAGAGCAGCAAACAAACTTCTGCGAACTTTATCGTGCATATGTAAGCCATAGAACCGTGAATTGGGAGAATGCATGCATTTTCTATCTCACACGACATTTATATGTCCACCCTCTCATTAATGAAAAAGTACTACAAGACTATATCAAATAGCTTGTTTAACCCTTAGAATGCTGGGTAATTTAAGATATATTTGTATGTCGTCTGCTTTCCAAAACATTAAATATCTGCTTAATATTGTTGGGAAAGGATGCTTAGATTAGCAAACATGTTAGATCACAGGCCAGCCGCCAATTTACTTGGCGGATGGCCTGGTTCTAACATGTTATATAAGCATTCATTCGATTCGATGTCAAGAACTTTAAGGGTTAAGGGTAAGTGTGAAGAAGAGAATAGTATAAATGGGCAATATATCCCTTTTCCATTACGTACTTTCTAATCCAGAATATGCGGTTTTATCAATGGAAGCACTGTTGGTTTACTGGGAGTTGTAAACTTGATTACGCTCATCTATATAATTCTTTGCTTCTGAGATCATGCATCAACCGATTGTCATTTCATTGAGATTGGCTTCTGTTTTACTATTTCATTGTATTCGAGTGGTATTAGGCATAGACTAGTCAGCTGTTGGTAATTCTCGGACGACTTCGACTTTAGACAAGGTCGGTTGGTCAATATCTACAGAGATATTTGATGAAACCTTGATTAAGCATTTAAGTAAATTGTGGCATTTCTTTGCTACCAATAAGCCGACCATTACAATGTGCTTGGAAGATTGTTGAATATTATCTAAAAAAAAAAGCGAACGCTTCATTTCAATGTATCTACACAGGAGGATTTACATAAGAAAAAGAAAAAGGTAAGATAATGAAATCGCCTGAATATGTATATCTCAGCTTAGAGCTTATTTAGTTATAGAGCTAAATTTAGATGCGAAACACACCGGCCAAATAAACTAAGTACACAAAGTGGCATCATGCATTTTCTAGTTCAGAAACCTTCCGAATCGGCAAATAACTTTGATCACTCACTATACCTATTTAGTTTATATTTAGAATTATATTTCAACACTTGTATACTTCTAAAACGCTATTGTACATTATCTTGCCACCCATTATAGTGGAAAGGTACATACCGAGCTTCTGTGACCTAGTGGCTAGAGTACAGAACTTGCAATCACATGGCCCGTCTTCTCGCGTGTTCAAATCCCGATGACAGTATGTGGAATTACAAGAGAGCTGTTTCCCGACTGACTTACAGAATGCCGATGGTTCTACCAGACTTGCCCAGCCTTCATGGGCAGTTAGGGTCTTCCTACATCATAAAGAGACGGTGCCATAAAACAACTGAAATAATGTTAACGCCATTTAAAGCTCATCATAAAACAAAATACATACTCATTTCTCAGTTCGGTCCTTTAATCCGTTAAATCAGGCTAGGCTTGCAATTCGTCTAAAGAGAAAGCAGAAAATATAAAGGATGAGCAAATTCCATTGATCGTCTATGTTATTTTGATCTAAACCATTGTAACATAAGACTTTTCGAATATTGAGAAATGTATGCTAGATAATTTGCATTACACTGTTTATGCATTATATCATATCAGTCCATCGTACCATAGAATATATCCATAGACTTGTTTTCAGACAATATGTAGGTTAATGTGTAGATAAAAGGGTGTTTATTTAAGCACAACACAGCACACAGTGTTTTTAAATCTTACCTATCATTACAAAATTGCACAAAGGTTAATACATATTCACGCGAGTGTTTGAGAATTGATCAAGCAAATCGGCCCATGACTGGTGATGAGTATTCATGTGTACTGGTTAAACTTTTATTTCACAACACTTTCTTTTCTTCTGTTCGAGTCTTAAGATTTCACTATAATTTGGAATAAAATGGAGTATGGAATAAAATGGAATAAAATATTTAAAGTGGACAATTCATCCTTCTGTCCCATTTCTTTATTGTAAATATGTTAACATTAAACTGCGGGTGGGGGTGGGTGAGGGGGGGTTCTGTGTGTAATGGAGGTTTAGCTCGGAGGCCCGAGGTTCGAGCACCATCGGTACTCTTGGTTTCGGGGGAATGTCCTTTGGCAAGATACTTTAGAGTCCTAGCCTAAAGCTGGCGAATCCCATGAACGATATAAAACTGATTTATTTTTTTAACCTCACGCAAATAATGGACATCAACCAACCAAAGTCTAAAATTGTTCATGTCATCTGATGTTGCTTTTAATTTCTAAAAATTGTAAATTTTCATATTGAGGAAAAGCTACATCTTGCGGCGACCGTAATTTAGAAAATTTCATTCTGATTCCGATTCTCGATAAACAATCTAATGGGAAAACGATTGAAAGCCTTTCACTGCAGAATAGACACGTACTAGTTCTACATATATATATGCCACCAATCCAGAATCCGGCGGTTTTTTTTTTGTTTTTTTTTAGTTAACCCTTTACCAAACGCCAAATTTTCGACTGTCCCAAATTTTTAGAGTTTCCAGACGACTTTTCAAAATGAGATTATATTAAAAAAGTAATTATCTGATAGGACAGAAAACATTATGAGAAAAGAAGAAATTGCTCGTAAAGAGCAATTTCTCCTTTTACCACAATGTTCCAAAGCTGTCCACAATAAACTGGTCTAATGTAGCAATTGTTTGGTAATGAGTTAAAGAGCAATTGTTAAAGAACGGTTTCATCTAGCTATTTTGCTTAAATGTATTTCGTTTAAATATTACTTTTAATGTATCTGTGTTAATTGCTTGTATGGATTATTTTACTACTGTTGATTCACTTCAGGCGACCACACTTCGTCAAAGAAAGATTTGTCGACGAATACAGGCAAGTTAGAATGATATTTCATTTACATATATATATTTTTAGATAGTTTTCAATTTATGTTTTTCGAATATTATCGGTTGGGTGTGTACAACTTTACTATTAGAATCTTACATTATGAAAATATTTTTTAGCGACAATTATTCGTGATTCTAAAACAAAACATCCTTCTTGTATCAAAACCAGTTCTTACTACCTGTCTACAGACAGGCTCTTCGTGACCTAGAAGTTGAAAAACCAAACTAGATAGAAATAAAAAAAAATACCTCTCTGCATGGGTTCAACTTTATGTAGCGGTAGCTTTGTATTTTCCTGAGAGGTAATCTCTAGGGTACCGTTTTACTGAACAGTTTACGCTAAAGATTTGCGTAAATCTAAAACAACAATTCCTCTTAGTTTAATATTGAGCGAAGCTGTTTTGCAAAGTAACACATCATTGGAATCGTCTCTCCGAGACGCCAATGACATGTCGCATTGAAATATTGTACTGTCATTGGAGATACTATACATGTTATGACTTACGCAAATATTTTCCTTAAGTTATTTAGTAAAACTGTACCCTGACATACAATCGGGAAATTGTGGTATAGATAAACAGTTGTTAACGCAATGTAAAACCCCAATTAGAGAAATAATATTTTGCTTTTAAGCGCACCCAGTGTGTTGCGATTTTTGCGTGAAATCTTCTGTATGATGCTATATAAAGAATGTATTGTATATTTGTAAATTTCAGACCCCCACCTTACGATCCAATCCCCATACCGTACCCACCACCACGCCCCTATATCCCGTCCCTCCCTCCTACACCCCCGAGACAACTCATCAAAATCCCGACCCCTCGACCCGTCAATATACAATATAGAGATCCCTATGAAAAGGTCGGCCACAGGTAAGTGTGAACTAACATCATTTATCCACCGATTTATTACATTCGGCAACAGAATCCAAAACAAACCACAAAAAATATATATGCGTGGTGATTGTACACCTAATGTTGCATTTAATTCTAAAAGAACTTGGTAATCCTGCTTTTACAGCTGTTTGGTTCCCTGTTTAGAATGACTTTGCAATAGTTATCTAAACACTGTCTAATTATCAGTTTATTCAGCAAGTATTCAAGATATTTTATATCATGTGTATCAAAAGAAAGCCATGCCTTATAATTATTGAGAGATGGCCGATCTTGATCTTAGGTTTGAAAATAAAGTGTAAAATTGAAACTTCATAGATAAATTTATTTGCTTTGACAAGGAGAACTTCTGTGGCGGTTTGCAAGTTATACGCATTTCTCGGCATATTATCAATAAAAGCCAATGGCTCTGTGATTAAAATAAAAACATAATGGCTATAGTTACATTACATATATGTTGATTCCATACCACACAAATAAGTTATTTTATCTTCTTTGTTGGTGCCTCTGTAATCTACAAGTTGGAGCACAGAACAGATATACCCTCTCAACATAGGTTCTAAACCCGGTGACGGCATTTGGATTTTCATGTGAAGCCTTCTCCAAACTGACTTAAGAAACGACGATTATGGTTTTACCCGACTTGACCAGTCCTTATGAACAATCGGGTTTTTGGCAGACCTCCTACAATATGAGTCGGGTATCGATTTGAAAGATATTATATGTACGATAAGCCAGGTACCAGCAATCGGACGGCGTAGTTCGACATGAGCAAATTTGTTAAACATATAACTAAGACAAATAAAACGACTTGACAAACGTTCCTGTCTTACCTATTTCACAAAAAACACTCTTTGCTTCCTTTGCAAGGTGACAGCAAAGGGATGGTGCGTACATTGCAACTCCAATAGATACTAACAAATCAAGACAAACGGACGGCATAAAAGTCTGCGATTCGATTTACTAGATATATCTTCCCTGCTATTTTCCAGGTACCAGCAATGGGACGGCGTGTTTCGACAGGAGCCGATCGTGATCCCCCTGGCGGAACCAGAGTTCCAGACGGACGGGCGATACATGCAGGATCCGGAAACCATCTACCTCAAGTAAGTCACGTGGGGCACCTTCTTCCGGTAACTTGTAAGGTCCACCATATTGAGATTTTATGGCTGTGGTTAAACAACTTAACTCTTATGGCGCTGGAACCGACTTTATGCTTATGAAACAGCTTAGATCCAGGCCAGCAGCCAAGTAAATTGTTAAATCTATTTTTAGAAATTGCCTATTTTCTAAGGGTAAAAAAAGACAACATAACTCTGTTTGCTTATGGGATGTTGGTGGTTCTTCAAGGTTTGACCAGCCCAAGCACGAAGTAAAGAGATAATTGTCTCAATCAATCAACCTTGAGCCGGATAACGAAATAAAACTGAAATGATATTGCCGCTACAAAATTCACATGTAACAAATATGCAAATTATAAATACATGTATTTAGATACAACGCCGAACCAGAAGCCCCCAGACCGATGGCTGTAGTACAACGGAGGGTTGTGTATGATATTTTAATTCGGCCCAACGTAGTAATCACAAAATATGCTTAGAGATAGTAATGCTTTCACCGAACCAAAACTTGTCCAGAAATATAAAAGCTTAGATCAACATCAATTTTACCAAGCGATATCAAACCTTAAAGCAGGCTCATAGGTGGAGGGATATTGACGTTTTGCCCGAGCTTCACCTTGCAACTAGGGCTCCGTGGCCTTGTGGTTAGAGTACAGAACTTGAAATCACACATGTCCTCTCCGCGTTGGTTAAAATTCTGAGAGGGCTATGGATTTTCATGAGAGGCAGTTTCCCGACTGACTTACGGAATGCCGATGGTTCTACCCACATTGACCAGCCCTTCTGGGCAGTTGAGTATGGGTTCTTCCTCAATCATAAATAGTCGGGCATCGCTACATAACTGAAATAATGTTGATGTGATGTAAAACCAATATAAAAAAATCAACTTGCAACGAGACAATGATTTTTTACTAAGCTCAAATTTGCACAGACATTTATACACTTCGACAAAGCCCAATTTTGCACAGACATTTATACATTTGAACAGACCCAATTTTGCACAGACATCTAAACACTTTGACCAAACCAAAATATGTACAGACATCTAAACACTTTGACCAAGCCAAAATTTGTAGAGATATTTATTTACTTTGACCATTCTCAGATTTGCACAGACATCTAAACACTTTGACCAAGTCCAACTTTGCACAGACATTTATACACCTTGACCAAGTCCAACTTTGCACAGACATCTAAACACCTTGACCAAGTCCAACTTTGCACAGACATTTATACACCTTGACAAAGTCCAACTTTGCACAGACATCTAAACACTTTGACCAAGTCCAACGTTGCACAGACATCTAAACACTTTGACCAAGTCCAACTTTGCACAGACATCTAAACACTATGACCAAGTCCAACTTTGCACAGACATCTAAACACTTTGACCAAGACCAACTTTGCACAGATATCTAAACACTTTGACCAAGTCCAACGCTGCACAGACATCTAAACACTTTGACCAAGTCCAACGTTGCACAGACATCTAAACACTTTGACCAAGTCCAACTTTGCACAGACATCTAAACACTTTGACCAAGTCGAACGTTGCACAGACGTCTAAACACTTTAACCAAGTCCAACTTTGCACAGACATCTAAACACTTTGACCAAGTCCAACGTTGCACAGACATCTAAACACTTTGACCAAGTCCAACTTTGCACAGACATCTAAACACTATGACCAAGTCCAACTTTGCACAGACATCTAAACACTTTGACCAAGACCAACTTTGCACATATATCTAAACACTTTGACCAAGTCCAACGCTGCACAGACATCTAAACACTTTGACCAAGTCCAACGTTGCACAGACATCTAAACACTTTGACCAAGTCCAACTTTGCACAGACATCTAAACACTTTGACCAAGTCGAACGTTGCACAGACGTCTAAACACTTTAACCAAGTCCAACGTGCACAGACATCTAAACACTTTGACCAAGTCCAACGTTGAACAGACATCTAAACACTTTGACCAAGTCCAACTTTGCACAGACATCTAAACACTTTGACCAAGTCCAACTTTGCACAGACATCTAAACACTTTGACCAAGTCCAACTTTGCACAGATATCTAAACACTTTGACCAAGTCCAACGCTGCACAGACATCTAAACACTTTGACCAAGTCCAACGTTGCACAGACATCTAAACACTTTGACCAAGTCCAACTTTGCACAGACATCTAAACACTTTGACCAAGTCGAACGTTGCACAGACGTCAAAACACTTTAACCAAGTCCAACGTGCACAGACATCTAAACACTTTGACCAAGTCCAATGTTGCACAGACATCTAATAACTTTGACCAAGTCCAACGTTGCACAGACATCTAAACACTTTGACCAAGTCCAACGTTGCACAGACATCTAAACACTTTGACCAAGTCAAACGTTGCACAGACATCTAAACACTATGACCAAGTCCAACGTTGCACAAACATCTAAACACTTTGACCAAGTCCAACGTTGCACAGACATCTAAACACTTTGACCAAGTCCAACGTTGCACAGACATCTAAACACTTTGACCAAGTCCAACTTTGCACAGACATCTAAACACTTTGACCAAGTCCAACTTTGCACAGACATCTAAACACTTTGACCAAGTCCAACGTTGCACAAACATCTAAACACTTTGACCAAGTCCAACTTTGCACAGACATCTAAACACCTTGGCCAAGTCCAACTTTGCACAGACATCTAAACACCTTGACCAAGTCCAACTTTGCACAGACATCTAAACACTTTGACCAAGTCCAACTTTGCATAGACATCTAAACACCTTGACCAAGTCCAACTTTGCACAGACATCTAAACACCTTGACTAAGACCTAATTTGCACAGAGTTATAAAGAAATTACCAAGTCTAATTTTGCATAGATATTTATATTCTTCGACCTAGTTCAACTTTGCATAAACATTCATACACCTTGACCAAGGCCAATTTTGCACAGTCCTTTATACACTTTGTCCAAGCCCAATTTTGCACAAACATTTATATACTTTGTCCAAGCTCAATTTTGCACATACATTTATATACTTTGACCAAGCCCAATTTTGCACATACATTTATATACTTTGACCAAGCCCAATTTTGCACAGACATGTATACACTTTGTCCAAACCAAATCTTTCACAGACATTTATACACTTTGTCCAAGTCTATCTTTACACAAACATTTATACACTTTGTCCAAACCTAATTTTACGCAGACATTTATACACTTTGTCCAAACCAAATCTTTCACAGACATTTATACACTTTGTCCAAGTCTATCTTTACACAAACATTTATACACTTTGTCCAAACCTAATTTTACGCAGACATTTATACACTTTGTCCAAACCAAATCTTTCACAGACATTTATACACTTTGTCCAAGTCTATCTTTACACAAACATTTATACACTTTGTCCAAACCTAATTTTACGCAGACATTTATACACTTTGTCCAAACCAAATCTTTCACAGACATTTATACACTTTGTCCAAGTCTATCTTTACACAAACATTTATACACTTTGTCCAAACCTAATTTTACGCAGACATTTATACACTTTGTCCAAACCAAATCTTTCACAGACATTTATACACTTTGTCCAAGTCTATCTTTACACAAACATTTATACACTTTGTCCAAACCTAATTTTACGCAGACATTTATACACTTTGTCCAAACCAAATCTTTCACAGACATTTATACACTTTGTCCAAGTCTATCTTTACACAAACATTTATACACTTTGTCCAAACCTAATTTTACACAAACATTTATACACTTTGTCCAAAACCTAATTTTACACAGACATTTATACACTTTGTCCAAAACCCAATTTTGCACAGACATTTATACACTTTGTCCAAGTCTAATTTTGCACAGACATTTATACACTTTGTCCAATCCCAATTTTGCACAGACATTTATACACTTTGTCCAAACCCAATTTTGCCCAAACATTTATACACTTTGTTCAAGCCCAATTTTGCACAGACATTTATACACTTTGTCCAAGTCTAATTTTACACAAACATTTATACACTTTGTCCAAGCCCAATTTTGCACAGACATTTATACACTTTGTCCAAACCCAATTTTGCACAGACATTTATACACTTTGTCCAAGTCTAATTTTGCACAGACATTTATACACTTTGTCCAATCCCAATTTTGCACAGACATTTATACACTTTGTCCAATCCCAATTTTACACAGACATTTATACACTTTGCCCAAACCAAATCTTTCACAGACATTTATACACTTTGTCAAAACCAAATTTTACACAGACATTTATACACTTTGTCCAATCCCAATTTTACACAGACATTTATACACTTTTTCCAAGCCCAATTTTGCACAGACATTTATACACTTTGTCCAAGCCCAATTTTGCACAGACATTTATACACTTTGTCCAAGCCCAATTTTGCACATACATTTATACACTTTGTCCAAGTCTAATTTTGCACAGACATTTATACACTTTGTCCAAGTTTAATTTTGCACAAACATTTATACACTTTGTTCAAGCCCAATTTTGCACAGACATTTATACACTTTGTCCAAGTCTAATTTTGCACAGACATTTATACACTTTGTCCAAGTCTAATTTTGCACAGACATTTATACACTGTGTCCAATCCCAATTTTGCACAGACATTTATACACTTTGTCCAAGCCCAATTTTGCACAAACATTTATACACTTTGTCCAAGTCTAATTTTGCACAGACATTTATACACTTTGTCCAATCCCAATTTTACACAGACATTTATACACTTTGCCCAAACCAAATCTTTCACAGACATTTATACACTTTGTCAAAACCAAATTTTACACAGACATTTATACACTTTGTCCAATCCCAATTTTACACAGACATTTATACACTTTGCCCAAACCAAATCTTTCACAGACATTTATACACTTTGTCAAAACCAAATTTTACACAGACATTTATACACTTTGTCCAATCCCAATTTTACACAGACATTTATACACTTTGTCCAATCCCAATTTTACACAGACATTTATACACTTTGTCCAAGCCCAATTTTGCACAGACATTTATACACTTTGTCCAATCCCAATTTTGCACAGACATTTATACACTTTGTCCAAGCCCAATTTTGCACATACATTTATACACTTTGTCCAAGCCCAATTTTGCACATACATTTATACACTTTGTCCAAGTCTAATTTTGCACAGACATTTATACACTTTGTCCAATCCCAATTTTGCACAGACATTTATACACTTTGTCCAAGCCCAATTTTACACAAACATTTATACACTTTGTCCAAGTCTAATTTTGCACAGACATTTATACACTTTGTCCAAGTCTAATTTTGCACAGACATTTATACACTGTGTCCAATCCCAATTTTGCACAGACATTTATACACTTTGTCCAAGTCTAATTTTGCACAGACATTTATACACTTTGTCCAAGTCTAATTTTGCACAGACATTTATACACTGTGTCCAATCCCAATTTTGCACAGACATTTATACACTTTGTCCAAGCCCAATTTTGCACAAACATTTATACACTTTGTCCAATCCCAATTTTGCACAGACATTTATACACTTTGTCCAAGTCTAATTTTGCACAGACATTTATACACTCTGTCCAAACCAAATCTTTCACAGACATTTATACACTTTGTCAAAACCAAATTTTACACAGACATTTATACACTTTGTCCAATCCCAATTTTACACAGACATTTATACACTTTGTCCAAGCCCAATTTTGCACAGACATTTATACACTTTGTCCAAGCCCAATTTTGCACAGACATTTATACACTTTGTCCAAGCCCAATTTTGCACATACATTTATACACTTTGTCCAAGTCTAATTTTGCACAGACATTTATACACTTTGTCCAAGTCTAATTTTGCACAGACATTTATACACTTTGTTCAAGCCCAATTTTGCACAGACATTTATACACTTTGTCCAAGCCCAATTTTGCACAGACATTTATACACTTTGTCCAAGTCTAATTTTGCACAGACATTTATACACTTTGTCCAAGTCTAATTTTGCACGAACATTTATACACTTTGTTCAAGCCAATTTGCACAGACATTTGCCACTTTGTCCAAGTCTAATTTTGCACAGAACATTTATACCATTTGTCCAAGTCCCTAATTTTGCTGACATTTATACGCTGTCCAGTCTAATTTTGCACCAGACATTTATACACTTTTGTCCAAGTCTAATTTGCACAGACATTTATACACTTTGTCCAAGAATCTAATTTTGCACAGACATTTTATACACCATGTCCAATCCCAATTTTGCACAGACATTTATGCACTTTTGTCCAAAACCCAATTTTGCACAAACATTTATACATTTGTCCAAGAGTCTAATTTTGCACAGACATTTATACACTTTTGTCCAATCCCAATTTTACACGAACATTTATACACTTTGTCCAAGCCCAATTTTGCACGAACATTTATACACTTTGTCCAGCCAATTTTGCTGAACATTTTATACACTTTGTCCAAAAGCCCAATTTGCACAGCCATTTATACCGCTGTCCAAGTCTAATTTTGCACCAGACATTTTACATACACTTTATTTCAAGCCCAATTTTGCACAGACATTTTATACGCATTTCAAGCCCAATTTTGCACATACATTTATACACTTTGTCCAAGTCTAATTTTGCACAGACATTTATACACTTTGTCCAAGTTTAATTTTGCACAAACATTTATACACTTTGTTCAAGCCCAATTTTGCACAGACATTTATACACTTTGTCCAAGTCTAATTTTGCACAGACATTTATACACTTTGTCCAAGTCTTATTTTGCACAGACATTTATACACTGTGTCCAATCCCAATTTTTCACAGACATTTATACACTTTGTCCAAGTCTAATTTTGCACAGACATTTATACACTTTGTCCAAGTCTAATTTTGCACAGACATTTATACACTGTGTCCAATCCCAATTTTGCACAGACATTTATACACTTTGTCCAAGCCCAATTTTGCACAAACATTTATACACTTTGTCCAATCCCAATTTTGCACAGACATTTATACACTTTGTCCAAGTCTAATTTTGCACAGACATTTATACACTTTGTCCAATCCCAATTTTACACAGACATTTATACACTTTGCCCAAACCAAATCTTTCACAGACATTTATACACTTTGTCAAAACCAAATTTTACACAGACATTTATACACTTTGTCCAATCCCAATTTTACACAGACATTTCCCAATTTTACACAGACATTTATACACTTTGTCCAAGCCCAATTTTGCACAGACATTTATACACTTTGTCCAATCCCAATTTTGCACAGACATTTATACACTTTGTCCAAGCCCAATTTTGCACATACATTTATACACTTTGCACATACATTTATACACTTTGTCCAAGTCTAATTTTGCACAGACATTTATACACTTTGTCCAAGTCTAATTTTGCACAGACATTTATACACTTTGTTCAAGCCCAATTTTGCACAGACATTTATACACTTTGTTCAAGCCCAATTTTGCACAGACATTTATACACTTTGTCCAAGTCTAATTTTGCACAGACATTTATACACTTTGTCCAAGCCCAATTTGCACAGACATTTATACACTTTGTCCAATCCCAATTTTGCACAGACATTTATACACTTTGTCCAAGCCCAATTTTGCACATACATTTATACACTTTGTCCAAGTCTAATTTTGCACAGACATTTATACACTTTGTCCAAGCCTAATTTTGCACAGACATTTATACACTTTGTTCAAGCCCAATTTTGCACAGACATTTATACACTTTGTCCAAGTCTAATTTTGCACAGACATTTATACACTTTGTCCAAGCCCAATTTTGCACAGACATTTATACACTTTGTCCAATCCCAATTTTGCACATACATTTATACACTTTGTCCAAGCCCAATTTTGCACATACATTTATACACTTTGTCCAAGTCTAATTTTGCACAGACATTTATACACTTTGTCCAAGTCTAATTTTGCACAGACATTTATACACTTTGTTCAAGCCCAATTTTGCACAGACATTTATACACTTTGTTCAAGCCCAATTTTGCACAGACATTTATACACTTTGTCCAAGTCTAAGTTTGCACAGACATTTATACACTTTGTCCAAGTCTAATTTTGCACAGACATTTATACACTGTGTCCAATCCCAATTTTGCACAGACATTTATACACTTTGTCCAAGTCTAATTTTGCACAGACATTTATACACTTTGTCCAAGTCTAATTTTGCACAGACATTTATACACTTTGTCCAAGCCCTATTTTGCACAGACATTTATACACTTTGTCCAAGCCCAATTTTGCACAAACATTTATACACTTTGTCCAATCCCAATTTTGCACAGACATTTATACACTTTGTCCAAGTCTAATTTTGCACAGACATTTATACACTTTGTCCAATCCCAATTTTACACAGACATTTATACACTTTGCCCAAACCAAATCTTTCACAGACATTTATACACTTTGTCAAAACCAAATTTTACACAGACATTTATACACTTTGTCCAATCCCAATTTTACACAGACATTTATACACTGTGTCCAATCCCAATTTTGCACAGACATTTATACACTTTGTCCAAGTCTAATTTTGCACAAACATTTATACACTTTGTCCAATCCCAATTTTGCACAAACATTTATACACTTTGTCCAAGCCCAATTTTGCACAGACATTTATACACTTTGTCCAAGTCTAATTTTGCACAAACATTTATACACTTTGTCCAATCCCAATTTTGCACAAACATTTATACACTTTGTCCAAGCCCAATTTTGCACAGACATTTATACACTTTGTCCAAGTCTAATTTTGCACAGACATTTATACACTTTGTCCAATCCCAATTTTGCACAGACATTTATACACTTTGTCCAAGCCCAATTTTACACAAACATTTATACACTTTGTCCAAGTCTAATTTTGCACAGACATTTATACACTTTGTCCAAGTCTAATTTTGCACAGACATTTATACACTTTGTCCAAACCTAATTTTGCACAGACATTTATACACTTTGTCCAAGTCTAATTTTACACAAACATTTATACACTTTGTCCAAGCCCAATTTTGCACAGACATTTATACACTTTGTCCAAACCCAATTTTGCACAGACATTTATACACTTTGTCCAAGTCTAATTTTGCACAGACATTTATACACTTTGTCCAAGCCCAATTTTGCACAGACATTTATACACTTTGTCCAAGCCCAACTTTGCATAGACATTAATATACTTTGACCAAGCCCAATTTTGCACAAACATTTATACACTTTGTCCAAGGCCAATTTTGCACAGACATTTATACACTTTGTCCAAGTCTAATTTTGCACAGACATTTATACACTTTGTCCAAACCTAATTTTGCACAGACATTTATACACTTTGTCCAAGTCTAATTTTACACAAACATTTATACACTTTGTCCAAGCCCAATTTTGCACAGACATTTATACACTTTGTCCAAGCCCAATTTTGCACAAACATTTATACACTTTGTCCAAGTCTAATTTTGCACAGACATTTATACACTTTGTCCAAGCCCAATTTTGCACAGACATTTATACACTTTGTCCAAGCCCAACTTTGCATAGACATTAATATACTTTGACCAAGCCCAATTTTGCACAAACATTTATACACTTTGTCCAAGGCCAATTTTGCACAGACATTTATACACTTTGTCCAAACCAAATTTTACACAGACATGCATACACTTTGTCCAAGTCTAATTTTGCACAGACATGTATACACTTTGACCAGGCTCAAATCTGCACATAATTATAGATTGTTCGACCAAACTCAATCTTGCAACAAGATCTAAACTTTCAAACCAAGCTAAACGTAGGACATTTTTGCACCTTTTTCAAGCTCAAAGTTGCGCAGATATTCAATCATTTTGACTCAGCTCAAACTTTTCCAGAGAGGTTGACGTTTTGACCAAGCTAACTTGCAAGGATATATGACTTTTTACTACTCAAATTCACCAAAAGATAGGTTTTTCTTAACACAATTAAACCTGCTCATATATTAATACCTGAGCTAATCTAAAACTTGCTCAGAGATATTTACCATCTAATGTTTATGTCGACTTTATCTTGACTTAAAATCACAGATTGTCTTTTCAAATGGAAACTACACCTTTCTTTAAATACTTTTTAAGATATCTGATCATTTAGTTTAGCACTTCATTGTGTCATTATCAAAACGCGTAATAAAAGGAAAACAACGAGTAAAGTTGGTCAAGTTTTCAGTTAAGTCTCTTCTACCGTTTGGTATTAACCTTACATCTAACAGATAGTAACTAATGCAAGTTCGTAAAGAAATGTTTTATTTCCAAACGCACATTAAAATGAAATCGTTTTCAATTCCTTATCAAACATTACCTCCTTCGCTCTCATTCCTTTATCGTATCAATAAAGAAACTAAATAAGATGATAGCTTCCACACAATCCACTGTATTTTGATAAATATGATAGAACATGTTTTTAATGGATAACTGCTTTCGTAAATATCAAAGTCTCAATCCTGACCTTTTCTAACGACCTCGACCTTTGACCTTTCTCCGTTTAGATACAACGACGACCAGGCCCTATTGAGGACACAGAATGTACGGAGGAGAATGGATTATGATCCTGTACCGGTCCAGCGGGCTCGAAGCTTTACTGGGGGTCGAACTATAACGATGACGAAACGAGAAACACCGTAAGTTCTATAGATATGTGTTTCGATTTTTTTCGTACGTAATCTGCCGCTACAAAGCACTAGCCTAGTACTGGTGGATTTACTTGAAAGCCCGAGCATAGTAGTGATTGATCAAGGAAACCGTTACGTCACTGTAAAAATGTTGATACGGTGTAAAACACCATACAAATAAATCACTCGCAGTAATCAAAAGGTTTAATGTGACATTTGATTCTGGAGTGTTAAAGTGCTAAATATCATCTAGTGATGAATTTTCTTGTTCTGGTTCATTCAGAACGAAATCGACGGAACAGGCCTAGTTCTCGATTTTACCTCAATTACTTGTTGAATTGATCCAGTACACAACGGCTACCGATGTAAGATTCTAGACCTAAGCCAATGTGTATGTTTATATATCCTTTAGTAGCATCGCACAAGAAGAATCTATAAAGATCTGTCATTGTCTATTTAAGATCATTTATTATCTAATTAAATGTGTAAATCCGGGTCTCCTTTAGCCGTATCATAAAAGGAATGTAACACGACTTGTCGATGTAAATTGATGATTCCATATCTTATTTCACAGTTACGTGGGTGAATGGTACCGCCGCCCTGACAACCTTAACGCCTTCAACGAGTGAGTATTCACAGTGTGTGTGTGCTTCTATGTCTTAATATGTGTTTGCTTCTATTTCTTTATGGGTGTGCTCCTATGTCTCTATGGATGTGCTTCTATGTTTTTAAAGTTTTGTTTCTATGTCTCTTTGGGTGTGCTACTATGTTTTAAGTATGATTCTATGTCTTTATGTATGTGCTTGTTTGTCTTTATGGTTTTGCTTGTTTGTCGTTATGGTTGTGCTTTTATGTCTCTATGGGTGCGCTTCTATGTATTTATATGTATGCTTCTATATCCTTATGTGTGTGCTTCTATGTATTTTTACGTGTGCTTCTATGTTTTATAGGTGTTCTTTTATGTCTTTATGGGTGTGCATCTATGTATCTATATGAGTGCTTCTATGTCTTTATGGATGTGATTTTATGTCTTTATGTGTATGCATATATATATATGTATTTATATGTGTGCTTATATGTCTTTATGGATGTCCTTTTATGTCTTAATGGGTGTGCATCTATGTATTTATATGTGTGCTTCTATGTCTTTATGGATGTGCTTTTATGTCTTAATGGGTGTGCATATATGTATTTATATGTGTACTTTTATGTCTTTATGGATGTGCTTTAATGTCGTTATGGGTGTGCATCTATGTAGTTATATGTGTGCTTCTATGTAGTTATATGTGTGCATTTATGTCTTTATGGATGTGCATCTATGTATCTATATGTGTGTGCTTCTATGTCTTTATGGATGTGCTTTAATGTCTTTTTGGGTGTGCATCTATGTAGTTATATGTGTGCTTCTATGTCTTTGTGAATGTGCTTTATGTCTCTATGTGTGTGCTTCTATGTATTTATATGTATTGTTCTATATCTCTGTGTGTTTGTGCTTCTCTGTCTTTATGTGTATGTCTTTCTTAGTACGTATATGTGTGCGTCTACGTCTTTATTGATGTGCTTCTATGTCTTTATAAGTATGCTTTTATGTCTTTATAAGTGATCTTCTACGTCTTTATGGATGTGCTTTTATGTCTTTATATGTGTGCTTCTATGTCGCTATGGATGTGTTTCTATGTATTTATATGTATGCTTCTATATCTCTGTGTGTTTGTGCTTCTCTGTCTTTATGTGTATGTCTTTCTTAGTACGTATATGTGTGCTTCTACGTCTTTATTGATGTGCTTCTATGTCTTTATAAGTATGCTTTTATGTCTTTATAAATATGCTTTTATGTCTTTATAAGTATGCTTTTATGTCTTTATATGTATGTTTTTTTATGTCTTTATATGTGTGCTTCTATGTCTTTATAGGTGTGTTTGTATGTCTTCAGGATTGTTTTCCTATGTCTTTATGAGTGTGCTTCTATGTCTTAAGAGTTGTTCTTCTATGCTGTTATGTGTGTGCTTCTATGTTTTTATGTGTGCGCTTCTATGTTTTTGATCTGGCGTACTTTTCTTCAGTTGCTTCAGATCCTTTCCTGGGTAATGTTTTACTTAAGAACTAAAGGAAGATATTGCGTAAGTCAAAACCGGTTAATAACGATAGCATCATAAATGAAATTATAATATTGCAATGTAACACATCATTGGAAGCGTCTCTTCCAATGATGTTTTAGTTTGCAATATTGCTTAACCCAATATAGAAATAAGAGTGGATTTTGTTTTAAACATACGCAAATTTCGAATTTTAAGTATAAAATTTTAATTAAAGCCTGGTCTAGAGGTTAGACTAGGACCTCCGTGGCCTAGTGGTAAGAGTACTAAACTTGTAATGGGGCCGCCATTGAGACAGGTCTTCTCAAAATGTGGTGAAATTCAATAAAATTTATAAACCTACTTAATTGACGTGGTACTGAATACAGTATTGCAGTATCACACTCCATGTACATTGCTACGAGTAGTATTACTTGTTTGACAGTAGTGACTGCTCTAACTGAAAAATTACTTTTCAAATCTCAAATCCTGTCGAGTCTATTAGTTGTTTCGTCCGTGAATACAGGTGCCCTGTTTTTGAAAACTGACTAGCCAATACTCCGACGCCAAATGGTGTCAATAAGACATGATTGATTCTTCTCTTTCCACTGATAGATTAAATACATATAAGGAAAAGCAGTCAGCTTAGATACATGTACTTTTTTTTTTTGATATGGGTTTTACATCACATCAACATTATCTCAGTTATGTAGCGATGCCCGACTCTTAATGATGGAGGAAGACCCCATACTCAACTGCCCACAAGGGCTGGTCAAGAAGACTGGCGGGTAGAACCATCGGCATTCCGTAAGTCAGTCGGGAGACTGCCTCAGATACATGTACTAGAATAGCGTTCAGTGCTTGTGAATATGAGGATTATGTTTAGATGTATATAACGACCAGATAGGAATGGATACTGTTGAAAACAATGTTAAACCTTTACTACTGTATATTGTTTGTTTTAATTTATTGACTTTGTCATAATGCTATGTTAACATGTAAGGAACAACATGTATATGTTACGCTAATAAACTTTTGAACTTGGACTTAATTCAACCCGTTCTTACGTAAAACACATGTTTTGTTTCAGGGATGCCTTGAAGAGCGGCCGTGATCCATTCCTGTGGAATGATCGGTAAGTCATGGTGCTTTGTTTTGATCTTCCTGAATACTGTTTCGAAAAGCCATATGCACACATACTAGTAGTTTGTAAGCTTTACAAAAAATGTACTATAAGATATGTGTTATTGGCTTGAGGCTGGAACTGTTGAAATAACATTTTGTATTTTGATTACATAACAATTGGGGTTATTGTTCTTTTATTTAGGGATATCCGAGAACGCTAATTCTAGAAGCCAAGATATCTTTTCTTACAGCCATGTACATAAAAACCGACCATTTTCTTGGGGAAGAGTCTGGACAAAAGTACATGCACCTTTGTCTTCATGAAAGTAAATATAGCCAAGTGTACACGAAAGTTTAGGAAGATTTTCGATTCTTTGTTAAACAATCCCAACAGCAGTAGCCCGGCTAACTTACAATATGTTGGTGGTTCTACCCAGTCCATCAGCGTATATTGGTAGTTAAGAATAAAGTATTCACCCATTAACCTTTTCCCAAACAATAACGACATTTGACGACTTTGTTGCAGGCAACTTTTGAAAACATTGTGGGAAAGGGAGAAATTGCTCGAAACGAGCAACTTTTTCTTTTTTGACAATGTTTTCTGCCCTATCAGAAGATTGTTTTCCAATTTCATCACATTTTGAAATGTCGTCTGCAAAGTCTTTCAATTTGGGACAGTTGGAGATTTGTTGTTTGGGAAAGGGTTAATCATGAGCAGAACATCGTAATGTTATTTGAATACTCTTACCGCAATTTAAACAAACACTTCTTGATACATGCCAGTGATGAGAGCAAAATCAATTCATACTCAAAAATGTCTCTTGGATTTGTCGATAAAGGGAATGTACCCAACCAATAATTGACAACACTTGTACATATGATTATCTCCCTTTAATGTGGATGGCGTAATTACGCTTGAGACCTTGTTATGTTTCTGAAGTATTTCCGGATGGAATCCATCATGAGCTTTTTTATTTTACGTAGATATGCATTGCCGTAGTGCTAAGATATGGCATAAACCTCTATCGTATATGATGATAACGTAGGTTGAATGATGGTCTCTCATTTCAGACGGTTTTAGAGAACTCGGCGATTTCCCAACAACGTGTTCAAGACGGGGACAAGATGAGAAAGGCTTTCATCAAATCTCCGGTTTCTTTATACCATATAAGCAATTTTGTTTCGTTTCTTTGTCTGTTGGCAAAGATTTTCCTTATAGTGTGTAACTGTGGTAGTGACCTTTGGCACGTCACTGCATAGCCCTAGACAGTACTAGTGGATCCAAGAAAGCCGTTACATAACTGAAAACTTGTTGATACGGCGTTAAACACCATACAACAGTTTGCAACAATACATTCATTGTGTATATCTTTATCCGTAAAGTCCGACATACTTCGTAATTGGTACACTGTTTCTACATAAATCCTGTAGTTTCAATCATTAAAGATGATCGTATCGAGGTTTCATGGCAGAAGAATATCATGATGTTTTACGGCGGACGGTATTGAGTCTTGTAGAATGGTTAGTATTTACTGTCAAGTAGGTGATTTTGCATTCCCGGATGACAATGGTTTGGCTAACACAAAGTCAGATTGACCTAATGTGCATTTGTTCAGCCTGTTTACGTGATTACCATATAAACAAAATTGTATAAAGGTCAATCCTATCTATCTTCTGATTGCCGAAACATTGATGCGAAAGACAAAATCACTAGCTAACACACAAGAGGGCTCTTTCACAGACAACATGCTATATCATTTACTGTTTATGTCTAGGTCAATGTTTATATGAATATGTATGTTTATATTAGTGTATATGTGAATGTATATTTATCCCTAACGTGTTGTTTAAACGACATTATTACCCACCCAGTCAGTTGTTAATGTATTATCCCGGTGTTTACATCATATCGGACAGACTCTCGTTAACAAAGTTTACAAAGGTGTCCGAATGCTAAATGATTACCTGCAAAAAGATACTTTGTACCTAAAGTCGTACGTTACTATAACACGGTTACTACTATACTCTAATTATGTAGTTATGCATCAAATCTTTCAAATATCAGACAATATACGATTTATTCACACGAGTGAGTTATGCATGAGAATTTTTGATGTAAACACTTCAAAAAAACTACTGGCATTTGTGCGGTTGTAATAAACCATGTTCTTTACATGACATATAATAAATATGTTATATTTATAGCCAACGTCTTTTGAATGCTTTTCAACTCCATGCATATTTGCAGGAGTTCCAGTCCATCAATTATTGGTTGGATATCACAATTTAACTAAAAAAAGGGCAGAACAACCAAATCAATTGTATGGACATGTTAGTTGAATGTTACCCTTGGGAAAACCATTAATTCCCTCTTGTTAACAAGGTGATATGAGTCAACTGACGTAGTGTTACATACTCATTACAGAAGTCATTAGTCTATGTACCACACATTTAAAGAATTATATTTTCTTAAAGAATACTTGTTTCTATAAATCGTTTAAGCCTCTGTTTCTATTTCCCCTATTATCTAATTACTTCAAACTTCAAGGTAGCTGGAAGTTTATCTAGTTCAATCTCGACGACTCCTTCCTGGATACATGACCAGTACACTGATTTGTGAGCTAGTCCCGGCATGTTTATATCACGGCTAACGGGGATCGAACATAACAACTAGTATTGTCATCTCGGAGACGGACATCTTTGAAGATTCGAAAAGAAGACTTACAAATGAAATACAGAAAGTTCAACAGCGCAATAGGACAACAAACTCCGAACATTTTGTGAATGAACCGTCTAATGTAGGAATATCACGAGGTGCAGATAGAAGTCCTATTTTAACTTCTTTAATTCTCCTCTAAACCCTATATTGTTAGTACCATTTAGAAGTTTCTCTGCAAGATAGATGTAATGAATTCACAAAAAGAAGGACCTTTTTTACTAAGCGGGAGCAGAAAGATTCGTGTTTAAGACCCTGGTAATGCGTTCTTGTGGAAGGATGTTATTTAGAATCGTTTTCTTGGAAAGGGTTTTGACGGATATGATTCGTAAACCCGTTTATTCCAAAACATTACACCGAATTATGGAAAATGATTAGCGAATTAACCCGAGCATGAGTATTGGAAACGGGAAATTATAGATTTCATGCCCCGAACCGTTTATGGAATGTGCCGTCCTGATCAGATGGCTTAAAGTATGGACTTGCTGATCCGGGTTGATTATATTCGCCCCTACTGTAATACTATGTATGCTGGTTGGATTGTGGCTTAAGGCTGTTTACAATGTATCAGTTAAATCGCGGCGATAAGGGTACTTATTCATGGTTTTGGTTCTTCCTTAACCCTTAGAATGCTGGGTAAATTTCTAAAAATAAATGTTTGTGTTGTCTTCTTTTCAAAATCTTAAACATCTGCTTATTTGTGGTGAGGAAAGGTGCTTAGAGTAGCAAACAGGTTAGATCAAAGGCAAGCCGCTATATTACTTGGCGGCTGGCCTGGATCTAACCTGTTTACATCATCATGAAGTTAGTTCCAACACTATACGGGTTAACATTACTGCAAGATATCATTTTAAATATAACTGGATGTTTTAAGTACACTTGTCTGACATTACTCAATCGATGTGGCAACTGTAAATCGACATGTTTATAGAAATATGTAGGTAAATATCTGAGATCACAAGCTGATCTGAGACGTCTATCTTACGGAGTTCTATCTAGGCAGGTTTTATTCAACGCAGCTCACGCTTACCCAATTGGGTTCTGAGTAACTGTTCCGGGCAAAGAGAGAGACAAACCCCCTCTACCGCCTTAATCCCTAAACCTTGCAAGGAATGAACGCAACCTTAGCGCGTCTGTGTGTTGTATGAATGGTCGTGTGTTCAATTCCGGCGCAGTATCTTACCATATAATAATACTGAATACATATAGACAGAGTTTCGTGCCAGAGACACAGTCTCCCCATGCTAACGTGTTTGCTTCTCTAAACACATTATTGTTGGTACTCATTGGGAAATGTTCCAACGAGACGATTTTAAAAAGCATCAATATAATAGGATTTGTGTAATAGGTGCAAACCAAGTGCTTTTAAAGACCCTCATTAATCTAAACATATTCATTTCTCAAGTATACATACATACCAAAAGTCCTTTCTAACATGAAATAATTTTCTAGCATCCATCCAGTACGTTGTTAAACGCACTGACTTTTACCTTGAACAGTGGTATAACATACAACATGAAAAGCAACAAATAAACGGGTTGTTCTATAGATCGGTCTGGGTCTCCTAACTGACCGACGGAATGCGGATCGTTTTACTTGAATTAACAAACCTTTATGGGCAGTTAATTTGTAGGGTCTTCTTCAATTTACGATGAGCCGGTACTGAAATATAACTGGACAATTGTTGGTGTGATGTAAAAGCCTGATACAATTAACCGTCATAATTGACATAATTGGTTACCGTTTTACTAAACATTTTGTGCTAAAAATGTGCGTAAGTTCAAAACAACCTTCCCTCTTAGTTTAATATCTGAATAAACAATATTGCAAAGTAACACATTATTGATATCGTCTCTACGAGACGCTTCCAATAATGTGTCACATTGCAATATTGTACTTTCATTTAAAATACCATCCATGTTTATCAGTTCGACTTACGCAAATATTTTACATACGTTGTTTAGTATAAAGGTACCATAGGAAGGAACATCGCGAAAGAACTGCCCGATGATTACTACTCTCCACGTTAAACCTACGAAAGGAAATTTTATAAATACGTCCTTATTTCGGAATACCCTTTCGCATTCCATTGAAGTTTTAAACGTCCTTTTATTTGACTCTCATTTCTCTTTCCGTGGATTGAAAGTCACAATAAAAGCAAAATAAAAGAAAATCACAAGATCTTGGTGAAGAAGTTTCATAAAGGAACTTTTTCATTATTGATACTATAACTCAGCGAATTATTATGAAATTATTCTACTTTCAAAATGATTTTGAAATGTGGTCTTTCATATTTGTTATATAAATCGATTGGATAGTCTATTTTTTCGATGAACTCAATTGATATACAATAATGTTTAATAGATCGTTCTATCAAATTCACGAGCGAAGGGTTGCAATTATAGCTAAGGGTTAATTGTGGAAAACGGACGGAAATTATTCATCGATTAAATCATTATTCATAATTGCTTTTCATCTTTCACGTTTTTTTCCTCTGTTTTTATCATTTGTATTTTTGTATATCACGCCTAGATCTCCCTCGCCCATCTGTCGGTTACATGCTCGATAGCATTAACCCATACATAACCGAACATTTCCTCATTTAATGGGGTTAACCCATTACCAAACAATATCGACATTTAACCACTGTATTGCAGACGACTCTGGCTAATATTGTGGGAAAAGGAGAAATTGCTCGTAATTTTCCCACAATGTTTTCTGCCCTATTAGAAGAATATTCTATTTCACCATCTTCTATAAAGTCCTCTGCAAACTCTTTGAATTTGGGACAGCCGAATATTTGGCGTTTGGTAAAGGATTAAAGCATTTCATGTATATAGTCCGAAAAAAAACCTGCTGTAATAAAAGCAGGTGACTATCTTTTTGGATCTAGATTCTTGGTAAAACATTTTAATAACGTCTGAAGAGGGTCTTAGACATCTTGCCTACTAATCATTCTCGAATAAGCGTTATTCTTACAAGATGTTTCTAGAATAGTTTCCTTTCAATACAAATAGAGCTTCTTACTGATTCTTGACTATTCTATTATGTTAAGAAAAGAGATTTAAAGCTGTATTAACTTTTTTTATCTTAAACTTCTCCGGAAAAAGTGTTTCTGTTTATACATGTGTAATAATGGCTATACATATGTTTTATTTCTATTAACGCTTAATACATGTGAATTGAATTGATAATATATTGCTGGAAAGCAAGAACTGGTCTGATCTGGGCCTGTATATAAGAGGGGAAATATTCCTTGATGAATATTTTATAATAATTCTCCTTTCATCCATTTCTCCAAGATGCCCTCTCCCTACGTAAAATCTTGTGTAAGGCAGGGATGGATCTTAATTGGATGCCCCCAAGCTGTAACTACGTGTGAATCATTCTGAGCTATACCCCTAAGCTGTAACTACGTGTGAATCATTCTGAGCTATACCCCCAAGCTGTAACTACGTGTGAATCATTCTGAGCTATACCCCTAAGCTGTAACTACGTGTGAATCATTCTGAGCTATACCCCTAAGCTGTAACTACGTGTGAATCATTCTGAGCTATATCCCTAAGCTGTAACTACGTGTGAATCATTCTGAGCTATACCCCTAAGCTGTAACTACTTGTGAATCATTCTGAGCTATTCTGCTGTAACTACGTGTGAATCATTCTGAGCTATTCTTTATATAAATTAATCATGAGTAAACCAGTTTAGAAAAAAAAGAAATATATAAGACTAAGACTTTCTAGTTGCTCCACTTCTAAAGATGTATACAGCAATAAATGTGACATCCAAAGCAACTAAATCAAAACCTGCTTCGTATAAGGATATGTATATATTATGAGTGTAATGGAAGCTGATTTCAAATCTATTGACTTATATCCCTGATATTTGCAAGATCAGAGCTTTTATTTGTAAAGTGATCATTTAGCCGTCATGACATTGGGTGTTCTTTCTTAATATTTCTTGTTTATCACTCAATACTTAATTAGACCAGCATTGTCAAATGGCTGAAATACTATTGGCCCTATGTGAAAATAAGAGAATGAAACAGAAAATAGAAATAGTGTTCAATACTGTTTCCAATATGTCACCCGTCTGGCAAAGAAGATGAAGAAAACAAAAGAAGAGAGAAAACAAGGAAACATCTATATATTGTAAGTGCAGACGACTTCTCTAAATTAGACTGTCCACTCACAGTTCTATAATTGCGACTGAGATATTGGAAATACGTTTAAAACCAGTCTAAATAGGTCCTACTTATCTACCGTTTTGACTGATGCGCCACCAATGCGTTGTGACATGAACGGGACAAATTTAACACGAGACAGCGTTTGTCGCAAATCGACGGAAATGAAATAAACGTAAAGTAGGTAGATGCTAATTAACGACTAGGAAGGAAAAGTAATTTAATGAAGTTCTTCATTAGTCTACTTGCCTCTACTAAAATAGCAGTTTCCCTCCAATTATTTTCCGTTACGTGCAGGCGGTCTCCGATAAATGCAGGTGACGAATTTGCGCCAAGTTAAATTTCTTTCGATCCTCCAGACTGTACATAAAACCCGGTCCCTTGCTGAAGGCGACCTTTCACAAGAGACACAGAAGACTGTCTCTGCAAAAATAAATAAAAATGAAGAAGAATAAAACAATTAAAACGCGAGAAAGAATGGAAATGTCTCAAATTCAAGCGTTTTCGCTTTGTGTTTAAATTTGCTTCGATATGTTCCATGTAAAAATCTCTGCGTTCAGATCTTACCTAAAACTTTGATCTTAAAGTACACAGAGTTAAACGTCACATACAGCTGTAAGACGAATGTAAGGTAAATATAGACATTTTAAACTTCACGGCCAAAAAACAACACGAAAATGTGCTAGGAAAGTAAATTGCCAGTCAAAGGTAATTCGCGACATCTAGCGGAGGTGTGTCAAAAAGAGGCACTGCGACATCAATTATTAAAGCGCCTGCAGTTTTGTATCTTTCCACGGGTTCGCTGAACGTTTAGTCCATCTACGTCTCAGCCCTTCCTAACCAACATCGTGTCATACAAGTTTCTGTCTTCAAACACATGTGTCTTAACCTGCAAAGTGTTATACAGGATTACGTCACCTAACCCAGGCATAAAGTACAGCACCAGCAGTTCTGATGGGTGGGTGGTTCCTTGTTGCATCGGATCAGACTGTATGGTGAATTTAAACATTATCTGACATTTTATGTTCCAGTACATCTAAGGTCAGTAAAATAGGACAGTGGTTCTAGGTTTGAGCGTTGAGTTCGGGACTCACAGGTTAGGGCTCGATTTCGAGAAGTAGAACACTGCGACCTATCATTAATACTGATATTGTAATCAGAATGCAGAATTCTCAGTAATTTATGTATATTTTCGAACTTGTTTCACAAATGTGTTGTGATTTTTGTGGTTTTACATCGCGACATTACTATTTCGTCTACATTGAAATACTCGAGTCAATAAATGGAGGCTGAATCCAAACCTGATGATCATTAATAGCTGTTCGTATCGAGAACCAATGCCATTCCGTAAGGTAGCCGGGAGACTCCCTCAAATGAGAATCCGAATGCACCACTATATATATATATATGGGTTTTACATCACATCAACATTATTTCCGTTATGTAGCGATGCCCGACTCTTAATGATGGAGGAAGACCCCATACTCAACTGCCCATAAGGGCTGGTCAAGGTGGTAGAACCATCGGCATTCCGTAAGTCAGTCGGGAGACTGCCTCTCATGAAAATCCATATCCCTCTCAGGATTTGAACCCACGCGGAGAGGGGCCATGTGATTTCAAGTTCTGTACTCTAACCACTAGGCCACGGAGGCCCCCGAATGCACCACTACCGTCGAAATAACTTTGGAGATGGACGTTGTGATATAAAGTTAAACGACCTAACCATTTCGCCACGTCCTAGTATTGTGTAATGTATGGTCATGATAAAAGCGTCGGAATCGGTCTTTGCATGACCGTGAGGGTCTAACAGCGTCCTATCTCTCTTCAGGTAAGTACATGTGAATGGGAAACTTAGTCTTGTAAAGCGACATCTCTATAAGAAATGCCTGCTCATTTGAACAGTGTCCTTTTTATCTGAAACTGAGGCTAATATGAGGATGTTTGTAAGATATATGAATCGTTTGAAATAGCTGAAAACATGTGTTATTTCGCAAATATTATCTCATAAATCGTATTGTCAAATATCAAACGTTGTCCATAGTAATATAGGCGATTCACCCTTCTTGGTTTTGCTGAGACGAAATGAAATATCCCTATTAAATCTCCTAAAGCGGTGCATTACTTGGGCTTAAAATGATTTTAATAATTCATGAATCGAACATTTGCATTTTCTGTTTGCATTAATAAATGACATTTTCCTGATAAAGCGGCAAACCTCAATAATGCCTAGTTAATCTATATGAAAAAGCATCCACACGAGGACATGTTTGAACGACATTTTGTGAACAAATATCCGATGTTTTCAAGTAATAAATACGTTAACGTGCAAATTGTTTGTAAGTAAAATAGACGAAATGCTTTCTTTTCCTGAACTGTATTTTTTAGTCAAACAAACAAAACCATTCGACAAGGACAGGGTTCATTATTTTATGGCGCTACAAGACCTGTTGTAGTTTTCAAATTTATTCAATTTTGTTTATTGACACAATTTATCGAAAGTGTTCGATATTCACCGTTCCCCCATATGACATTTTCCATCATGTCAAATTTGTAAATTAGATATGACGATCATAAGAAAGAACTGGCTTTTGCATTCCCTTTGCTACCATATATAAAGTCCATTGTGACAACAGAAGATATTGCTCGTCATGAATAATTTCGCCTATCTGTTTAAGTTCATTTACTATGCAATGCAAAAAAGATCTTTGATTATTTAATGTTTTCTCGTGAGATGACAACACCTTTTCTACGTATGTATTATAAAATTGTAATTAATTTGTGTATAAGGGCTGTTGGCCTTTGTACGATTCAATATTTAAATTTGAATTTGAACCATGGTTGCAAAAGTATATTTTTCTGCAGGTGCGCCAAAATGACGGATTGTGGAGTAAAGGGTTTACGAAACTAATATGAAAACCCTGCGACTTAAGGCCAAGGGAATTCATGCAGCGAAATCGCAATATTCCTAAGCCTTCTTACTTTGACAAGACGAGACAATCTTTACTTTTTCGATATGATATTTAAAACATGTCCTGCTAGCGCAAACTCTTTATTCGCTTAAAACTCATAATCAGAACATTTCTTATGAATTTGCAACTTCCGTTTTCTTTTAATAATAACATTTAGTTTACTCAGATATTTGACTTTACCTTTAAAACAGAAACGTTGTTTTCAATGATACTGAGTTATATCACGCATCATTCCATTGGCATTTAAACCTAATGAGTCCTTCTTCTTTTGGCTGGTTTGTTATAGCATGATGCAATACTATCGCTATTAAGGAGAAAGTAAGATTAATAATATAAATATTGTCACTGAAGCCATCGCTTCCACTGCACGTTTGTCTTTGGTATAACCAGACCCAGATTAGAACCATTCACGTATTTCCACACGATAAGTAAATGTAACCCAATTATCACCTCGCGTTATGGAAATCGAATCCGGGACCCTCGTGTACCGAGGGTCCCGGGTTCGATCTCCGTATGGCGAGGTGAAATTTGCCTGGACTAGTCCTCAAATCGGCTCAAGCACTGGTTTGGTATCCAGCACGAAGTCAGCCATCGAGAGTGAATTTAATGAGCTTCAAACTTTCGTCACAGTCGATGTAAAATAAACAAGATTTTAACTTAAGGTAAATGTAACATCGCATGTCGCAATGTTTACCAAGACACAAGACTTCTACCAACTAATGAGTTCTCACGCCGCAAAGATCCAAGTAAGGATTTCCTGCACGATCTTCTTTGTTAGAGACCAAGGTGCCGTGTTACTTAGCAACGTCTGGAAAAGTAGGAATTGCTCATGAACCCATTATCAAACAATAACGACATTTGATCAGTTTGTTGCAGACAACTCTTGAAAACATGCTGGGAAAAGAGAAATTGCTCGTATTGAACAATTTCACCTTTTCCCACAATGCCTTCTCCTGCCCTTAAGGATGTTCTCGGTAGTTTTTTCTGCGCACTTCATCTGCGCATCCAAGGGAGATAATTACCTGTTACCGGAGGGGTACCTGTATAGTGTCGGATAAACGTTTTTATTCGGATACAATTTACTGTATGCAATTTTTTTCACAGAATAATCATATTATCTATAAAACTATCAAAGGTTATCATCATAATCATACATTTTTCATACAAATTAAGCCCCAAGCTTCTATTTTCAAATTTAAAGTTATTTTAGTCGTGTTTATAAATGTTTTTCAAATACGATTATCATGGAAACTGTCATTTTACAGAAAAAGTAACCCGTCAACATATATTTTCTATTGCATTTTGTATTTCAAGATTAAATTTTACATCACCCACTGAAAAATAAGAACATTCTATGATAGGAGCTTTTAAATATCTTCATTTATTTGTAAGATACATATCAGTTTTCATTTTTTTTTTGTCGAATACAAAAATTTGATAAAGTGATTATGATTACACAAATTGTTCAGATGTAATAATTTAATACTAAAGTACTGAATGTATAAATTCATGTTTTTGTGTTAATAAACCTTCCAGATTTTTTTTTATTATCTTTGAAGATGGTATGGTCGTTTTTGACATTTTTGCCCGAAACGGTTACCATCGAAACTGTCATTTTACGAAAAAACTAACTCGTCGACCTGGATGTTTCTTTTCAATTTTTCAATTTACAACAAAATTTTGAATAACATATCAACATTTTAGAAAATTCTATGAAAGGTTTTTTTTCTTATACAACTGTAGAAAATGTCCTTAAATTGAAACAGACAGAAAGGGCTTTACAGCTGGTATCAAGCGTCGTTAAATCACGTCAAGGCAATTTCGTATTACCCGTGGTACCAGCCACGGAGAACTAGGTACCGTACTCATTCTTGAAAAGGCCATTGGGTTACGCAATTTAACGGAAAATGCCGATTACCTTCTCCTACGCTTTAGTTGAAACAAACACACACCGGTAAACCACCGGAATGACAACACTAATAAAGTAATCACTGCATAACGTCGGAATTTCACCACTTATACATCTACTTACATTTATATACCACCTTCCCATTTACCCGGGAAATACGCAGCGGGACCTATGCTAATTGATATCACGCATGCGCAAAGCATAGACCGGATAAGACTGTATGGAAACGAGCTAATGCAAGTCAGTGTAAGAGGTCTCACAGAGAAGTATTTTCTAGACAATATATCTTTTTTGGAAGATTGTATTGTGGTTGAATGCCGATTTCAACACATTTAAACCCATCACCAAACAATAACCTCTCTTGACCAGTTTGTTGCATACGATTTTGGAAAACATTTCGGTGAAAGGAGAAATTGCTGTAAACGGGCAATTTCTCCTGTTTCCACAATGTTTTCTGCCCTATAAGGAGATTATTTTTCAATTTCATCACATTTTGAAATATCGTCTACAAAATCTTTCAATTTGGGACAGACAAAAAGTTGGCGTTTGGTAAATGGTTAAGTTGAATCGCTACGTGCTATAAATACAATGGATGGCCTTCTTTCTTGATTGAAAAAATATCATATTCTAGGAAGACGGAATGCCTTGCGCGCGATCAATCTTTTTATAACGTGAAGTAACTTTAACTAGTCTCTTTAATCTTTGACACTTTGAAGCATGAGTTTCAAATCAATAACATAAAACACACGATAAGACACAATAACAAACGATAGCATACGACAACTAATAATTACGTGTGATAACGCAAGATAACACACTATAATACGCGATAATATGCAAAAGCATACGACAACTCATAAATACATGTAATTACAAACAATAACAAACGATAACACACGCAAATACGCCAAAGCTCACAACAACTCATAATAACATGTGATTACGACGGATAACACACGATAAAACACCATTATATGCATTGTTACGCGATAATACGCGAAAACATACGACAACTCATAAATACATGTAATTACACACAATAACACACGATAACACACGATAATACGCGAAAATATATGACATCTCATAATTACATGTGATTACACACGATAACACACGATAATACGCGAAAGCATACGACACCTCATAATTACATCCGATAACACACGATAACACACGATAATACGCGAAAACATACGACAACTCATAATTACACGTGATTACACACAATAGCACACGATAACACACGATAATACGCGAAAGCATACGACACCTCATAATTACATGTGATTACACACGATAACACACGATAATACGCGATGATACGCGAAAGCATACGACCATCATAATTACATGTGATTACAAACGATAACACATAATAACACACGATAACACATATTGATACACGATAACACACGATAACACATACTGACACACGATAACACATACTAACACACGATAACTATACCAACAATGATAGTACACGTCAGCTCACGAAAAATTATGATAGCTCACGAACACACGATAATACGCGATAATATGCGAAAGCATACGAAAACCCATAAATACATGTAAATACACACACTATCAAACGATAACATACGATAATACGCCAAGGTCATGACAACTCATAATTACATGTGATTACACACGATAACGCACGATTATACGCGATTATACGCGATAATAAGCGAAAGCATACGACCATCATAATTACATGTGATTACAAACGATAACACACGATAACACACGATAATACGCAAAATAATACGACACCTAATAATTCATCATTTTATAACGTGAAGCCACTTTTACTAGTCCCATTAATCTTTGAAACTATGAAGCATAAGTTTCAAATCAATAACATAAACACACGATAAGACACAATAACAAACGATAGCATACGACAACTCATAATACGATAACACACAAGAACACTCGGTAATTCGCGAAAGCATACGACACCTCATAATTACATGTGATTATGAGCTATAACACACGATAACGCACGATAAAACGCGAAAGCGTACGACCATCATAATTACATGTGATTACACACGATAGCACATACTAACACATAATAACACACGATAACACATATTAATTCACAATAACACACGATAACACATACTAACACACGATAACACTTACTAACACACGACAACATATACTAACACACGATAACACATACTAACACAAGATAACAAACGATAACACACGATAACACATACTAACACACGATAATACACGTCAGCTCACGAAAACATATGATAACACACGATAACGCACAAACACACAATTACACGATAACACGTAACCACACACACAAACACACGATAATATGCACCAACACACGATAACACATTGTTACAAAAAAAAACACATTATAACCATTTAGATTGTAACAACCAATAACTCAGCCGTTACAGCCCGTGTTACACAATGTTTGTTTTCTGATCCGAGTCTGAAATTGTTCGACTTAAATACGCCTGCGTTAATATCTGGAAGATACTTTTTGTGTGTTTTTTTTTTACTTGTTTTGTTTCTTCATCCCTCTAATTGATTTCTTGGAGCCCAATTATATGCGATTATTCACGCAATTTGGATTCGTATTTATTCCCCGAGATAGAGTGTTGTAATTTCGAATAAAATAAGAAGAAAATATATCAAATCATCCCAGATATTGTATTTTGGTATTAAAACAAAATATTCATACTGAAGTATAATTTATTTATCATACGAATTCTTCGAACACTTTTTTTAATTCACGATAAATGTTGTAATTTCAGTTGGTAATTATTACTTGTTGGCGTTCTGGATTCCCAGTTACACTAGCTTTGGAAATGGTGAAAAGGGAGACACCGCGTGTGTTAATAATTATTTGTAACTAATTGGGCCCGTGAAAGAAGCCAATTCCCTCGCTGAGTTTGCATTCTGCAGTTATAGATATACGCTATGTTAACCGTGTCACTGGAAGACTTCTCTCATATGCCTTGTTTAGTTTTATTCGGTGTATCTTCAGCATTGTGTAAAAAGTGATTGAGTCATATAACGACAGCAGTTCTTCCATAAGACATGTTCTTTGTATTGCTTTTCTCCAATCTGTCCTATTTTGAAAGTATATAAATTTCGTTAACGTCATAAAAAAGAGGAAGCAATAGAGAGAATACAAAATAAAAAAAGCAACAAATAGACATAGAAGAGACGGAAATAACAATGAAAGGTGTATATAGAGAGACAGAGAGTGCAAACGAGGAAGAATAGAATAAAAATAAATGAAAACAAGAGAGATGTATTGAGGGAGTGAAAGAGAGAAAAAGAAAGGGAAAAGGAGAAAGAGAGAGAGAGAGAGAGAGAGAGAGAGAGAAAGAGAGAGAGAGAGAGAGAGAGAGAGAGAGAGAGAAGAGGAGAGAGAGAGAGAGAGGAGAGAAGAGAGAGAGGTGTGGAGAGAGAGAGAGGTGTGGAGAGAGAGAGAGAGAGAGAGAGAGAGAGAGAGAGAGAGAGAGAGAGAGAGAGAGAGAGAGAAAATTATTATAGAGTTATCACATGAACCTGTTTCTAATGATAAAGAACAGAGATGCATATAGATAGAGAGAGCGAGAAAGAACAAAAGATAGAGGAAATAAGCGAGAGGGCAAGGGATAGATAGATAGAGAGAAAGTCAGAGAGATTCAGAGAAAGTCAAAGAGATAGAGTCAAAGATAATCAAAGAGAGAAATAACAAGCGTGAATGGAAAAAAAGGATTCAAATTACAAATTGGGGTGGACATGAAATATAGAGCTAATAGTAATTTTACTCATACCTTGTATTGAACGAACAGAAATTAAAGATGCAAAAAGAAGGAAAGAAGGAATCTACAGGCAATTGAGTTAAAAGGGAAAGAAAGGATACCGAGCGAGTGTTCAACTCCATTCTCTAATTACAAGGTCTAGTTTCGTGAAATGAATCGACATATTTACACAAGTAAATTATTCATTTCACCCATTTATGAAACCTGGCGATGGCTATTTATCTTGTACCGAAATTTCCGCTTTAATCGGCGCACAATAATGATAAAATAAATATTTATAAGACTTAATTAGAGAGACGACAATGATAAAAGTTTATCTCAGTGTTCGGCCTCGCGGTTTTAGTTTCCGATTCAATTGATAGTAATAAATTGTTGTCGAGCCGGGTTTCGCATTAATTGAAAAATTCTTTGGGAGAATTTCGTTTAATAATGTATGGTATAATTGCTCCAGTCCTTAGATTTCAGTCGCGCCACATGAACTGTGAGCTCGTTTCTATCACAGAATTCTTTCCATGTTGATAGCCACTTGTAGCGCAATATGTTCGAAAACATTGCATAAAAAGAAGAATTAGCCCATAAGGCAAATTTCTCACAATAATTGTGTTTTTTCCATAATAATTAGTTTGTCGATTTTCACATTGTATTCCATTTTCTCACAGTGGTTTTCCATGCCGTCGTCTAGGTATCTAGTATAGTAGTGTTTCTGGGAAGTCTGCTTTCATGTTCGTGGGGTAGTCCCAGATTCGGCTATCATGACATGGACGTTACGAGAAAACCTTCAACTGACTGGAAAAATATTTCAGAGGCAGAAAGGCTCAACACAAATGCATCCAAAATTATGCTGATACTATCACCTAAATATCAATTGTGTCTTTCGGCATTTGTCGCTTTGCTAAAATAAAGTTCCACGGTACATTGCAGGTGGTTTAAAAAGGCAAAGCTTTTTAAGAATAACAAGCAGATTAATTATCAGGTCATATCTCTACACCTGAATGAATTGAATATAGAAAAGGCAATGAAAACAAACAATCGATCTGGGTTATTTCCACATTTCAAACATGCAAATACTGAACACGTATAGGATTTAAGATATTGAAATCGTCAATAATTTGATAGTATTGCTTTTAGAGGTTCAACGTTCCTTGTTAAAATTGTAATGAACTAAGAGGGAGAATATGCTCCGTAACTATTCAGTATTCCACAATCTGTTCGCACGGAGTACTGCCTGCCTATTACAGGAATATTGGCACGTTTTATCATAAAGCGTCTCATTTCTTTTAGCTAATCATTCCTTAGATCAGTACATTCGTATTCCGATATCATTTAGAGAAATTATAGACCCGGGTCTAACGATCGAAGAGTCGCAGACCCTGTATTAGTTATAGGAATCGATTAGGGTCACATGTTTGAAGAGTATCGCAGATAAGGACTTATCATACACTGATACCGTGTTAGAACATTATTTTCAACAATTTCCATTCATATCACGGCGATAATCCAATCCTAACAATTGCTGCCCCCGTTAAGAGAAGGAATAAGTGTTTTCATTCGTACGTTATGGATACGATTTCTAGCATTAAGACTACAATAGAGGGAAGCTATTACGAACACTGTCCTTTTATACATACTTGGGAAGGAGTTTTGTACTTTAGGAATCATTTTCCAATTCTTCTCTCCCCTCGGATATTTATAGACAGTATTTCCTAACATCAGGACGTGTTATTGATGTGCATCCGTGACTTTCTCGTTCTGATGGTACATGCTATTTCATGCTTTATAACGGCGTTAAGTTTATCTCTCGGCAGAGATATCGCAGTCGAAGACCGACTGTTTTTTGGATATGTGCGACAATCGACTGCAATTTCTCTTTCGAGCGTTTCACGAAATGCCGTTATAAAGCATAAATGATGTTATTGGGTGGATAAGTATGTACCACTAAAACCGGAAAGTGTATGGTCAACCCATGCGGGTACACAATGTGGCTGTCATTGGCAAAAGTAGGTGTAAAAATAAAAAGTACCTGTGGCACGGTCATCTTGTTAAGACATTAGATCGTAAACATTGTTCGCGTAATTACCCCACCTGAAGATGTGACCTTTTAGTCATTGATTGCTTAGAAAGTAGCAGCTATACTGTTTTTCATCTTTCCGAAAGGAAAGTGACAGTCCTTGATTGAGTCATCTGATAACCATGATTCCAATGCATATGCGTATATGCACATGTACAAAGTGACGAGGACCGATCCCCATGTGGACGGAGACTGGGTGAGGTAAAGGGGGTAATCAGACAGCCAATCAAGATAATGGGGTTTTATACCACAGCCATTATCTGCTCGTAAAAGTATTAAATATTACCATAGCTATCCCAATTAGCGCCCGCACTCGACCGATACGCTGAGAGCTGTACCCAGGCTGAGTGTTTCTCTATTACTAGATGCTGCATTCTTGGTGAATGAATAGTCATCCTTGCAATGGACGAACATTATGAACCATCTGTTTTCATGTCGATTTAAGATTAAATCCAATACCAAACAATAACGAAATTTGATCAGTTTGTTGCAGACTACTCTGGAAAACATGGTGGGAAAAGGAGAAATTGCTTTTAAGGAGCAATTTCTCCTTTCCATCAATATTTTTTGCCCTATCAGAAGATTATTTTTAATTTTCATCACATTTTGAAATGTCGTTTGCAAATTTATTTAATTTCGAAAAGTCGTCGGTGTTTGGTAAAGGGTGAAGGTTATTCTGAAGATCCCCGGATGTAGAAATATGTTGGTTCCCGGTTATACTTGATATTCCAGTCAATGCTGAATCCCATCACGAAGAAAGCCATAGATGCATGCCGAGTAAATTGAGTTCTGAAGAGGGAACGGGGCTGTTTTCTGTCAATATTTGACCGAACTACATTACACAAATGTTTCTTCCCATTATTATAATCAGGAAGGAACATAATGTTATATTTAACTTATCATTTATGTTTCGGTTAAGTCTGTTATCCAAATACATGGTTCAACGTAATTTCTTTAACATGTATCTCTCTTCTCCGTCCTCTAATTCTCCCCTCTTTTTCTCTATCATTATTTTATCTTTTTTTATCATTTAGTCTGTCATGTATACGAATGTATTCATTGCATTGTCATGTGTTTTATTTGTAAAATATCAGGATGGCACATGACTCCGACGTTCTAAGAGAATTGTGTTTTAAAGTCGCAACACTTTGACTATGTATAACTGACAAACATTACCTGTACATGAAGAGCTTTACCCGTATAGTGGTAGAACCGACTTCATGCTAATGCACTCAGGTTCGATCCAGGCAAGCCGCAAAGTAAATTGGCGGCTGACCTGTGATCTAACCTGATTGCTACTCTGAGTACATGTCCTAATCAAGATTAAGCTCATATTTAAGGTTTTGGGAAATAGACGACACAAGAATCTAGGATTAGAAAATTACTCATCATTTTAAGGGTTAACCCATTGTTCTATATTACTGCATACGTCCCATTATATATGGGAATATTTAGAATGTTTGTTATCACAATTTAGTCAATCCATTCATGGAAAACGAAATCTGTTTTGTTACTATACCGTCCATTTATTTCGTTAGTCGAATCATTACAGTTTACGATATATGATTATGAATCAACGAACGTGTTCTGTATATGTACTCATCACGGCTCGTTATGGGGTAAAGGATAAATGGATGTGGCGTAAATTCAATTAACCACAATAGCGATATTCGACAAGTTTGTTGCAGACAAGTCTGGAAAACATTGTTGGGAAAGGGGGAAATTGCTCTTAACGAAGAGCATCTCTTAATTTCATCACATTTTGAAATGTCGTCTGCAAATTCTTTGAATTTGGGACTGTCGAAAGTTTAGCATCTGGTAAAGGATTAATGGATGTTGGGTAAATTCAATTAAAATGGCTAACAGCTGCCCACACTTTACTCAGGGGAGGTGAATCAAATCCCTTCTCTTACAGATTTCACGAAACATTGTTTCGAGAGTCGGTTATTTGGTTGGATATAGGTTTATTGTTGATTTCAGCAGTAATTCAGTCATATAGCGGGTGTCATAACATATACCCATGCTTCTGATATTTCCTCACCAATACTACACAATATTGTACTAATTCACCGGTGGGGATAGACGAATGCACCAGCTCGCATTTACTGATTTAAACAGCAAAAACAACATTTAACTCGAGGAGGTGAACCAAATCCACGTTCAGACCAATTGAAGCAGACCTAAAGCTATCTATAGTCTTATGTGTTCTGTTCTTGTTTTACAGTGCATCAACAGTAATTCATGTAGTTTTATATTCGGATGGTCAGCACACAAATAAAGGATAACAACTGAGGACTCAGATTGTTGGTTTTTGTTTTTATTATTTACAAATCATTTCATATCATTATTTATACAGCATTTTAAGTATATGTCAATAATCAGTGCCTAAGCAATGTATGAAGACCCAATACTTAGCAGCAAATAAGGCCTGGCCTAGTCTATTTTTTCAAATAGTTATACATGATTGGAATTCAGGAACGGCGAT
>OX401418.1:842233-952233 GCA_947846245.1 Cerastoderma edule | reverse complement strand
TTTGGATACACAATGCGACATAATTAGTTCAACTAGTAATTATAGCAGCATGGTTCATTAACACGAGAACCGGAGTACCTTGGTTTTTACCCCTTTTTCCCAATATGTAAATCGCGGAAAATAGTTTGCTATTCACGCCATTTGGAAACCTTATGATTAATACGGTTTAAAATAGATAAAAGGTTTTGATAAAGGGATGGGTGTTTTTGTTCATGTTTATAGTCCTAACAATGGCTGCCTAAACGGTGAAAGAAGAAAAAAATGAAAATTCGAGGATGAAAAGTTTAAAGTATAATCTTTGGAAAACAGAGTTTGCAACAATAAGTTAGACATGTATGTATTTGGTAAAAAATACAAACAGTATATGCCTGGCACATACAAAGTTCCTTATATAATGATGTTTGGGACAGTGTCCATGGTATTTCTACAGTTTCTCAGACGTGTAAATGAAGAGCTTTCACAAATATTTGCAGACTTCACGCGCACTGTAGTATCTGAATCGTTACTTTCATTGAAACAAATAATGATCGTACCTATACACACAGTCTGATTACCGTAAATGTCTGGAAATCCTGATATCGAATAGTCAATAATAAGTTAACATAATATACTTAAGAACCATGTTCCGCAACCTTTTGTGCGTAAAATTGCTAACTGTGTTTGGTATGTGAATGATTGTATGTTCAAAGGACTTGAGAACAATAACACAGGAACCACATGATGATGTTTTGTTTTCCCAACGCAATACCAATCCTTCTTGTCGTTGTCTCTACCTGGCTTTCATGGACAGTAGAATATGGAGCCTTCCTCCATCTTTTGTAAGCCAGTTATTGCAATATTATAAAAGTATTGTTGACACGATGTAAAGCCGTATGAAAAACAAACACAGATACCAATCTTAAGAAACTGTCCCAGTCGGAACGCAATCCACCGAGAAAGCACCACAAATCATTCTCGTGTCAGATTGGTTCCCGTCCCGAGTCATTCGGAACGACAATCGTCTCCCGCCGCCGGGCACCTGTCCTTGGGGGATAGAGTCAAGGAACCGGACAGCATATTTATGGTCCTCGATTAGAAACCGCGATGGATGGGGTCATACACTAACTGTCCTCTGTATTCAGTGTTACACCATAGTTTCTCTGTCTGGTTGTTTAATGCTGTGTCTATCAATTTAGTAGTTATATTACAGGATAGTGTATAAATAAACATGTTATACCAAATATTGCGTCAGTTTATGCTAAACACTTGCGTAAGAACGTAACAAGGTTCCCCATTCTTTCAACATTGAGATATGCAAAATTGCAAAGTAACACATCATTCGAACCGTCACTCCGAGACACTTCCAATGATATGTCACATTACAATATTGTACTTTTGTTTATGATGTTATTTATGTTTAACAGTTATGACTAACGAAAGTATTTTCCGTAAGTCATCAGTCAAATACTAACACCATCTCTATGATCAAACCAGACCGGTATATTTTGCATGGGAGTGGTTTGTTAGTGGTAAAGCTCTCCCCATAACGTAAATGTCCTGGAAGGAACTACTGTACATGTAGTGGTTTCTTTTGCCACAAACAAATCATATTACTCCAAAATTTCTAAAATCATCTACCCATATTGACGCTGCCATGTCACACACTTTGTGTGTCACTAATATAGCAGAGGTAGAATGGTTTCATATGGACATTTCCTGTTTGTCGCTTTAGTATTACCTAATAGTATTATATAACTGTTCATTGTGTACATTTGTTTTCTGTTGTTGTCGTTTGACCAGTCCAAATCTCAAATCTAGAGAAATAAGGTAAAACTGGCGTTTGGAGTTATTAACGTTAACGTGTGCGGATGAGGTATGTGCTATGAACTGGAAGTTGCAATTTTATCCAGTGTTTAAAATTGCAACAGTCAGTATTCAGTACTTTCGGCGCTTTGATTTCTTCGACGTTTTCTGCATTGTGGGCGAGTCTTAAAATAGACTAGTTAATGAGGTATTGGGTGAAATACGCCATATGTTAAAAATTAATTAAGAATGACCCGTCAGGGCTAATTTACCATTAGGTTAATTAACCCTTACTTGGAGACTGTCGAGTTACAACCATTTTGGCTGCAAACAATTTAAAAAAATTCATTGAGTGATATGAAAATAGCTCAATAATGCACACCTAGGTTAAAGAAACGGTTCAATATATTACCTTTGTTTAAATATGTTATACAGATTAAATCTATTTTAAATATCTAATATATTTTGTACGGTGTAAATAATTTGTACGATTATCGAAGTACCGTTTGAAAAAGAAGGACTATACGATGATTAAAATAAAAAAGGAAGAGTAACAGGTGTGGGTGAAATACACAACCTGTTCACCTTTGATTAACGTGCAGATTTTTGCTTTTTGTGTTGTAATGTTTTACTGATGGTATAAAGTTCAGAGGAGATACATTTGTTATTGCTTGTTTTGCCAGAAGTTCTGTTACTTATCTGATCTCGATTCCTTGTGGATTGACCCACTAGTTCGTGTTATTGGTATGTATTGTTTGTTTTAATTCGCTTTCCGTTGCACCTCTCTGAATGCTTTACATAACCAGTGAATCAGTTGAACTTATTGTCTTCGGTATATACCGTCATTTATTTGCAATTACCATCATTAAACATATGCCATTTAAGTTTGGGCAGTTCAACATATGTTTATGTTCGTTTTTAACTATTGCCTCAATCACTCCATGTATGAAACCATTAAACAACATAATGAATATTCAAAATACAATGCTTATCTTCGCAAGATATTGCGATATTTCTTTTATATTTACTGGTACATGTTGTTATCTTTTATTTCTGTTTACTCCCTTCTAATCGTTATTATTTTTCCATTATCGTTATCAGAATCTGTATGAGTTTTCTGTCATTTTGATAACCATTAGCGTTAACTATTTTGGATGTGGAGAAGTTATTTTACTGGAATGTCGATATATTTATTAGGACGTACCGTATATCAACAATAAAGAGGTAGTTTGTTGCTGACGTTTTCAGAAACTCATCTAACAAAATTATGAATTGTGCATAACGTGCACTTGCGCCTTTTTCACAATTATTTCTACCAAACAGAATAAGGATGTTATTTTCTAGACATTTGGTCGGCTATCCTGTTTTAACCAGATGTTCCATGAGGTGGTTTCTTTTTGTCATATGTTGTTGGATAAAACCCATATATCACATGAAGTATTCAAACCCCGGTGACGACATTTAGATTATCATGAGAGTCAGTCTCCCTACTGACTTACGGAATGCCAATGGTTCTACCCGGTTTGACTAGCCATTATGGGTAGTTGAGTATGGGATCTGTTCCCGTCATTTAGAGTCAGGCATCGCAACAAAACAAAAATCATGTTGACGTGATGAAAACCCCATATAAAAGCAAGCCATATGGAGTAATTGTTAAACACTTTTCTCTCTTGGCATTTCTTTTCCAACCTGCTGAAAAGAAAATATCTACAAATATATTGTAAATCATAAGTGAACACACCTGTGCTCTAACATATTTAGGAACATTGTTTTCCAAATGCAATACTTTGTCGACTTGATATTCAGTTCAAAGTATCACAACTTACTATCGTTTTCATTCTTTAAATGTCAATTCGATCACCAGCTACACATACGATAAAACATGTATCTAAAAGACAGACATTTTGATAAATCTGTCATCAACGTAATGGTTCCCTAATACCGTTGATAATATTTTGATTCACTTTGTTTTAATGAAACTATCATAACAAGAGATACAATTTGTTTAAATGCATTAAAGTTTGGAATCAACGACCAAAAACATAGTGTTTATACTTGCTAAATTCTAGCAGGAAGCTTTGTTAAAAATATATTTAGTATTCATACATTCATTCTCATTACCTTTTATTTCAATCGTACATTATTTGATGTGTTAAGTTTGCAGGCCATACACATATTTGAACAATTTCGTCATTCTCTCTCAAATTAATTGCAATGACAAACTTGATTTTTGTTTTTGTTTGGTAATGGGTAAGAAAACCTATGTGTTTAGAATTTTGATTAATGTTCTTTTAGGCTCTTTTTACAAACACAATATTGATGCTGTTATTCCTAATGGCTATTGTTCAGTATTTAAGATAAAGAAAACGTTTGCAGGCTATTAAACGTATGATAACGTAGTTTGTAAAAGTCAAATGTGGTGGAATTTCTGGTACATGTGCAAGTTGTTTCCAAATATTGTATGCGAGCAATCCTGAGTCGTTCGCTTGTCTAGACTGCCGTTCTTCATTAACCCTTTCCCAAACAATAACGACATTTGACCACTTTGTTGCAGACGACGTATGAAAACATTGTGGAAAATGGAGAAATTGCTCGTAACGAGCATATTTTCCTTTTCCCACAATAGTTTCTGTCCTATCAGAAGATTATTTCCAATTTCACCACATTTTGAGATGTCGTTTTTAAAGTCTTTCAATTTGGGACAGTAGAAAATTTGGCGTTTGGTAAAGGCTTAAGGGACAAGTCACATCCCATGTTTCTTCAACCTCAGTCAAAAAAGACTACTTCTTTAACAGAAAACAATATAGCGTAATTCTTTTAGCGTTATAATGCTTACAGAAACGTAAATGCTTTTATTTCAATAACAATCATGGTTTTCTTTGGTTGACACCTTCAAGAGTGGACAAAGAAAACAATAAATTTGATTAACATGCACCAATGGGTTGATGTCATTTCCACACTACGCTGGGTTCAGATTGAAAGAAAATCAAACGAACGAATCGAAAATGACATTTTCTCTGTTACACTGGGTAGAAACAACAATTAAACACCACTTAAACAACATTTAAACACCACTTAAACAACATTTAAACACCACTTAAACAAGAGAGCAATAACTCGTTAGGAGCAGTACCTGCTTTTGTTATGGTGATTTCTTAAATTGTCTGCTCATGGGGCTTTTAAATCGCATTCATAACTATAACTTGGTAAAACCCTTACATCATAAAAGTTGCGCTGCATTTGTTAAAGCATCTCAAAACCATTGGTTGTGAAAGAAAAAATATCATTTCGTCATATCGGACAATTTCTCATGTCTTATAACGGTTAAATGGGTTTTCATCAAGCCATAAAGAAATCATAATTGGGCGACACAATTTAACTGAAAAACTATTGATGTGATGTAAAACCCTACTATCGGACATTTTTTCAGTGTGTCAACATGACTTCAGCTATATTTCAGATTTCCTGGATTTCACCAGGCTACATCAATAACGGCAAATTTCTATTGTTACTAAAGCAGAAATTGCTTGTCACAATGGTTTGTTTCCATTATCATATAAATACTTTGTCTATTCTTATTTGTCATTCGATGTCTCTTCCAATTTGGACGCGTTACAATTCCCGATACAGGGGGTGGTGTGTGTTACGGCCTCTGACTGCAGGTGTCCGGATTAATAAGGTTTACCCTTTCCAAAAAACCCAATATTCGACTGTCCCAAATTCAAAGAGTTTGCAGACGATATTTCAAAATGTGATTAAGTTGGAAAAAGATTCTCTGATAGGGTAGGAAACATTGTGGGAAAAGGAGAAATTGCTCGTTACGAGCAATTTCTTCCTTTCCCACAATGTTTTCTAGAGTCGCTTTTTACAAAGTGTTGAAATGTCGTTATTGTTTGGTAATGGGTTAAGGGTATTGGCGGGGAGATACCACGGCAAATATAATTAAAATTCATTAATCTTGTGGCCGTGTTTTGCGTGTGTTTACTTTTCGGTGAATTAAGACATATTTGCTTCGGCAAACAAATCATTAGGCGCCCCTTACTTAATACCCCTCCCAACTCGGTGTATCCTTATCGAATCGGTTGGGGGACTTTTTAAAATGTACGTTACAGGGACGAGTCATTGTTACAGAGTGTTTTGTTCTGACAATAAGTTAATGTTAAAACTTTGTTCCCTCGGTATTCTAAATAACGTTTCATCTTTTGAACAAGGACAGAGAAGTTTGAATGAAGTTTTGATCGTTTCCATTCGGCGGTTTGACTTTGATAGAAAGCAAACGAATAAAAATATTGAAAAGAAATACGTTTTCAATTTGTTGTTCTTTTTTCACATTGTATTACTTTGTTTGATACATTAAGTCCACATACATTATACATTATCACATTAAATGGTATTTCCTACAAATCAATATCAACTCATTTATCATACATGTAAAAGGTGTTCTATGGTTCTTTTTATCTAATGTCTTACAACAACCCATCTTCAATTCTTAACGAGGTGGTTTTTTATATTCGATATATTCGCTATATACGCGTTCTTCATAGAACATACAAGTTATTGTAGCAATATTTAGAATTGCTCATTAGGACAATTTCCCCTTCTATCTCTAAGGTGCCTGAATATTTTTTTCCAGCAAGTGCTGTTCATATTTAAACCTCAGAACATTTACTTAAATTATGTGCTTTTGTAGAACTCAGTCAAAAAAAGAACATGTAATCGCACGGTTTGGAGTTGACTCATCTGTCTCTATTGTTCATTATTGACTGGGTTTGTTTTCATTAAAGCTTTGTTCATTCATTAAGATTGCACTGGCACCATTTAATATGTCGTCGAAGAGACAGAGTGACATGGAGAGTTCATCAGTAGTGACTGATTGGAAACAGATGGAGTGATAGAGATGTAGAGGGTACATACAATGTGTCGGGGATAAAGAGAAAGGCAGCAAAGGGTATCAAGAGGGGGGATATAAAGATGGGAAATACAAGGGAAAGAGTAAAGCTAGAAATTAGAGTGTAAATGTATGGAGAGAAGGAAAATAAAGAGATGGTGTGGACAGAGACGAGAGTTAGATGATTAAAAGAGAGAAGTTGTGAGATAAATAGAGAGAGAGAGAGAGAGAGAGAGAGAGAGAGAGAGAGAGAGAGAGAGAGAGAGAGAGAGAGAGAGAGAGAGAGAGAGAGAGAGAGAGAGAGAACGAGAGTGAGAGAGAGAGAGAGCAAGAGAAAGAGAGAGGGAGAGAGAGAGATGAGAGAGAGAGAGAGAGAGAGAGAGAGAGAGAGAGAGAGAGAGAGAGAGAGAGAGAGGAGGGAGAGAGAGAGAGAGAGAGAGAGAGAGAGAGAGAGAGAGAGAGAGAGAGAGAGCGAGAGAGAGAGAGAGAGAGAGAGAGAGAGAGAGAGAGAGAGAGAGAGAGAGAGAGAGGTGCCACTGATAGAAAGAGGAGACAGATTATACAACAAGATTAGCAAAATGAATACTTTAGTTTTGAATAGTATATACGGATAAAGTTGATATAAGGAGTATAGATAGAGATCGAAGGTAGATAGTATAATGAGATGGGTAGATACTGAGTGTAGAGAACATACAAAGGGATATTTATATCTGTATTAGTTGTAGGAAGAACTCAATGTGGTTAGGTAATAGAATAATATCGAGTGAAAGATTATATAGTAATGGAGGTAGAAAGTTGAAAAAAGTAAATACAATTTTTAAGAGAGCAAATGATAGAGATTGATAGTTGAGATATAAAAAAAAAAGGGATATGAATATATAGAAAAAGGACAATTCATTTTAATCAAAGCACATAAAGCTTATGATTGACAAAGTTTAAAACAATTTATCTTCGCATACACTGATAATGAAACTCGATACAAACGGACCAACACATGAGATGGGGATATGGCAATTAGAAACTGGATCCATTAAAACCCCTGCTTTCGATTCGTTATATTTTCACATGAAATATTCATTAATTGTTGCCAATGGAATACGTTTTCTTCTTTGTTATAAAACCCACAGAACAAACGAACATGATTGATTAAACGAACGTTAAACCCTTTACCAAATCGATCAACTAGAAGCGGGTTGTCACCCACAGGATTACCGTACAGTATCTATTAGAATAAGGAGTTTGCTGGTGTTTGTGTCTATCATATGTTCGAGCAAATAGACAGTTCGTCTTCTCACGTTTTTGAGAAGTGATTGCCTAGCACAACAGTGAACTGCGGTCCGCCCATTCCCCCATAGCCATGTATGCTGGGTTAGAATCCTGTGAGCAGGATCTGCCTTGCAGCTCTTCAGCATCCACATTTGGCGCGAGAACTGATTAAGTATCAAGAAAGCACAATCGAGAGTGATGTATCTTAGTCGTAAGACCTTGTTTCATGATCGAGGTAAAACAGTAAAACGTATGTTTTAATGTAATGCAAACAATGATGGCCTTGTAGACAAAAATGAGAAATACACGCATTTATAACAAGGTATCGGCGAATTCTTAAAGAAAATTTAAAATATTGTAACAAAAGGGATTACGTTCACCATGGGTATTTTACTCTCGAGAATAATGCATGATTGAATGACCCGTTTGGTAGTGAATTCATCTCAGTCTATCATCAGGACGGACGACTTACCTAATTGCTTTATCGACCCGTTAGTTAGTACCAACTTATACATTAACCTGGTAGGTATAGGGAACGCAAAATTTATACTTGCATTATGAAACAATAATAGAATATCTTTTGTACATAACGCGGAAACACTGTCAAAAACAATATTTTTTCCATTGTGGTAGAAATGATAAATTGATCGTAAATAGTCTTTACATCGCAGATCGAGGGACACTAAGAAATTGCCAACTGGCCGATTGAGTTTTTACCCTAATAGCGCTTGAACCGATTTCATGCTTATGCGAACAGGTTAGATCATGGCCAGCCGCCAAGCAAATTGGCGACTGACCTGTGAGCTAACCTGTTTGCTGCTTTCAAAGGGCCTTTTCAAACAGGCTCAGTCAGTAGCGTGTAGTAGTATGAATCGAATGGGCCATGAGTTCAAGATACTGACCGGCCGAAGGTATTTCCGAGTTTAAATGATAAAAATGCAAAATCTCATTTTTGCCGCTCACTTCTGATCAATTATGCTCATGTGGGAAAGCAGTCGATGGCTTTGAAAGAGTATTGTATATTTGTACTGAGTGAACAGAGGCGGCATTGACTGGTGTACTGACCCCCGTAACGTGGCTAAAATACTGTTGAAAACAGCTTAAACCCAAATTGATCATTTACCATGTGTTCAAAACATTAATACAGAACATGAATAAGATATCCAAATGTCAAACCCTTTTTCCCGCGAGATTTATTTGTGGACCAAAGGATCATACACTGGGAAAGCGAACAATAACGGATAAAAAATCGAAGCAAATTCACTAATAGCTATTAGCCTGCCTGTGGCCAAAAGGGAGCGATTTGGCGAGTATTCCCCATGCGGATTTTCTTTGTCCATCGGTTTATCAACAGAGCTAATTGCCTAATGCATTTGGTTAGACGCACGTTAATTCAACTCCGTTCTCGGCAATTTAAATATCAAATATTGATTAGTTTCAAAACGGAGCGAGTTACGAGAGAACCTTATACGACGGACTGGGTTAACCATTATAGTGCTAGGACTGACTTCATGCCTATGCAAACAGGTTGGATCCAGGCCAGCCGCCAAGTTAATTGTCGGCTGACCTGTGTTCCAACCTGTTTGCTACTCTGCGTATCTTTTCACATCAAAATTAAGGATATATTTAAGGTTTTGGACAGCAGACGACTCAAGATCTATTTTTAGAGAATTACCCAGCATTCTAAGGGTAAGGTCGCGAATCATAACAGCCGATACCCAGCACAGAGATTGGTCCAGGATGCGTCTTACCGTTCTGCGAGCATTTCCGGATCCGTACATACACTTCTGTTCTGTTCAAATTGCATATCAATGCCCTTGTCAAGATTATCATTGTCTGAATGATTAGGACGTTGATATTCCACTATGTTCAACTGTAACGTGTCATCATCCTTAAAATGCTTGGTGAATTTCTGAAAATGGGTGTTTGTGTCGTCTACTTTCAAAAGCCATACATATCTGCTTAATTCTGGTGAGGAAAGATACTCAGAGTACCAAACAGGTTAGATCACAGGCCAGCCGCCAATTCACTTGGCGGCTGGTCTGGATCTAACCTGTTTGTATAAGCATGAGGTCGGTTCCAGCACTATATGGGTTAACGATAATTAACATATTGGATAATCCGTATTTGCATGATTTTAGATTCTTTTCTATAAGGACACGTTAAAGACCGACTGGTGGGGTTATAAAACTCCTGAACTGTTTCGCTCATATTGTAATTTTGAATGTTATAATTTAAAAATAACACCAGATGAAAATTAGTTCTTTAAAGCATGCATATCTTATGTTAGGAGAAAAGGTAGAATTGAGATTTGTTGGTGAAGAGGTCACGACAAAAGTGGAAATAACGTAGAAATGCCATTTGTTAAAAGGTTATTTAAAGAAGGAGTGCATTATAATTGTTGTTGTAGCTTCGAGATGGTCCGCTATTGTTAATCGGTTTTAATTTCTCGCAATTTGATTGCATCGAATTGTCTTAATCGCGGGATATTGAATAGAAATTTCATTACGAGCGGCTATTCCCTATAAAAGAATCAAATTAGAAATCGAGATAAAAGGGGTTACTCCCATTTTGTGTTTTTCTGTGAATAATGGCTTAAGGTTAGCCTGAAGCATATGGTGTTGACAATAAATTTTATTTGACATAATTATAAACAGTCCTATTATGGTGTTGCAGAATCTCGTAATAAATTATTAAAATCATTTGGGAAGTGTATGGATTTGGAAAAGATTTAATATAATTGTAACAAGAAATCTGTCAATAGGCGTAGTGTATGGGGGTTGAACGTCTTTTCAACAATTTTGTTCAACTATAAAGCTAAATCCCTGTGTTTCACCTCTGCTATGTTGGGCTCTGCAATCTTTGAGTGTGGCTGGGGGAGGGTTTAGTCTGTATCGAACCCCGAACTACATGTCTGCAATCCTAACCACTGAGCCATGCAGGAACGATAATTCACCACCAATAGTTTTGGAGTAAGTCATCCATCAACCGGTATGCAACATACCTATACAATGTATACAAGGAGGTCAACGGTCCCGGACATTGCCGAAGAAACCCAGGCACCATTGTTCATGTGGTGACGATGGTGTTTGAAACAATTACAAGAGATAGTCTAGCTAATATGTTAACAAAGGTTCGGTAAAATCCGGTTTTCAAGAAAAAGAGGAAAGGCAGTCAATTAGCAGTGTTTATGTTGTTTTCCACACTCCTAGCTAAATATCACAATATGTGACGCCGGTTAGCAAAAGAAAATCAACATTGCCATGGAAACAAACACGGAAATGTAACTATATATCTTATTCCTACGTCATGAGATGAGAGTTGTGCTGCACTTAAATTTTCATTTTCTTGCAACGCCTGAAACAACGTGTGCTTAGAAAGGAAAGACAGAGGGAACAAAAGAAGACGAAACTTACCGAAATTAACTTTAATTAAAGTTTAGGAAAGTTTAATTGCATACTACAGCGCGCCACCGCATGGGATTCATTAGTTGCGCCGGTAAGATAAGGTAGGTAAAAAACACGCCCAAAAATTCATTTCGCACTAGAATTGCAGACGACAGAAACTTACAGTGCCGAGCAGCGAGAAAACGCGAACAAACGCCAGTAATAATCAAACGATGTATTTTGTACCATGCAATATCATTTCAGACAAGAAGCGGGTTTTGTTTGCTAACTTAATCTTTATTGGTGTTCTTTTTGTGGCTCATGATGTAAATCGCATCACCCATAAGATCTTAACTTGTGATGAAGACCCACAACATAGGCTTTACTGTATGAATTTGACATTCAGACTTCGTATGTGTTACAACCCTATCTTACTAACATTAGGCATTGGTTTTGCTTGTTAACTGGATGCAGTCGTTGCCAAAGATCCAATGATGTTTCATAAGGAAGTTCCAAAGTAACGTAATGCGATTGCGTAATAACTCAGAGTTGGATATTTAAAAGCTGACTGTATCGTGTTTGACTTACAATACCGACCGCTTGGATAGCCAAACGGAATGTTATACGATGTGGTATACTAGTAAATCACATAACTCTCTATAGCGGACAGTTATACGATGTGGTATACTAGTAAATCACATAACTCTCTATAGCGGACAGTTATACGATGTGGTATACTAGTAAACCACATAACTCTCTATAGCGGACAGTTACTGCCATTTGGTATACTAGTAAATCACATAACTCTCTATAGCGGACAGTTATACGATGTGGTATACTAGTAAATCACATAACTCTCTATAGCGGACAGTTATACGATGTGGTATACTAGTAAATCACATGACTCTCTATAGCGGACAGTTATACGATGTGGTATACTAGTAAATCACATAACTCTCTATAGCGGACAGTTATACGATGTGGTATACTAGTAAATGACATAACTATCTATAGCGGACAGTTATACGATGTGGTATACTAGTAAACCACATAACTCTCTATAGCGGACAGTTATACGATGTGGTATACTAGTAAACCACATAACTCTCTATAGCGGACAGTTATACGATGTGGTATACTAGTAAACCACATAACTCTCTATAGCGGACAGTTATACGATGTGGTATACAAGTAAACCACATAACTCTCTATTGCGGACAGTTATACGATGTGGTATACTAGTAAATCACACAACTCTCTATAGCGGACAGTTATACGATGTGGTATACTAGTAAATCACAAAACTCTCTATAGCGGACAGTTATACGATGTGGTATACTAGTAAATCACATAACTCTCTATAGCGGACAGTTATACGATGTGGTATACTAGTAAACCACATAACTCTCTATAGCGGACAGTTATACGATGTGGTATACTAGTAAATCACACAACTCTCTATAGCGGACAGTTATACGATGTGGTATACTAGTAAATCACACAACTCTCTATAGCGGACAGTTATACGATCTGGTATACTAGTAAATCACATAACTCTCTATAGCGGACAGTTATACGATGTGGTATACTAGTAAACCACATAACTCTCTATAGCGGACAGTTATACGATCTGGTATACTAGTAAATCACATAACTCTCTATAGCGGACAGTTATACGATGTGGTATACTAGTAAACCACATAACTCTCTATAGCGGACAGTTATACGATGTGGTATACTAGTAAATCACATAACTCTCTATAGCAGACAGTTACTGCCATGTGGTATACTAGTAAACCACATAACTCTCTATAGCGGACAGTTATACGATGTGGTATACTAGTAAATCACAAAACTCTCTATAGCGGACAGTTATACGATGTGGTATACTAGTAAATCACATAACTCTCTATAGCGGACAGTTATACGATGTGGTATACTAGTAAATCACATAACTCTCTATAGCGGACAGTTATACGATGTGGTATACTAGTAAACCACATAACTCTCTATAGCGGACAGTTATGCGATGTGGTATACTAGTAAATCACATAACTCTCTATAGCGGACAGTTATACGATGTGGTATACTAGTAAATCACATAACTCTCTATAGCGGACAGTTATACGATGTGGTATACTAGTAAATCACATAACTCTCTATAGCGGACAGTTACTGCCATGTGGTATACTAGTAAACCACATAACTCTCTATAGCGGACAGTTATACGATGTGGTATACTAGTAAATCACATAACTATCTATAGCGGACAGTTACTGTCATGTGGTATACTAGTAAATCACATAACTCTCTATAGCGGACAGTTATACGATGTGGTATACTAGTAAATCACATAACTATCTATAGCGGACAGTTATACGATGTGGTATACTAGTAAATCACATAACTCTCTATAGCGGACAGTTATACGATGTGGTATACTAGTAAACCACATAACTCTCTATAGCGGACAGTTATACGATGTGGTATACTAGTAAATCACATAACTATCTATAGCGGACAGTTACTGTCATGTGGTGTACTAGTAAATCACATAACTCTCTATAGCGGACAGTTATACGATGTGGTATACTAGTAAACCACATAACTCTCTATAGCGGACAGTTATACGATGTGGTATACTAGTAAATCACATAACTCTCTATAGCGGACAGTTACTGCCATGTGGTAAGTGGAATTCTACTAAGTGGTCCTGTATGCGAGGTCATTATAATCTGACAACAATCACGCTTTTCCCCAAAACAAACGTCTCTTTTACAGAGATGGTCATTATTTTGCAAGTTGCCTTAGTTGTAACACGTGTTTCAATAGCTTGAAATAGCTTTACGGCATTTTTCACGATGATGTAGATGATTTTAGACTGTCAGTGTGTTAGTTCCCATCATCGCTCTCGGCATTCTTACGAACTGTCTCTGCTTTTCCAGAGGAACGCTCATTATTCGCTTGTCATATTGCAGTGGTTTCACGTATCGTCGGAAAGTCTTTGGTATTAAAGAAATCAAGCAAGATTTAGACATCGGAAGCACATTTCGTTATGTTTAAAAACATTGCAAAAATATATATACTCTAATTCTCGAACAATGATTTTTCATTGGAATGTATCAAAATTTCAAAATCCTCGCAATGAATAACTTTTGTCACGTAAGATGTTGGTGTTTAAATCAAGGACGAATTATCGTGACGATATGAGAAAGTGCTCGTCACGTAAAGGTCCTTCTTTTGTAACAATAATTAATTTATCCTAACCGCTTACATATTTTCATTGCAAGAGTTTATTTGCATCTATTCGTATATGAATATGGTACCCCATAGTATGCCACGCGTATGTAAATGTAGGCATTTTAAACGATCTCGGAATTGAGAATAGATGTTGTGGAATTTAATCAGAAAAGAAGCTAGGCGGTCCTCCCATGAGGTTACCGGCGACACTTATCTCGCCACGCATCTTCTTTGACCTTTCCTACGACGAACAAGGAAAACGAACGAGGGTTGCCGAACATGTGGAGTGGTATTCCGAATGATGCTTTTGTATCTTATCCGGATTATAAAACGTAAACGGAAAAGGAGACGGTATTTTGTCCTCGGAATTGACTGTTTCGCAAAGTCACTGTTCATCGCATGGATACAAAGTTAATTGGTAGTTCTTGGAAAACAGATGGTATTTAATTGGCAAAAAAGGGAAGCGCCTCTGTGATCTACCATAATTACCTAAGAAGCTTTTTTTCGTCAACCTAATGAAATAAAAACAAAGGCACCGAACACAGTATACCCAGAATGTATACTTAGACAGTCGAGGCATCGGAAAACCACCTGCTCACGGACTCACGCGTAAAATGACGACACAGATCAGGCTGTTGTATCCATAACCCTTTTCCAAAACGCCAAATATTTTACTGTCCCAAAATGAAAGAGTTTGCAGACGACATTTCAAAATGTGATGAAATTAAAAAATAATCTTCTCTTAAGACAGAAAACATTGTGAGAAAAGGAGAAATTGCTCGTGACGAGCAATTTCTCATTTTCACACAATGTTTTCCGGAGTCGTCTGCAACATACTTGTTAAATGTCGTTATCGTTTGGTTATGGGTTAAATAGGATAGTCTGATCAGAGACGACACCTGGTTGATCCAATAATCTATTTTCTAAGTATATATCCATTAAAGCGTAAACAATTTACTTCCACACACGCCCAAGATCAGACGTTTGAAAGCCGATCGGTGTTCGAATCCCGTTCTCAGATGTGTAGAGGCAGACGTTTGCATGACATTACTCGTATATACCAATTAACTCTGAAATTACTTTTCTAAATTACCGTAACTTACGGCTTAAATAATGCCAGCACAATCCGCCGAAAACTGCCACATTTGGGAAATTGATGCAGCGAAGTGCCGGTGACAATTCTACGTCACCACATCAGTTTCTCTTTTCTTTCTCTGTCTGTCTGTATGTCTATCCCTCTAACTGTTTTCCTTTCTTCTTCTGTATACGCTTGTCTTTCTCATTTTCTCTGTTCTTATTTCTGTCTGTCTTTTTTTCTCTTTCTACATTTCTATGTCCGTCCTTATTAATGTCCTACCGAATAGTCCGTGCATATGTCCTTATGTATGTTCTACTGCCGGTTCTTATGTTTATATGTTTCTCTGTCTGTTTGTCCTCTACCTCTCTTTCTGTCCTTCTGTCTGTCAGTTTTTTCTGTCTGCCTATTCTTCTTTTTGTCCTGTTATCAGTCAATGTTTCTGTCTATTATGTTTGTCTGTCTGTTCGTCTGTCTGTTTGTTTTTCCGTCTCTCTATTTCTCTGTCTGTTTGTCCTACTGTCTGTCAATGTTTCTGTCTGTAATTTGTGCCTGTCTGTCTGTTCTTCAGTATGTTTGTCTGTATGTCTGTTTGACTATCCTTAATTTCCACCTATTAATTTGCCTCTCTACCTGTCATTATGTATGTCTGTCCATCTATAACTCTATTTCTATGTCCTTCTGTCTGTATATCTGTTTGTCACTCCCTTCGTCCGTCTATTGATCCGCCCGGCATTCCGTAGAGACATGAAAATTGTCCAATGTTATCACCTTTTGAAATGTCGTCTACAAACTATTCCAATTTGGGACTGTCGAAAGTTTGGTGTTTGGTAAAGGGTTAAACCCCTCATCCATGACTCCGAGCCTCACATATGGTATTTCGGAATTTCCCACGGGGATCACACGACGATAGATTATATGTTTTCCCTTCCCCGGATCCTAGCTTCGTATGGTGGTTTTGTTTGATGGATGGATTAGAGCTTAACGTTTATTTCAACAGTATTACTATTATACTGGTCAACTTACTGATCCATTTTCCCGGATATTTCTTCATCATTTTTTCTGCACGTTATGATTTCCACGTCGCTGATTGATACCGCACATGGACATGATATGTTCTTTGTTATCGGTCATTAGTTAAAGCAATCTTATTGAATTCCAGCATCAGTTCTCATCCCGAAACGAGCACAATTTGTGCACCTTAAGAGGTCAACATGTCGCTTAGTTGTAGAATGTCGTTAACTTAACACAGCCCATGTGAAGAGTTATTCTTGGTGTATCACGCCGTAAAACAATATATGGGCAGCGTAGGATGATCAGAATGATGTTGCTGCGATATTAATTTCAATATCACTTAAGTTGAACCTTTAATACTTATCCCAAGTAGTAATTAGTATTAGGTTGTTGTCGCAACATTTTGATTAAGATCATAAACGAATTCTTTGTTGCCTTAATAATGCTAGCATATTCTGGTTCAGACGACCGTCGTGTTTACAAAAATACCCTCCTTTTTTCAGTTTGAAATACAGCAAACCATGCATAAATACACAACATTCGAACCATGTCTTTTTCGAAAACTATGCTGTCATTACTCGTCAGAATTGTATCGACAAGACGGCTGAAGTGAATTTCAATATTATTGGTATTTAACATTTTTATAATGTTTATTCCATGATCCGTAGCCTGGACATGGGTCCTCCCACAAAAGTCTTCCTCTTTGTGTCATGGCGCCCTATCTTAATGACAGTACAAGCGACATGTTTGTGTTCCGTGACGATTCGTATAATCATAACAACATAACTTTAAGTCAAGAACATCAAAAATCTCGTAATTGTTTTATCGGTATCCAAATCCCGGGAAGCTAACTTCCTTTTGATGCGTGTTGCATTCTATATTTGTGAAAATGGAACTGAATAGAATCTTATTAACATGTATGACAAAACTCGTAACATGAATCAATGCATAGTTTACATAATTGAATAAAAATTCAAATACGGTTGCAAGACACAATGATATTCAAGCACGTTGCTTTCAGTGTTGAATCACTGACGTATATACCTCAATTAAATCTTAATTTCCGTGAAGACTATTTCAAAAATGTCTACAGCAATAGAAACGTAAGTTTTGAATGGACCATCGCACATATTGAGATTTAAATCATGTTATCATAAAATGTTTCCCTTAACGAAATAACAAAACAGATCTATCGAGTTATCTTAAGACGTATGGTTGATACACTACTCATCTCCACATATAACCGTGTAGTGATATAGTACAATTATGTTGCAGATTTAAATTTCCGTTTAAACGGTTTACTTTGTAACAAAAAACATCATTTATATCAGTCCAGCGAAATATTTGCAATGGATAAGAGCGTCTTGGACCCAGATTAAGAAATGAGTCAACACATAATCACGTTATGCTAGAGCAAGGTGCGTCTTAGAGCAACTCAGTTCTGTTTTAAAACCCAAATGTTCAATCTAATTACTGATAGCCATATTGCTCGTTTCATATCCTTTCAATGAAAGCAAATATTTCCAGATTCTTTAAATGGTAGACATAGAAAATGGCCATTTATTTAGTGGATTAGGATTGTTTAGATAATTTTTTTCGCATGTGTCACTCACACAGCGCATTCTGTAACATATTCCCTTTAACCCAATATCAAATAATAACGACATTTGATTAGTTTTTGCAGACGACTCGATTAAACATTGTGGGAAAAGGAGAAATTGCTCTTAACGAGCAAATTTTTCTTTTCCCTCAATGTTTTTTGTTCTATCAGAAGATTCTTTTAATTTCATCACACATTGAAATGTCGTCTGCAAACTCATTCAATTTGGGACAGTCGAAAATTTGGCGTTTGGTAAAAGATTAAGAAGATATCTCCCAGCTAACTTGCAGAATGTCAATGGGTTTACCCAGGCCATATAGACAGCTATCATTGGTGTATAACACCGTAAACCAGTGTATTGGAATTGTAGGATAACAGCATAGGGCATTTGTATCAATCATCTTTAGTATACATGTATAAATTATAAAAGTGCACAGTGATTGTTTCTCAAATTATATCCGATTATCCGTAACCTCGTGATCCGAAATTCTCACCAACGAAGCGCTTTTCTCGTGTATCGGATCCTATATTTATATGACAAGCTCTGCGTTTAGGTTTTTATGCCCGCTCAATGATTAATGTTCCTCCATCATAATGATTGGGTCCTATATTAATTGTCGCAATAAGCGCCTAATTGAGATGGATGAGGCGATTCAGGCCATCTGTTTCACCGAGAAGATTGAAAACTTTTATCAAGGGGAAAGCGCTCCAATAACATCAGACGATGTCCGTGGATAATTTGATAAATTGAATATCTTTCGTCAAAGCGTTGTAGGAAGCGGGTGGGTTTTTTTACATTTCATTTTAATATGAAAATATTGAATTGGAATCAGGCGAATTTAATAAGCACACTCCTGTCTCTAGTTTTTATCTTTTCATTTGAAGATGAAAAACGAGGAAAGACTTTACAACGCAATTACTCAACGTCAGATTATTTTTGAGGTTGGGAAATTCGGTTTAATTTTCTTTTGCCGAAATTTATAGAAACCAAAAAATCTTTTGATTTTCCGCGGTATACGGTTAGCAAATTAGATTTCCCCGCTAGCCAAACTTGCTTTCGGGATAGTTTTTGCCTCTGTAGGATGATGAAATGCGATGATGGAAGCGGCGTGGCAACTGGTCTAAAACCCATTAGATAATTAGGCTGAATCGACGTCCAATTATCTAGGTCGGCTAAATCATTTTCTTAACCCTGTACCAAATTCTTTCGACCGTCTCAAATTATTAGAGTTTGCAGACGACATTTCAAAATGTCATGATATCGAAAAGTTATTTTCCTAAAGGGCAGAAAACATTGTGGGAAAAGGAGAAACTCTTCCTTTTCCCACAATGTTTTCCAAAGTTGTCTGCAACAAACTGGTCAAATGTCGTTATTGTTTGGATTAAAACAGACAACTACTCTCACAGCAGAAGATATCATCTAAAAATAATATTACACAAAGAGACATTGCTCACGATTATTAAATTGTCTTTTTGTCACACTGTTTCGATGTTTATCACTATGTTATGCTCTACCACAGTGGGCCTGAACATCTAACATCAGTGAAGATACGCATTAATTTTGATACACCATAGGAACTGACAGACACGTTGGTTGCTTTGAAAGAATATTGCAGCGACTGTAACATATTAGTTGTTAAATCAAATGATGGTAAGCATAGTATTGCATAAGGATTTACAGAAAGGTAATAAAGAGTTCCTTAATATATGAAATACAAGAATACTCTACTTACTAATTGATTTAATCAATTACAAAATATTGCATATCGATCAGGTTATCTGCATGATTTGTTATATTTTTGGTTCTTCCCTTTTTGCCAAAATGTATTGTTTAAACTCTCCAGTAACTGGAGGAAATAAAGTTAGATAAATTAAAACTCAGACGATGGAATTGTGAGATTGTATAAATGAAGAAGTATCACCAGCAATTGATTATAAAGTATTATAACGTGTAATTTTCCATGTGACGAATAGATAGCCGTGCTACAATAAGAAAGGGTTTTTAAACCTGAAATATTTTCGTCTGTCACAATGATTTATGGTTGATTCGAAGTAATCGGTTAACAGTTCAGTTTAACAAATATTGGGTGGTTAGAAAAGAGCAGTTCATCTTTCTGTTACAATGATTTCATACGTCTGAAATATTTCAAGCGTAACAAAGAGAACATATGAAGCGCTTGGTAAACAGTATATTGTAACAATGTCAACATGTGTGAGACTAGAAACCAATGAGTGTGATTCGCCACAAATTACGGTATTGACGAACTGAATTAATGATCAATTCTCTAAATGACTCACTTAATGACTGTGTCACAGATTGCATTGCTTCACACTTTCCCCACTAGGGTGGTTCCCCACTAGGGTGGTTCCCCACTAGGGTGGCGGTACGGGGGTAAAGTGTCCAACTCGAGTGTACGGACGTTTGTTACCCTGCATGGGTAAAACAATACAAAACAATACAACCCAACCCAACACAATACAATACAATACAATACAATACAATACAATACAATACAATACAATACAATACAATACAATACAATACAATACAATACAATACAATACAACACAATACAACACAATACAATACATTACAATACAATATAATACATTACAATACAATACAATACAACACAACACAATACAATACAATACAATACAATATAATAATATTCTCTACTATGCTATGCTATGCTATCATTTTGCTAAAACTGTTTATTAAGTGTTCGGAAGGAGTTGTGGTATATTGCGGTATTACAGTTGTTAGTGATGCTACTAAGATGTAACAGTTAATCTTTCTTAGCGTCAAACAAAATATGAATAGCTTTATTCAGGATTATCAAAATCCCACCCCCATACAATGGTTAGTAAAAAACGCTCTTTATACGAAAACTCTAAAACTCATTCTCTCATTCTTATAAGCTTTATCATAGAAAGGCCATTACTATTATGATGGGCGAATCACAGGGGTGAAGTGGGGAGTCAATTGAGCCTTCATTAGGAAATTAATGATTCATTGATTTCCTTATTAGTTTGACGGTGTTGTATTTTCACAGCTACGCGATTTACAGATGTTATGCGAAATTAATCTAAATTAATCTATTTGATGTTTATATATCCGTTCATTGGTGCAAAAAGATGCTTTTTAACAGATCGGAGGAAATTTAAATTTGAAACAACGGATGTACTATGGTATAAGTTCAATAGGGTTCATTAAAGCTGTACATCAGAACATCAGAAAGCCAAACAGACTAATTCCGTACTGTGTTACAAGTTCAATAGGGTTTATGAAAGCTGTACATCAGAACATCAGAAAGCGAAACAGACTAATTCAGTACTGTGTTACAAGTTCAATAGGGTTTATTAAAGCTGTACATCAGAACACCACAAAGCCAAATAGTCTAATTCAGTAGATCACCACGTGTATAAACAAAATCACAAATATATCGTATTTAATTTGACAGTGTTTAATGTTCAAGATACCAATACCGCTATTGATATTCAAAGTGGTATTTACCGAATAAACCATTGTTTATACGCTTGTATTCGGGTGTCTTACTATATTAGATGAACAGATATGTTCAATGCAATTTATCAGATCACCTAAATGTTTTATGTGATTTAGCCAGTGGACGAAACGCCCAAAATAATTATTAAAAGCATTTAAGCCAATGCAAGATGCCACTTTGGATAAGTCGACTTGTCAATAATTGCTGCGATATCATTTCGTATTTGTTAAAGATCGCGGTACCCGCATAAACAATACAACAGATACCGAAATATGCAATTACGACGTAAACATTGATATAGGAGTATCTAAGTTCCTCGTAAGCACTAATGATCTCCGCCACGAATTCTTTAACAATGAAAGATCGCTTCTATTAAAAATCCAAATCGTTCGATTCAAGTCGAAGGACCACGTAGTCATTCGTTTGTCCCAGAGCGATAAGGGTTTTTGGGAGAGATTTGTTTCCGGTTTTAGATTGTTTGAATGTCGGAAGAGGGTAAACAAAATCGGGCCATGATAAAGAAAACGAGCTTTATTGCATTTAGTAAAATATTTATTCGGGTAGAATCTGTCAAAAACAGCCAGGATGTCTTGAGACCAGGGGCCCGTTTTACTAAACAGTTTACGCTTAAGATTTGCGTAAGTCTAAAACAACAAATCCTTTTATTTCAATATTTGGTAAAGCAATATTGCAAAGTAACACATCATTGGAATCGTCTCTCCGAGACGCTTCCAATGACGTGTCACATTGCAATATTGTACTTTCATTGAAGATATTATCCATGTTAATCAATTATGACTTACGCAAACATTTTCCGTAAGTTGTTTAGTAAAACAGGCCCCAGTTGGTATTTTTCTTTTTCTTAACCCTTATAATTCTCGACCTGACTTCATGCCTATGCAAACAGGTTGGATCCAGGCTACCCGGCAAGTAAATTGGCGACTGGCCTGTGATATAACCTGTTTGTTACACTGAGTATCTCTCCTCATCAGAATGAAGCAAATATTAAAGGTTTAGGAATGCAGACGATACAAAAATACATTTATCGAAAATTACTTAGCATTCTAAGGGTTAAATATTTCGGAATTGAGTAATGAAAAGAGATGAATTATTCTCCTGGTACTCCTTATTTTATTCAGAGTTACGTAAACACACCGATGTAAGAAGATTCATGATACAAATGTGACAAAAACAGCCCCAGCGTATTATATATATAGCTCAATCAAATACCGCAAAGTAATCGTCATGTTTCATTCAGCACAACTGCAGTCTATTGTTGCTCTCTATTGCAATCAATTCAAAAGTCATAAAGTAGAATGGGTCGGATTAGTGGCTTTTACACTACACATACTCGCTAAAGATGACATTTGTCGTGGAGATATGATCGCCCGATTTCTTTTAGAGCGGCTGACATTTAAACACATGTTGACAACTACTTCAGAAAACATTAAAGGCTTTTTATCCCCTCCTTCGAGAGGTGGACACTGGGTCCCTTGGAATAATAGTGTCCTTTACAGTAACAAATGAAATTATTATTCTGCGTCGTATATGTTGATAAATTCATTAGGTTGTTGTTTGGTTTTGTTTATGGTCCATCTGTGAGGTTCTTGGAGATCGTCGTTGCCCAGGATTCTGTTGAACACAATTTTATGTTTAGAACATTACTAAAGGCCCCATTATATGGTTATGAGGTTTCTCTGTGCATAGATCGCTTGAATTAAAAGGGAAGTGGGTTCAGTTGTCGGTTGCATTGTGGACGCAATTTTCGTAGATATTGAAGATCATTTAAAGCTAAACAATTACCAATGCGTGCTTAGAAATTTACCAAATAAGTCAGAAGTCCTGTGGCGGTCTTGTGACTCAAGGGTCGTAGGTGGATTACGTTAAGAAGCAAGGCCCACATTACGACTTTTCATTCATCCTCATTCGACGACTATAATAGTTTCTTCCAAGTAGCAGATTCAAAAGGGATTGATATAATTTGTACGACCAGGTTGTACAATCGATGTTAATGCTTCAATTCAAGCTAAATCTAACCGTTCAAGTAGAATGTAATATCAAATGGAAATACCAACAGAAAATGATTAATAGTTTGTAAAATAGCGCCATCCTTCCACAAAAGGGCAGAAGTCATTGCGATAAAATAAGATATTGCTTGATACAAGCTCTGTTTAACAACTGCATGTTTACGCTTCCTTTCTAGAAGTATCAACGTATGTTCCAATGAATGCCAGGTCATGCAGGACAAGAAGAGAATGCAATACCAATGGTTTTCTTTGCGTTTTTGTTTTCTTTTTTCGATCCGCAATCAAAATGATTTTTAGGAGAAACTGGATTTTTATGGACCGAATTAAAAAATAGTCTGTATCCTATTCGGCCTTCCATTATCAAGCCCTACCTTTTTTTAAGCAGATCTTTTTCATTACAGATAATAATATCAACCGTTACATTAGGTTTCTTTCGTTATATACAGTTTAAGGATTTCAACTGCACAAGGGGAACCCATCCGCAACTTTACCTAAAAACGAAATTGCAACAAGAAATAAATGAAATAAACGCTTCAAAGAACAAAAATAAAGACGAAGTAAACAGATTCATTGTTTAAGATCCTGTTAAGGAAGTCATAGAGTTTAGATACTACCCGATAGACATAAGGCGGTAGCACAAAGGGTTAAAACGAGGCACCCTATAAACAGAATATTTGAAAGAAGCGTCTATCATTATAACGGAATTAAACGCGAGGTTTTATTGACAAAAATTATTAGGTTTTAAAATTCATTAGATGGACTCCTTCACTGGCAAAACGTTCTTACCCTTAGAATGCTGGGTACTTTTCTAAAAATAGATTTGTGTGTCGTCTGCTCTCCAAAACCATCAATATCTGCTCAATTTCGTTGGGCAATGATACTTAGAGTTGCAACCAGGTTAGATCATATGCCAGCCGCCGATTATCTGGCCTGGATCTAATCAGTTTGCATTAGCATGAAGTCGGTTCCAGCACTATAAGGGTTAGGCCGTGTTAAAATACTTTTGATGGCCGTGTGTTATATTTCATTTACTTTTTCAAAAATCTGAAAATCAAATTCCCATCAATATCGTACGTAAGATGTTCGTTTTAACCCATTCCCAAACAATAACGACATTTGACCACTTTGTTACAGACGAATATGGAAAACACTGTGGGAAAAGGAGAAATTGCTCGTGACGAGCAATTTCTCCTTTAACTACAATGTTTTCTTCTACTCTCATCAGAAGATTACTTTCCAATTTCATTGCATTATAAAATGTCGTCTGTAAACTCTTCCAATTTGGGAGAGTCGGAAATTTCGCGTCTAATAAAGGGTTATAATGCCATTGACAAGTGTCATAGTGGTTATCAAACAGAGCTTGTAAGCACGAGGCCCATCGTCGCGAGTGTTCACATTACGGCGGTGGTCGGTTCGAGTGTTGGTGTAAGTCTTCCGGCCAACTAACGGTATGCCGATGGTTCTATCCTTCTTGTCTAGCCGTTATGGGTATATATCCTGTCCCCAGGCCAATTTACGGACCGATAACAGGGTGTCGTATAACATATTTGATATCTGTCACTAGATCACGTGATTGCTGTGCGCACCTGTCAGTATTGATTTTCCGTTTTGTTCCACTTCTTTTTTATGTTTTATTTTTATGTTTCATTTGTTAATTTGAATCCATATAGGTAACCGGATAAAAAAGATACATTGTTGGTGTCTTTGAATCGAAAAGGGTATCGGGCTCACCTCCGCTTTGCCCGATAACATTTCCTTTTTCACGACATCCACCATCTTTTCTCTTTTCCTGTATGTGGTCTTCCTCTAACCATGACGAACCGGCCATTACATAATGTTCCCACCTCGACCATGGGTTACATTGGCCTTCAAGACTCTCTTGGCCAAGAATTTGATTCTCGATGATACCATAGTTTAGAGTTTATGGTCTCAATTTATACATTCCACCATATGGGAACATGTGTCTTGTTCAAATTGAAAGCAACAACAGATGATAATTATGACATGAAAAGACATTGAATTTCGTTACACCTGTTTCCTAAGCCTTCTACTACAACTTTGACAATATGAGATATCATGGGGTCAATGGTTAATGAAGTGTCCGTGAAATGGCTCCGCAGCGTTTTGGACCTGTCCACGCTAACAAAGTTTGTAGAGTTGTCCGAGAAATCAATTGGACACATCTACCCACTCCTATCGCGGTTATTCGACAAAGATCATGCGGAACATTTAACCCTGGATCCTGTTGGAACATACTTTATGCTATTGCAAACAGGTTAAATACAGGCCAGCCTCGAAGTAAATTGACGGATGACCTATGATCTAACCTGTTTGCATCTCTTGGTATCTTTTCTCATAAAGATTAAGCAGACATTTGTGGTTTTGGAAAGCAGACGGCACCAAAATATCTTTTTAGAAAATTACCAAGTACTCCATGGGTTAATGTTTGCAGAGCCAAACGTAAAGTGAGCAACAGTTTAAGTCTTAAAGAGTTTTTACCTTAAAGTTTGGATCTGCATATTCACCCTTAGCGACTTACGGATGTACTTAACAGTGTATTGAATTGCTGCCGTAATTACAGCGACACCAAACAACGCGTTTGTGATGACAGTACACGAATGTTCATTAAACTCTACAGCTTATGTATGAGTATGCTTATCAGATCATCGATGGTCTTTCATTAAATTTGCAGATCATGAAATGATCAAGGTTTGAACCATAGCTTTGTCTTACATTCCCCTCACTGTGAGACGTCATATGGGCCTGAAATACCATACTCTTTCTTAGTCTTTTAGTTTTGTTGTTCGCTTGTTCATTGGTGAGGATCTTATGAAAGATTGTCAGTTTCAATTGTCAAAAAGGTTTCCTCGTTAAATAAAGTCTTTAGTATAATTATTATCATTATCTCATTTACAATTACAGGTACAACAGACTCCACACAATACAACGGCAATTCAAATATGCATCCCGGCGGACAGACGACCAATCAGAACAGCCATATGGGGTCACATGGTGTAAAGACATGCGCGGGATGCGGTGGGCGCATCATTGACCGGTTTCTGCTTCACGCTGTAGACCGATACTGGCACACGGGCTGTCTCAAATGTACCTGCTGTCAGGCACCCCTAGCGGACTTTAACTCGTGTTTCACAAAAGCAGGGATGATACTCTGTCGGAATGACTATCTCAGGTGAGTTATCTCTCATGGAAATAGAAAAAGAATGTATACATAACATCCTTGTAAAGAATTCTAACATTAATTTATTTCATTATGCTCCGATACCTGTGCATTTGAAATACTCACCGTGCTCTGATTGGTCTAACAGATCTGGATAACCTATCTACATGTATATCTGATCACTCAATCATAAAGAAATAGATAGGTGTCCATTTGATGCAAAGATGCAAACATGAATGTTTAAACTGGACAAAAACATAGATAACATTTTGTCTATATACCTGCTCTGGACAGGGAATATGAATACACTGACTGGCAAAAAAGGATTCCAGATTAGTTGTGTGAAAGTGACCACTATTGCTTAGACTGTTTGTATCAACTTTCTTTCAATGAAAACTGATTTGGCCAGTATAATAGAATAGATACGAACCTAGCTGTAGCGATCGATATCTTGGAGGTTTTAGATATAAATACGAACCTAGCTGTAGCGATCGATATCTTGGAGGTTTTAGATATAAATACGAACCTAGCTGTAGCGATCGATATCTTGGAGGTTTTAGATATAAATACGAACCTAGCTGTAGCGATAGATATCTTGGAGGTTTTAGATATAAATACGAACCTAGCTGTAGCGATCGATGTCTTGGAGGTTTTAGATATAAATACGAACCTAGCTGTAGCGATCGATATCTTGGAGGTTTTAGATATAAATACGAACCTAGCTGTAGCGATCGATATCTTGGAGGTTTTAGATATAAATACGAACCTAGCTGTAGCGATCGATATCTTGGAGGTTTTAGATATAAATACGAACCTAGCTGTAGCGATCGATATCTTGGAGGTTTTAGATATAAATACGAACCTAGCTGTAGCGATCGATATCTTGGAGGTTTTAGATATATATTAATCGCAGTAGTTCATATACATCCGTGTTCATTCTACATTGTGCGTAAATATCAAAAGTACCCTATATTAACCATTTTGATATCTTACCTGATAACGATATATGATTAAAACGAGTTTCGTATTTAAGTATTATGAGTGTATTCACACAGGAAATTACTGCTGTGAATTAAAGACATAATCTAAGAGTATATAACTGTGATGCATTTAAGTTGAGCAATGCATGTCGTACATATATAAGTTTAAAGGAGTTTGTATATTAAAGTAACAAGTAAAGCCTCGACGGATCAAAAGATAAAGTTGAATGTTAATGTTGCAGAGGAGCGAATGTACAAACGAAAAGATATGTGTGTTTAAAGGTTTTTATATATTGAAGAAACGAGAAAAATATCGAATGATTAAAATAACTTTGAATGCAAATATTGCCGAGAATCATTAACAAACTAAAAGACATCGGTATTTAAAGGTTTTGTATATCAAGGAAAAGAAAAAACCCGCGAAGAATTCAGACAGATTAGAATGCAAATATTGCAGATGAGCGTTACGATACCATCAGACCGAGAGCAAAAATAATTTCGCATGATAGCTGAAAAAAGAAAGAGTTTAGGACGAAATGATTTCGCAAGGGAGGGCTCTGTCATTAGGAGAAAAGAAATTAATTATCCCAGCAAACGTTAGGCCGTGTTTTCGAAATTACTTCGTGCTCCGTTACCATACTTCACCGATGGGAGCGTTGCGTGTCGCCCCTTATTGCAATATTAATAATTGAGCGCCTATCTCAAAGTCGAGCAATTCGGGTCGCTCCGAATCCTCTCGAACGATAAATAAAACCCAATTAATGATTAATTTTCGATCATCGCAAACGCACGCTACTCTCGTTCTGTGTACAGGCTAATTGGGTTGAATAAGGAACAAGGTTCAAGGGATGGGGAAAAAACGGGAGGGGGGAATAGGTCGTCGACTTTAAACATAGAGACAGTGCTGCAAATAAGAGAAAGAATATTTTTGTATTGTCGCAGAGTTAGAATGACACTCTGACAGGACCATGTTATCGTCTCAATTACTTTTTAGAATAAAATTTAAAGCATTTTTATTTTAACTATTAATCATTCAAGGTTCAACTACTTTACTCTAAATGGACGTGTGTATGACTTTAAGTAATGACCTATCCAATCATTGAAGACATTGAACTTGCTCCAACGGCCGGATAACTTGCTTACCATGAACATGTTTTCCTTTCATTCTTTTACTTTGAAAAAAAGGCCATCTGCTGTCAATATCTGTTTGACCCATTACCAAACAATAACAACATTTAATCAGTTTGTAAAAGACGACTCTGAAAAACATTGTGGGAAAAGGAGAAATTGATCTTAATGAGCAATTTCTACTTTTCCGACAATGTATTCTGCCCTATCAGATGATTGTTTTTTAATTCCATCACATTTTGAAATGCCGTCTGAAAGCTCTTTCAATTTGGGACAGTCGAACATTTGGCGTTTGGTAAAGGGTTAAAGTTGTGTTTATAAGGCAAGTGTTATAACGTAATTACCTCTAGCCCACTACGAGTGTGAAGGATGTTCCAAACGCACGCGGATGTATACACGTACCTGATTGACCGAGGAGTTCCGAATTAAAAATCGAATAACGTCTAATTAAGCCGGATCTTCTTTTTTATTTGATGCGAAATGACTCGAACAGATGTCGGCATTCCCAAATCTTCCCCGCCATTTCTGCAGCACGTCGCCGGTAACACCGGAGAATAAACTTTATTCTCGAACCCAAAACGCTTGCTTTCGCTATTGCAAAGATGTAGATCAAATATTTGTTTTCAAACTTGAAATTTATAGAGAGGGTGCAAACCTTTTATTTGAGAGAATGAATACAGAATAAAATATAGAGTTTACAATAGCGGTATATCTATAAAACGTGATTCGAGAAATTTTTGCTTTTCTTGATTTCAAAACTTACAATCAAAGTAGTCTTTAACGATCAAGGACAATAATGGTTTAATATGACGCGAAAGCACTAACAGGTGTAATCGACGATGAAAATGCTTGAAATCAAATTAAAGTGAATCTTTCATCTAAGATATTCTTTAGACTGTGTTGAAAACGAAGCTTTACACGATAAGCAATAGCGCTGATTGTCTCGATTTCAAACGTAGATTTCAAAGTCCCTCTTGGATAGAATTATTTTGAATTTATACAAACCCTGCATCGAGAGCTACGGTTCACTGTTCTTTGTTCACAACAGATGATAACCATTTTGATCCTTATACAAATCTTAAACTCCACGATGAAACAATGAAGCGTTGTGGTGAAATAAATGTATTACGTTCCATGATTTCAATGCTGTTTCTCCGAGTATGAAATTCGGATAGAATCCGACAAAAGTCGTAGTAAGACCCCGACGAGCAGTCTGCTTTCTTCACTTGCAGCGCGGAGGTACGCTCTGTTTATCTAGTTGGAATTAAAATTTGGAAAAGCAATTTGCGTAGTAATTAGGGAATGTTTTTGCCCCTGTAACGTGTATAATGTCTTCTTAGCCCCAGTGTTAATTACAACTTTACGAGGGGAATTTTTGTCGCTAATTGGAAGGTTTGCCGGGCTTTCTTCCCGCTTAGATGATAACATGTGCGCATACTTTAGGGGTCTAGGGGTTTCGTAACTACATTGCTACATAACTACTATTTTATGCTAGGTAAAAAAATGAACTGCATTGCCATCAGTAAACTTACAGCTACATTCGACGCCATTACTTCCATACACCTTTTAACCATAATTATTTGTTTATATATTTGTATCCATTGTATGATGTATTGTGGACCAGTGTTCTATATTTACAGCAATACACTTTTGAACTATTTTAACCAAATACCAAACGCCAAATTGTCGACTGTCCAAAATTGAAAGAGTTTTTAGACGACATTTCAACAAGTGATAAAATTGAAAAATAATCTTCTAGTAGGGCAGAAAACATTGTGGGGAAATGAGAAATTGCTCTTAACGTGTAATTTCCCCTTTTCCCACGATGTTTTCCAAAGTCGTCTGCAACAGACTGGTCCATATGACGTCTCACAGTGAGATATTAAAATGTTTGCAAACTGTATTCTTTCATAACGACGCTTTCATGTCGTCTGCAACAGACTGGTCCATATGACGTCTCACAGTGAGATATTAAAATGTTTGCAAACTGTATTCTTTCATAACGACGCTTTCATGTCGTCTGCAACAGACTGGTCCATATGACGTCTCACAGTGAGATATTAAAATGTTTGCAAACTGCATTCTTTCATAACGACGCTTTCATGTCGTCTGCAACAGACTGGTCCATATGACGTCTCACAGTGAGATATTAAAATGTTTGCAAACTGCATTCTTTCATAACGACGCTTTCATGTCGTCTGCAACAGACTGGTCCATATGACGTCTCACAGTGAGATATTAAAATGTTTGCAAACTGCATTCTTTCATAACGACGCTTTCATTCGTCATCTAATGCAAAAACATTTTAACAAGAAGGAATCCACGTGAAAAATAAAGGGTTCGTTTAAATAAGAGATTGAACCAAGTTTAGTGTGTAAGGTTGGGTGGTTCGTATTTTCGTTTTACGACCTTTCGGTCAGTTAACCGCTTTGTGCTCCTGTCATATTATCACCACTGGGATTTCCCAAGCCATCACATGATATACCTTGTTAGCAAATTACTTTAGCCTTGTAAGGTTTAGTCAATCAAATAACCGAATTCTTCGCTTCATCAAGTGATATATTCTTTTCATTACTAACAGAAATCTCTCGGTTTGAAGTCGAAAATCCAGGTTACGCACAACAATTCGGCTAACACCCGTTTCGATCTTTGATTTTATCTTATTTTTGTTCTTTTTTATTCTATTAGTACATACATATGTACAAAGTCTAAAGTAAGTAAGTAACAGTTTCGATGTTTGATTCTATTATATTTATTCATATTCTCTCATCACATACATTTGTGATGTGAGGTACACGTACAAACGTTTAAAGTATGTGTAACCAACCATTTCGATGTTTGATTCTATTATATTTATTCATATTCTCTTATCACATACATTTGTGATATGAGGTACACGTACAAACGACTAAAGTATGAGAGTAACAGTTTCGGTGTTTGATTTTATCGGTCTGCCATAATATATTCGACTCTTAGTCGCAGGGAAACAAAATGCTTTTCATAACAAAGCAATATGTGGCCCGGGAAGAATAATCTCACAGTTATGATAAGTTAACTCATTACCAAACAATAACGACATTTTACCAGTTTTTGCAGACGACTTTGGAAAACATTGTGGGAAAAGGAAAAATTGCTCTTACGATGTTTTCTGCCCTATAAGAAGATTATTTTTCAATTCCATCACATTTTGAAATGTGGTCTGCAAACTCTCTCAATTCGGGACACTCAAGATTTGGCGTTTGGTAAAACGTTAAGCACAGGAACATGGATACATGTATTGGTTGTATTGATTTAGGTGTTAATGTCGGATTTCGTATGACTCCAATTCTAATTTGAATCTTATTCAAAAGTTTATGTTCACTTGCATCATACCAGCTCGTATTTAAAGTCGTCTCCACATAAAGTCAGCATACCATCCCTAATACAAGGTAAAAACGAACGCCGAATGCTAACTAAGTTTGAAATCGAGATCCTTGTTTCGAAAATGTGCTTTTCAAAATGCGTACGCACATGCGACGGATCGATGCAACATGCAACCATAGTTCCATATACGGATGTCGTGACTAGACTCATATTTTTTTGTCTAACATTTGGAAGAGACACAACACCACGGTCCATACATCCCTTTTTACTGTTTTATCACGCTCTCCGTGGATTAAATTTCATATAGTTTTTTCATAACGCCCCTTTGTGAGCTTGATGATGCAGTTCGCAAAACCAAATAAAGCGCTAAGAAGATCGGTTGTCACGATCAGCCAGCGTCACTTCTGTCCCAATACTTTCTTAGGACAATCTGCTTGAAATAGTTTAACGTTTTCCTACAATCGTACAGAGAGGCCTGAAAACAAGTTCCTCGATCTGAATATAGGTATTTATTTACTCTCGGACGTTGATTATTGCTAATTCGGAAATAAATCGTGCTATTTGCCTTAATTACCCGAAGACAGACGTGAAATTCGTCGAAATTAGACCCCGATACGTGACGGCGGGAAATAATTAGCTCTTTGCATCGGAGTCTAGGAAAGGACGCTTTGGCGACCGGGACAGTTAAACTAGAATGGTTTGGAGGCTTGGATATCGCCTTAACAGGACCTTTGTTATTATTTGTATTACATGGCATTAGTTGCTTACAATGACAACAAATAGTTTCGAAATGCTACCAAGGAAGTTTTCTTACGTAAACAACAACATTTCAGTCTCAGTTAAAATGTACAAGACCCATATTGCGGACAATCACGCCTCTTTACGTAGACCTATTTAAGACCGACGACACAGTGTCCGTTCATAGAGCTGTTCCATAGAACCCTAACCCTTGTCTAATCGAGATACGTACATACTTATGTATCGTTAACGTATCTTTTGTTACTTACTTTATTGGTTTGGCGCCCCGGTACTATATTTAGTTCACGTGAAGACACCAAAAACAATCACGATTTAAAATCAAAAACAAAATTAGACAGACCACTGCCGTATATGGGTAAATTAGAGGCTGCGAGAGACTGCGATTTCATTGATTGCCAAAACATCGAATTCGCTGTGTCATCTTCAGAAATGGCCCTTAACTCGAATGTAATACGTGAAAGCACATGTTAAATCGAATGTCTCCTTTATTAAGATACTTTTGTCAGATTAGCTGATAACCTACCGTTCATGACAAGTCCCCTGTTCCGTATAATTTCCTTTCAAACTGGTGATCTTTGGATATTGAATCTAGCGCCCACAGATATGTATGTGAAGACAATCGTATCTACTCACCAGTAGATATATTTCGCAGGAAGGTCATGAATATACCACAAATCTTGGGGAAATTCGGCTGATTCCGCCGGATAACACACTTGATTCCGCCGGATAACACACTTGATTACATCATTACTCAATATTTATTTATATACGAACAAATTGGTTAAATATAATAATTAAATGTTGTTTTTTATTATTATTTATTTCACTAAAGATTATCGTATCAACACATCTGTGTTTCATATTTTCTTAATCGTATTTACTCGGCAATCCCTGGCTTGAGCCAACGATTGCAAACCGACATGCCCTTCGTGGCTGCCATGTTGCCGAACTACTTTCAAAATTGCTTCACATTACATCCGAGGTTATTTTAAGAAATTGCCGAGGTGTTCCGAATGAGATCTTTGCTCTACCCAGATAACGTCAACGCTCGATTTACGTCCTTTGTGGTTTACGCATGCGCATATTTTAATTCAATTCGGATTCTACATCGGTATTAATACTAACACTCTTTTCCTGTGGCTGTTAATGGGAACGTTGCAAAATTACAGAAATTAATCAAGTAGGAAACATTAGTACAAATTTATCAAATAAACCGGGGATAATTACCCGACTAAATAGGTTAATCGTTGATTGAAGTTGTATGTAAGAAGTCCCACAGCCCTCAAATGTACTTGTTTAAGTTTATTTTTCATCAGTTTTATTCTTTTTGGTGGAATTTTCTCCCTCTCCCCGACGTTAGAAACATTGAAACTGCTGAAATCGATTACTCAATCGGGAGAGAGAAGCGACAGGGAAGGAGGCGGGACGGGAAGGAGGTGAGAGAGTGATTGCGGTGGCCCTCAATCAAGATTATATTTGTATGTGAACAACGGTATGAACCATGTACTCGTCGAGTAAAATGTATGTTCTATTCTGTTCCAATTTAGTTTTAAGTCTTACAAATCATAGCTATAGAGTGTCCCCTTACTATCCAAGAAATCTGAACAGCAGATCGTGTTAATCCTACGTTTCGCCGCTAGCTTACTTATCAATTAATCACGTGATTGTATTGAGAGCTATGCTCGCTCGAAAGGGAGCACCTCGCAGGAATCTGATTCCATCATCCTGTTTCTCTTACATGTATCGATAAATCGGTTCGATTGACTGTTTAGTTCATCATTAAAATTGGCTTTGGGTAAGACATACTTTACAAGCCTCAATATATCACTCAATAAACAAACATACAATTTCCTTTCAAGGCTAACATTCTCTGATTCTTTAATATGATATGGGTTAGTCCTTATACTTCATGAATAAGCTTTCACTTTTGATCGGTATATATCTAATTTATTTCTATTTATATATTTACCTTTTATGTTCTACATCGCTTGTGAAGGAAGCTTAGAACTTGTTCAAAGCCTTTTTCGATGACGGCTTCCTGGATACTAAACCAGTACTTTTCGATTGTGATGAGATTGTTATTGATTTCCTCACTGGAATTCTGACATACACGGACAGCAGCACGATTTGGAGATTCCGAAAACAAAACCAAGGACCACTGGGTTTGGTTTCAAGGGTCGTGGATTAATGATCTACCAACACGGTATTTCTGAAAACCATGGTAAATAACAAAACCCTACACAAACAAACATAATGTCCATGGATATTTTGGTTAACGCAACGGAAATCTTAAACTTGTTGCAAACTATGTAAATGCATATAGATGAAAACATATTAGTCATGTATAATAACGAATCCCACATTACAACTTAGAATTATTGACCACGAGTTAAAAGGATAAACACGCAATCAAAGGACGACATTACAACTTAGAATTATTGACCACAAGTTAAAAGGATAAACACGCAATCAAAGGACGACATTACAACTTAGAATTATTGACCACAAGTTAAAAGGATAAACACGCAATCAAAGGACGACATTACAATTTAGAACACACTTAAGTTAATAACCTTACATTAAATGAATTCTCCAAACGGAGTAGATGAAGCGTATGAACAACTTTTTTAGAACAAGAAATAGGCGTACATTAATGCATCTGCAGAAACATATTTTCCAAATCAGTTTAAATACTGCATAATAAACGTGAGGGAGACCTTCAAACACAGATCCAGTCGCTCATGGTATCTATATACACAGTTATACAGACGGGGCGCCTGCCTATATATGAGATAGAAATATTTATTTAGCGCAAAGCTCGGCGAGAAACTTTGGAACCATCTGTTTTAATCAACGATTATGTGAAGTTAATTGCGGCATAAAACACGTTTAATTAAGATTTTATCAGTTTGTGCATAGCAAGTGCAATTCTAACGAACAAGTTATTCTTATATAGCTCTTTCGCCGTGATGTGAGCAAGGCGTTTGGCGAGGAGTGAACTTTTCCAGTTTCAACTCCTTCCCCCCATATTGGGACTTGTGACTGGTCCAAGTTTAAAACAACAGTAAACATCATAATACAGCAAAAACAATACTATTATCCCTACGATATGGGAAAGATGCCATTGTAACAAAACTATTGACTACTCATTAAGAACAAATAATGTTTTTTTTTATTTTCAAAATGGTTTGTCAAGAACTATGAAGCAGATTCGACAAAGCGATTGAAAATGATGTTTAATTAAAGGATTTTTTTCCCGACTATTATGAATAAAAAATCTCATAGCAATGGCTCTCGATTATGGAGCAGGGTACCATTTTACTAAACAAATTAAGGAACATATTTGCGTAAGTCAAAACCGATACACATGGATAGCATCTTCAATGAAAGTACAATATTGCAATGTGATACGTCATTGGAAGCGTCTCAGAGAGACGATTCCAATGATGTGTTACTTTGCATGACTGTTTCGCCCAATAATGAAATAAGAGGACTTGTTGTTTTAGACTTACGCAAATCTTAAGCGTTAACTGTTTACTAAAACGGTATCTAGAAGTTCTCTTGGTCCTTCGTTCGAGAAACCCCGATTGCGCAACAACACACGCATGCGCTTTTGTCACTGTCACCACTAAGAGACTTAATCGGATATCTTCGGCAAACTACAGCAAGTTTGTACAGAACTGAATAGATCGCAGTGAACACAGCCAGATTTATGTCGTAATACTCAGTTATAAAGAAAAATATTATTTTCTGATTATTTTGAAGGTTTCACCAATACATGTAAAATGGTAAACGTCCTGGAAGTTATTGAATATGCAAAACATACGCTATGTAAATGTTGCTTACAATGATCAGCTGGAGATTTCGAAGACTAGAGAAGCGTGTCTGCCTTGTGTTTAACGAGTTTAATCTGAGACCATATACATTTCAAAATAGAAACAATGGTGTGAGGTTTTTTTAATGCTTTAATATGTTGAACAGTTACTTTTTGAAATTTACTTCCCTTTTACATTTTCAGGTATCTCGCATGCAATGGTCTTACTATCTATAAATCTGACAAATTGAAATTTATCTCTTGTAACATCTTCAGCGAGTAGCATTGTACTTTTAAGAAGTGAACTGTTTTTGGTAAAATAACTAATGGTTTTATACAGAACGCAATTCATGTAGAAAGCTTCTACTGTAGGTTTCTTAATTGATATTGTTCTGTATAAAGATAATCTCCGACTGACGGACCTTTTACTGAATACATATGAACGGTCGTTTGACCCTCTTCCGAACAATAACGTCATTTAACAACTTTGTTGCAGATGGCTCTGGAAAACATAGTGGGAAAAGGTGAAATTGCTCGTTTAGAGCAGTTTCACATTTTCCCACAATTTTTTTGTCCTGTTAGAAGAATATTTTTCAATATCATCACATTTTGAAATGTCGTCTGCAAACCCTTTCAATTTAGGACAGTCGATCTGTTACCCTTTCCCGCAATGTTTTCTATCCTATCGGAAGATTATTTTTTCAATATCATCACATTTTGAAATGTCGTCTGCAAACTCTTTCAATTTGGGACAGTCGAAAGTTTTCCCTTTCCCACAATGTTTTCTGTCCTACCAGAAGATTATTTACTAATATCATCGCAATTTCAAAATTTTATCAAATTGGGACAGTCAAAAATTTGACGTTTGGTAAAGGGTTAAAATGCAAATGCATGTGGACAAAGGGTAACCAAGGGGGTTATCTCCATGGAACGTAAAGCATTTAGATATTGCCCGGATAAGATCGTGCGATTCCATACTTCAATTTAGTTTAACGATGTTTTGTTATTATATTTAGTCGAGAATGAAAATTGATGGTCCTTTTAATAAAAGGCAATGATTTGAATAAAGGCCGGCTCCGAAAACGATAAGATAGTTTATTACCCTCGTATGAGCGGGGTTTCCGTCGTGGATATTTCCATGATTATCTCTGCGTAACCTAAAATGTATCGCGATATAGAATAGCTATTCCTGTTTGTTTCATAATATTGTTTAGTTTGGGTTACGTAACTGTATGCATTTTTTGTTTTTTGTTAGGTTATTTATTTGAGTAATGCCTTTTGTAAACAGTATTCCTTTGCTGCTCAACCAAAATTTAAGGGGATGATTGGTGCAGAAGAAGGGCTTCTCCCTCATACCGTGGGTCCCGGATTCGATCCTCGTTGGGGGAGGTTAGAATTGCAGGGCCTAGCCCTAAAGTCGGTTTCAAGGCTGGTAAAGTATCCAAGAAGTACTCTCCGAAAATGAATTTAATACGCTTCAAGCTAACATATCAATCGACGATAAACAAATAAGTTTACCTCTTATAGTACTCGAACCCATGCTTATGCAAGCAGGTTAGATTCAGGCCAACCGCCAAGTGAATTGGCGGCTGGTATGTGATCTAAACTGTTTGTTACTCTGAGTATCTTTCCTCATCAAACTTAAGCAAATTTTAAGGTTTTGCAGACGATACGAGAATTTTTCTTTTAGAAAATAACCCAGCCTTCTAAGGGTTAAACTAACCAAATCTCATACCTGAACCGAAGGAGAAGCTTAAGTTGAACATTGACGATTTTAGTTATATAATGTCAACAATTCACATAATCATCATTTCTTTTGAGTCTCTCTGTAAACAAACCTTGCAGAATAACACCATCTTGGGAATCTGGTACCAATGCCTCGTTACCACAGTCTAACCAAATGAAAGCATGGTTGTTATAATATTCGTTTAAACACGATTCAACATCTTTTCAAATACAAATACAAATGTATTCATAAACAGGTACTTTGCCAGTACATGTATACAAGGTAAGTCGAGGTTAAGATGTCAAACATAAAAATACTCACATACTGAATAACTGACCGACGTCGGAAATCGGAATCGGGTTGGCAGATCTAAAATTACCATCGCTATATACTTTTTCACTGCGGATAAACAAAACCATCTATAGTTGTAACAGCATCCCCCGTTGTTGGCTACCCACAGACCAGCTCTCAGATGACCCGTGTTCTCTCTAATAACACAGTCATCCGACACCACCGTACCATAGATAACGAACGACAAGCGTAGTCGTATCATAGGTTATAAGGATCTCCTTAAACGAAAGGTTCAGCTTTGAATCTTTCTTTTCACAAACTTTAATCCTTAACAATAAGGGCAAAAGTACATGAATGATTAACTGGTGAAATCTACATTGGCATGTTCCTTATCAATTTCCACTTCTATTTTTCTGCAATAGAATAAGTTTGATGAAATGATCAAAGTACGAACATTTGCCTATAGTTTCTATTTCTGAATTGTAAAGTACCAGTTATCAACCTTCGTATATTTTGGGGTCATTTTCACCTCTCCAGTTCGAAGATTGGTTTTCTTTGTTTAAAATGATAAATGCAAATACAAAAGGCCATCAATCCCTTGGGTACAGATCTAAAAACAGTGTGCTTCCATGTACTTGACGACGAAACATGCATTTAGATCTGTACGCTCTTGTATAGTTTCCCAATGGTACTAGACATATATGTCCTCTACAATGTCTGTAAACAAAGAACAGTATATCTACTTTACCATCACCATTGTTGTTTGTTTAATAGGTTTCTTTTATAATTGTAACATATTCTCTCGTCTGCGTTTATAGACAATATTGTTTGGTGTTTTTATCATAAACATTTTTAGATAAACTCAATTTATGTTTTTGAAAAATATTCCTTTGGCAACTTTGTTTTATTGAAACGCTTTGTTTTCTCTTTCAATGTGATTTGTTCACGCTTCATTACATCTTTACCATCAGCCTCGAGATTTTGACTTTCTGATTATCAGAGAAATGAAGAGGCTAGATTACGCCATACAGATTGACAAAAGTGCTCCGTTTCAAGTTTACCCTTTATTCTTTGCCTCATTTAGACTAATTAGATATCAGTAAGACCACGCCATACAAAAGCCACTCATTCCTGTCAAAGCTTAACAAAGCGTCTCACAATGAAAGGTTGTCTTTTAACCTTTATAGTGTTGACTGCAAGCTTATGCAAATGGGTTAGATCACAGGCCAGCCGCCAAGTGAATTGGCGTCTGGCCTGTGATCTAGCCTGTGTGCTACTCTAAGTATCTTTCCTCATCAAAATTAAGCAGATATTTAAGGTTTTGAAAAGCAGACGACACAATAATCTTTCTATAAATTACCCAGCATTCTAAGGGTTTCATACTCCTTACGTCATGATAATTTACGTACGCATTTACAGTAAACGAATGAAACCCCTACTGTGGCAAAGGGATTTATTGCTCATAAAGGATTTTTATGTACTTCATATTGAAAGCAATAGCAAATGACAAATGTAAAAGATTTAAAGATGAAAGCATTTTAAAGCATTGTGACAAAGGAACAAGAAATTGCTCTTAACGGAAAATCTCTCATTTTTTTTCAATGTAATCTAAAGTTGTATTTCTTCATTCTTTTTTATATCAGGCATGTCAAAACCATGTGTCTTCGTGTATATGAATGAAAGGATTATGTCAACAAACTTGACTAAGAAACATATGTTTAGCGGAATATATATATATATATATGTCTCTTTCTTTTTCATTAGACGCGGTAAATGTAACTTTGAACCTCACTTAGAATATCGCCACAGATCGGCTTGATGCAACACACGGTCAGATAATAATCTAAACAGTTGATACGAGTGGATGTGGCTTAACCCTTTACCAAAAAACCAAATTTCGACTGTCCCAAATTGAAATAGATTGCCGGCAACATTTCAAAATGTGATAACACTGGAAACTAATCTTCTGTTCTGATACGGCAGAAAACAATGTGAGAACATGAGAAATTGATCGTTAAGAGCAATTTCTCCTTTTCCCACAATGTTTTCCGAAGTCGTCTGCAAGAAAGTGGTTAAATGTCGTCATTGTTTGGTATTGGATTATACTTATGTAAAGAAACTTTGAACGCCACTTAAAATATCGCTACAGATCAGCATGATGTAAGGCACCGTCGGATCATATAGTACACAGTTAGTACGCGTGAATGTGGCTAAACAGGGAGAGTTTGTTGTATGTGGGTTTCAACTATACTGGCTCTAGCTATAAAAACCTCATAATATTGCCCGGTAAAGATCCTATCACTGTTTGTAAAGAAGTTAACAAGAGTCGGTCTGGAGCCAGAACCTTGGCTAGCGACAGATGATACAAAATGATTAACTTTTTACGAGAGTTATTGATATTTCATAAGCGTCTGTCTTTTTGTAGTACAAGTCATGATAAAGGGGAATGATCGTTGATGTAATGTAACATGTTAAGGGTGTTTGGGTACGAGTCCTGGGTTTGTACCATGTTATTCCAGCATAGAATGACTTGTGGAAAATATTATGGGAAAAGGAGAAATTGCTCTAAACGAGCTATTTCTCCTTTTCCCATAATGTTTTCTGCCCTGTCAAAAGATTGTTTTTCAATTCAACCACATTTTTGAATCCCTTTTGCAAACTCTTTCTATTTGGAACAGTCGAAAATTTGGCGTTTGGTTATGGGCTAGCCTAGTTTAGTTTAATATCCAGCGTACTGAAGCAGTATGCATGTATTTCGAAAAAACATCGGATTTCGAAAGGTACATCCGGTTTCATTCATAATTCACTAAAAGGTAAGCAATTGGATCTCTCATTTTACAGCGATCTTTGGGAAACCGTCTGGTGTTTTCGACTAAATCAGCCATTTTACGTAACAAGCACTGAGCTCTGATCTAAGCTCTATTCTAAAACCTATGTCACAAACATTGTAGTGACCCCCCCCCCCCACCACCACCACCCACGGGCGTAGTGGTTAGAGTACAGAACTCAAATCGACGAGGCCCTTCTACTTGTGAATTTAAAGTAGCGATATATTTGGAATTTTCAGTTAAGCTTCGGGAGGTGGGGGTGGGGTCTTCATCCATCGATGAATAGCCTGCCATAGTAATGCGACTAAAGAACTGTTGACCCGATGTAAAACCTGGAAAACAATCAATCATTTATACTGCGCTGGATATTCCTTTTTCTCCTGGCTCACTTCGTTTCACGAGGGCCTCGTTAAACATTGATATAACAAATGACTCGCTAATATACTCCAATAAAACTTCATACGCACAGATCCTCTCTGACAATTAGGCCTAATTGCGCATGCGCAGTCTCAACAATTCGGATCGATTTTATCATCATCGATGGAATCAAAGTGCCGAAATGGGCCTGCTTGGTTAACGAGCACTGGTGTTTCGTATGAAAGACATCAACGTAGAATTTGATCTATAAGCGTCTTTTGGGATGCTGTCGCGAGTCGGAAACAAAACGATCAACATGCTACAATTGTATATGGTATCGTTCTAGCATGATTGTAAATGTTGGGTCACCATTGCGACGTTTTGGTGACTCATAATTGGCACAACCATTTGTTTTGTAATCTGGAAGCAGAACCGACAATGATAAATCTAAATTATCAGAACTTATTCCACAATTAATATAAATCATAAAGAAGTTTGAACTAAACTGAGTGAATGAGTTATAGCTCAAACATGTCATGCTGTTAAGGACAAGGGTTAAAATTTAATGGGAAAAAATGTGCTGAGATGGACATGCAGCGTCAGTTTTTAAAACCTTTTTTAAATTAGAATATCAGACCTATTGATTATGCATACTGTACAAGGCTGTTGTTCGTCTATTACATTGTTAGAATTTTAGACATATATTAGAATATCCTATTCCAAATTATACAATTACACTATTCAAAACTTATCTGTATTAAGATCAATCCCCACATAGAGTTGTATCTAAAGAGTTGGTGGTTTTTCTATTAGAATGTCGTAGCTCTAGAGTAAAACAATTACAATAAGAGTAATAAGATGTAAAAAGAATAAAAAAAAATAGAAGAATAAGAACTAAAACAATTACAACAAGGACAAGAACTAAAACAATTACAACTAGGACAAGAACTAAAATAATAACAACAAGAACAAAGTCAACCGTGCAACTTTTACCTCCTCAAATCTATCCAAGTGTTTCCTGGTAACCCGTCTCAGATTAATCCGCCATTTTAGCTACATTGATCAATGAGTGTCATACGTGGTTAGTGGATGCCTTCGTCACCACGATGGTTCGTACCCAGGATGGCAGTTAAAAGCGAGATTTAAACGCCCCTTTCCCTCAATCATCATCCGATCCGTGAACTATGAATCGTCCCTTAGAGATATTTAGATGCTGTTATGAGCACACGTCTTGCTCTCGTTCACACCTTAAAGTTTCCCACCGGAGTTATGTGCCAGCATCATGCATCTGCTTGTGAAATATGGCGATCGTTCAAACAACGAATGTAAGATGATGATTCTGATAATGATAGTGACAATTTGTTAATAAAGAATAATGATAAAAAATAAAAATAGAGATGATGATAATAATCATAATGATAGAAAAAGTGACGATAAAGGTCATCATCATCATCATCATCAGCAGCAGCAGCAGCAGCAGCAGCAGCAGCAATAACAATATCAGCAGCAGCATCGAAGTCGAGGTCTTCATCACCAAATTAATCACGAGATTTCTAGTAAAATTAATGATGTTGTTGATGACGATGATTATTATGATGAAATCTAAATGTTTCTCCTTAATTTGGACATATCGAATACCTTTGAACGACGTACTCGTATTTTGTTATTTGATTTTTTATTCATATTCAAGTGTTAGTGATGGTTTGTAGAAGGGGAATTGCGCCAGTAAAGATCACAGTATCTTCCTTTTAGTTGACACTTTGTTAGAAACATTGTTTCTTACATCAAAGAGATATAATTCGATTATTCGTATTGCCAGATGCTGTAACACCCAAAAGAGAAGATTTAAGCATGGTAGGACTACAATGTTGATTTCGAAAAGGCTTACAATCTACTTCCAAACCTATAACAGTTCTCTTCTTCTTCTCCTCTACCTCCTCTTCTTCCTCCTCAGCATCAACCTCTTCCTCCTTCTCCTCCATTTCTCATCTTGCTTTCTCCTCCTTCTCCTCCTCCTTCGCCTCCTTCTTCTCTTTCTTCTATTCCTCATCATCTTCCATTTTCTCCTTCTGCATTCTTCCCTTCCTCCTTCTCATCCTTCTCCTTCTTCTCCTCCTCATCATCCTCCTACCCCACTCTTCTTCTTCTTCATTTTCTTTCTCCTCCTCCTCCTCCCCTCTTCCTCATTCTCCTCCTCTTCTTTCGCATCCTCCTTTTTCTCAGCATTCTCCATTTTCTCCTTCTGCTTTCTTCTCCCCATTCTGCTCTTTTTTCTCCTACTTCCTTTTCTCCTCTTTCTCATTCTCCTCTTCCTTCTCCGCTTTGAAAAGAAAAAAAGTCGAATGGAGTGCAGAAAATTCTATTAATTCAGAATAATATGATAAGACAGTGTATTATATACATGTATGTTTCTAGTGATGTGTGGCGCTAATGTTTCAAAGATGTTTACATGAGAACAAGCAAGAACAAAAAACAAAAAAGTATTTGATAACTATGTTTTTTTGGGTTTTTTTCGCATGAACTTTCTTAGCCCCCCTCCCCCTTCCCCAAAATAAAGCATGGTGAAAATGCCAACCTCATCAGCGGTTTCCGGCCGCTTTATAAACCTAATGACAATCCCCTAAGAAACTCTGATCAGATTCGGAAACCCTCATTAATGAGGCAACAAAGAGGGTTTTAATGAGCGTCTTAATGATTCCGTGCAGTCACAATGTGAGCCAGGCGCTTAATGCCTCCATTAGCCTGAAGTCGCGGACAGCGTCTAATGAGCCAGCTTATCCCAAGTTCGGAATAATGCCCCTTTACGAGAGATGCATTATGGGAGAAAAACCGTGTTGCGATGTCAATCAACCGGTGTTCTTACTAGTGACTGTTTTAACCCATTACCAAACAATAACGACAGTTGACCTGTTTGTCGCAGACGACTCTGGAAAACTTTGTGGGAAAAGGAGACATTGCTCTTTACGAGCAATTACTCCTTTTCCCACAATGTCTTCTGCCCTATCGGAAGATAATTGTTCAATTACATTACATTTTGAAATGTTGTCTGCAAACTTTTTCAATTTAGGACAGTCAAAGATTTGGCGTTTGATAAGGGGATAAACGTTTAATCAGATACTTTGTGTTCCATATGTCATATATTCATGATTTTCCAAACTACACTCTGACAGAAGAACATGATTGGTACAGATTGGAACACACACTTTTCGTGCATTCTAATCCGCGGTAACCAACAGTCTTTCTTCGGCGTATGTCTGAATATCATAGATTGGTGCCTTACGCCATGACCCCGAGTTTTTATCGGTGCTAACTAGCTCGGAATATGTACCCTTCATCACTGGTGTTATACTGCGGGAAATGTTGCGTTATTGGTAATTGACCAGTGATTGAGTGAACCGATGTGTTTGTATGGTGACTAAAGAAGCTTATGTTTCATGTATAAACTCGAGAGAAAAATGTTCGGTAATCGGAATGATAGGGTTGACACTGACTTGATTGCAATTTCACGAAGCTTTCAACACATTTATTGTTTTCTCAAATGTATTTTTAAACATCCTAAATGTATGTCTTAGTTAATAAGTCGTAGAGGACTATATTGATTTGACAAGAGGTATAAGAGACGACAGGATCGGAGAGAAATTATCACCGGCATGACAGATAAAAGTACATATGTACCAAAGGGATACCTAAAACAATGGTGGTGGGCGACACTATTTTGTTATGATATATGGTAGTTATCAACATAATTAGATGTATATTGTGGGGGAAAACCGTTAACTTTTGCTGCACATGATAGCCGTTATGTGTTGATTGTATTGTTAAGGCCGGGGCTGTTTATCAATAAAATGAAGAAATCTGTAAAGCCATGTCGACCTAGTGTGTTTGGCATTTGAATGGAAATTTGTTAACTTACTATTTAAGCTCGGATGCTCTTGATGAACTGCACCGCAAGTTTTAAGGATTTATATAGAGTATCGTCTAGATACATGTCAGATGGGAACTTTGTGTGTTAAGTCGAGTTTTGTCTTGATTAACATTACTGTAAACGCGAACATTGACATTCCATATAATCAACTAACTATTTCACAGGCCCTTCACTTAACTTGCTTTACATTGGTCTGTCGCGTAAATAATATCTAAGTTTAACGTCCATGATTATTTACCCCCCAGGAATCGTCAAATCGGGTAGATTAAGCCGGAAGACTACCTCTAATGTCAAAGTACATATGTGACAAATAGAACTCAAAGCAGGGGATCATGTGATTTCAAGTTCAGGTGCCCAGTTTCTCACATGTCTTATGTAAACTTAGCTAAGGGAGATTAAAGTCTAACTGACGACTATTCGTAGAGAATGACACTCTACCACAAAACAAACCATAAACATATGATTTCCTATTAATTCCAGAACGCATATAACTGGAAGTCGTAAGAAATTGCATTATACCACATAACAAATCTTAAATGTATTGTTTCTATCATTTCAGAATGTTCGGGAACGGAGCTTCCTGTGGAGCATGCGCACAGACGATCGGAGCAGGCGAACTGGTGATGAAATCGCAGACGTCTGTTTACCACGTAAAGTGCTTCACCTGCGTAACGTGTCACAATCAGTTGGTACCCGGGGACAGATACAGTATCGTGAATGGTTCCATTCTCTGTGAACAAGACTATCCCAAAATGCTCAAAGAACAGGGACACAGCGCAGTGTTACAAGGGCGCGGGAACCAGAAAATACAGTTTCCAGCCATGGTGTAGAATATGTTGTTAATGCGATTAATCTATTTCACTCATTCAGACAATTGAAACTGGTCTACAATGAAAGTATCAGCAGATGGCGAAAATATGCATAACAAAAACTTTCTCTTTATGCTATTGGGAAGAAATAATTTGGCAAAAGAATTGCTCATTACGAACAATACATTTTTGTCATAGTGATGCAAACATACCCTTGTATGATAGATGCATTTAAGGGAGGTACTGTGGTGAGGAATAAGGGAGCTAACTTGACTCGGTCAGAAGATCGAAATCGGAGTTAATCTTGTTTCATCATGCTAGACTCTTTTTGTGAAAAATGAAAGACAAGAAAGCATGTGTTTAATCATGTGTTAATGTCGCAGACGATATTGATCTAAATCATGACCGGAAACTAGGATAGAAGCGGGAATATATCGAGGCCGATTGGTGGTCCGCGGGGGAGGTGGTGGTATTATATGGCGATTCGTGATGGTGGTATGTTAATCCATTACCAAACGATAACGACATTTGACCAGTTTGTTGCATACGTCTCTGGAAAACATGGTGGGAAAAAGAGAAATTACTCTTGACGAGCAATTTCTCCTTTTCCAATAATGTTTTCTGCCCTACCAGAAGATCGTTTTTCAATTTCATCACATTTTGATTAGTCGTCGGCAAACTCTTTCAACTTGGGACAGTCGAACATTTGGTGTTTGGTAAAGGGTTAAAAGAATTTAGTGCAGGTCGTCCTGTGCACAACTCGTAAAAGCGGCTTTATTTGCATTGTGAAAGTGAGCAAGACACGATCTCCAAACATAGTACTGATAAATAGCACGGGACACTGATACAGAAAGAAGAGACCTGCGGCCACAATATAATTACTGGTAAACGGTTATTGAATCGGTGGCATATCCAAAATTAGAAAACTAAAGAGAGGGGGTTCAAGTTGAATATATATACATGTACATGTTACTCGACAATTCTGGATGTTATCACCATACAATGTAACATGAGACGGACACATTTATATAGTGTTAATTGGATGACGGGTGAATAAAATTGATTCGAGTGCCCCATGTGTCAACAACAGAAGGGTCGAACATGTTCATTTACTCTTTTGTATGGTGTTAATTGCCGTGTCAACAATTTTTCAGTTATGTAATGGTTTTTCTTGGATCCACCAGTACTAGGCAAGGGCTCTGAAGCGACTCGCCATAGGTCGCTCCAACGAAACCAGAGTTATCAGTAGGGCGTTACAGGGGCCCCCGAGTTCTTAGTCCGCCACCTTAACCACAGGGCCACACATGACCCTGTCGAACATATTAGCAAGCGCTTCTATAGGAAAATTAAAACGTGTCAGTCAATGCTTGACTCTGAATATTGGAGAACGTTGAATATGCAGGGAGTGAGACATTACGACTGAAACAACTCACAACTTACAACAAAGATATGGTTTGTTAGAACGGATATTGTTTACAACGGGTGAATGGAAGAAACCACGTTTAGTCATTCTTTTAGATGTTTATTATGATAAGTGTCTTTGTTCAGCACAGAAAGCACGAATTCGGGCCAAAGTTACCTTAACGCTTGGAATGCTGGCTTATTTTCTAAAGATATATTTTTGTGTCGTCTGCTTTTAAAACCTTAACTATCAGCTTGATTTTGATGAGGAAAGATACCCAGAGTAGCAAACAGGTTGGATCACAATCCAACCGCCAATCTACTTGGTGGCTGGCCTGGATCTAACCTGTTTGCATAAGCAGTAAGGCGGTTCAAGCACTATAAGTGCTAAGCGCCCAATGTTACAAAAAGATGAGTCTGTAGGAAATATAATTGCTAACGAAGTGTAAGGGTGTGTCCAAATGATTTTGTACACATCTAGCCACTTGCTGATCGATCATTTGACCATTACTCGGGTAATACATTCATACAGCATGTAAGCCGTGTAGTATGTCCGACATTTACGCTCTTCTGTCACCTTTAGACTATTCTCCTGATACATGTTCACGATTGGATGTAACTTTTTTCAATCACAATTTCGATAAAGACTTCTTTAAATGTTTGTTTAGTTCTGTTAGTGTTTTACAAGGCAACATCAGTTTTATGGTTACATCGCTATGCCTGGCTCTATATTGATAGATGGATACTCCGAAGCCTAACCATCGTTTACGACTGGTCGCATGGAGTAGAACCATCGACATTTTGCTTAATGTCAACACCTCGTAAAAACGGATCTAACGGTGCCGGGATTTAAACTCATTCATGTATAGGGGTCTTATGATTGCAAGTTCTTTGCTCTAACCGCTGAGATCAGAGTACAGAGTAGTTCCACAGAATTAAACCCTTTACCAAAGTCCAAATTTTCGACTGTCCCAAATTGAAAGAGTTTGCAGTTGACATTTCAAAATGTAATGAAATTGAAAAATAATCTTCTGATAGGGCAGAACACATTGTGGGAAAAGAAGAATTTGTTCGTTAAGAGCAATTTCTCCTTTTCCCACGATGTTTTCTTAAGTCGTCTGCAACAAACTGGTCAAATGTCGTTATTGTTTGGTAATGGGTTAAAGAGTTAAAAACGTTCGTGAAGTTTGAGGGGTGATCGAAAGCGTTTCTTCGTACTTATAATGATGATAGATCCGAAGTTCTGTCGAACTATTACAAAGGTACAAACTTAAGTTCATCCCATTTTGAAGATTAAACGAATACCGAACACAAAGGGCGTCCTCACAATAAACAACAAGAGAGAGAGACACGGAATTGGAAAAATGCATTGCGGTACATGGTATCATCACCCAGCTGATAATTCTTTTTTTATATATGGATTTCACATCACATCAACATTATTTCAGTTATGTAGCGATGCCCGACTCTTAATGATTGAGGAAGACCCCCATACTCAACTGCCCACAATGGCTGGTCAAGGCGGGTAGAACCATCGGCATTCTGTAAGTCAATCGGGAGACCCAGCTGTTAAACATGTTGTACTGAGAACGGCACGATATTACTGAATACTGAATAATGTGTCCTAAATTGTGGTATACCGGTAACTTTTGGCCCTTCTTTACTCTATATAAAAACAGCCATTTGGCTCCTTCACAGTACCTTGCATGACAAAATTCACAGTTCGTCATTGTTGATTCACTTTTCCACACCCCGTACCCAATCAGAATTTCTCGAACAAACATGTCGAAGATCATTTACTTATTTCGCTATCGGCAATCTCTTTACCCCCTCGAAAATCGCATCCCAAAATACTGGGGTCAGCAAAGGGCGTCTTCCTTATTGCTTCGCCTTCCGCGAAAGTAGTTGTTGTTACATCAAGAAAGGTTTAAAACATGGTCAACACCCACAAAAGATCAAAACATTCAAAAAGGCCCCCTCGTGTATCCTAAAAGCATAGAATCAACACACAAAGAAGCATTCTAAATTTTCATGAACTACATTTTAATGTACAACGACCTCTGGAAGTAATTCCTTCGTGGTCATCCACCAAAACAACAATCAACATTTATGACATAATATTTGGTCACATCCGATATTCAATCTGATCTCATCTCGTTAATTAATCCAATGAAAACTCGCCTGAAGCAATACCAGGCGATGAAATCACGTGACTAATGTTTACGATATCAGAACAAGATGGTCGCGCCAATAACGGAACAGGTATATATGCTTTTTCACTATTTTGCCAATCTGAACACATCGGGTTTATCCAATGAAAACGATTTGTTACCTCACGGAAATACCCAAGTAGCATTTTTACCACTGATAGCCACAATGTGTATCCCGCATGAGTTGACCATCAACTTTCCGGTTCTTGTGATATGTGGTGTGCGTTGTTTTCAGATCATTCGCGCCAGAGCCTGGAAGTTGGTGGTCAACTCATGCGGGGTACACATTGTGCCTATCACTGGCAAAAACAGGTGAACAAGCAAAGATACCAGTGGCGCAGCATCTTTGTTTCGACATACGATCTTAAATATTGGTCACGTGATTCCCCCACCTGAAATATGGAAATCGCAATATTGTTTGTCGCGGGACTTCTTTAATTTTTGTACTCTCATTTTCAAATACAGATCTCAATGTAAAATCTAAATTGTCATTTAATTTGATGAAGGAAACAGTTTATTATACCATAACTGATAACTTCACTGTTATATATGTGTTAACGATCAAAAATAATTATTTAAAATGTTCAACAGTTAATATTTATTGCATCACTTAACATGGGCGAACATCGCAAATGTGTTAAAAGCCGGGGACGATTCACCCGAAATCGTGCAGTCCTAACCTTATTTACGATGTGTATTTCTCAGATCACGGAAATACCCGAGTAGTTACGATTGATCCGATACTGTTACAGTTTACAAGAAATGAATGATCACGTAATGTGTATACGGTTGTTGTTTACAAAATAGTACCGTTCATCTCTATCAAATAAAATATCTCCTCAGTTAAAAACACATCTGTCATACAAGAATACAACTTTTCAAGTTCTTTTTGTGTATGAGCTATATCGGCGTTGTTCTTATTGATAGTTATGGTTTGCAACCCTATTGTGGATAAACAAAGTTCATTTACTGTCCAAAAACATGATAGAAGCGCAAGATTGGCGAGTACTAGATGGCACTATTATAACCGTATTAGGTCATAGGCATGTTGTGCTTTTGGTCAGAAATTTCAATAGCGTCCCATGTTAAATCCATCATTTTAAAATACTTCTAGGCGAACGAATAACGTTTGTCCCAACAGGCTTTGTAGAATACCCTTTTCACTCACAAATCCAACAAAATCGGCACCATAATCGTTTCATTTTTTTTTCTATCAAGGCGTGTGTCTCTGTACCGCCCGAAAATAGGTTTTTTGTTTGATTTTATTTGTCCACCAATATGATGATAATGTTTACAGAAATAGAAATAATAAACAACAGAAGAAAAGAAAAAAAATGAAAATGAGAAAAGAAGATACATCAACGACAATGAACATAATATATGAACATGTAATGCTACTGATGATAGACAAACATGCACATCAGACAAAGATCCTTCCCAAACTATCATCCCTTTTCGGAGAAAAAGGGATGGAGCCTTGAGAGATATTAAACATAGAGAAATGTCGAATATAAGCTACAACCCTGCAACGAAAGCGAAAGGCAGGAATGTAAATTCGACCAATAAGTAGAAGTTTTATTCAAACATTGCTAAAAAAGAAATCCAGAAACGGCTTAAGGTTGGAATGAGAGACAACATTACCTCATGATTTAAATCAGGCCTGTCGACTAGGTTCCGTAATCCTGATAACAAACTTATAAATCGTTCAGAAGTGCTTAATGTGATGAACATAAAATACAAAGTATCCCCACAAGAGGTATGCAAAATAGTCCTGAAGCAGTCCTGTAAAATCAAACAAAACCACACGAAATAAGAATGGCAGTACCTACAGCTGTACAAGGGACAGGAAAATGCATACGTTTTATACCTTCTATCCATAAAACAATGCCATCGAAGCCCAAACTGATTTCTATTTTAAATGGGACTACTTTTGGAAGCAGTTTGCAGCAGGTGCAAGGCCATTATTGGCGGTGTAACAGTGTGTCATACTGCTGCACTGTGTGTGTGTGTGTGGTGGGGTGGGTGGGGTGGGGGTCCGGTGTGTTATGTAAGCTTAACCATTGGAGTTTCAACATGGATATGTCTTGGATCTTGTAAGATGTCTCATTACAAAACCAAACATAAAACTTTAACACATTTGTACATTTGTATTCATATAATTTCCGTCAGTGTTTACTGAGTGGCAGCCTACTCTAGTCTTACTAGTAACTATTTATTTGAGCGTTAAAAGAGGTGTAGGATTATTTTGGATGGACAAAAAGTTGCTTTCATTTAGGACTGAATCGGGTGGCTTCGTATATGACGACCAACAAAGGTTTACTTCATACTGTCAATCACGTTTTAAAAAAGACTGTCTCAGAGATTGAGCTTTTAACTTTTTAAAATAAATTGTCTTCTACCGTATGATAAGAACATAGGTTTCTAAAGTAAGAATAACTATATTATTTACAGCTTCCCAACCCTACCCATAGCTGAACAGAAAAGAACATTAAAATCAAAGATTGTTTAAACGGGTTAAGTTAGTAAACAACGATCTAAACTTAGAGTAACAGGTGGTAGTTTTAGATACCATCGTCACGTGGGTCTTCGGAAAGGTATACTGTACATGCGCATGGAATAGGAAAAGAGAAATCAATTTACATTTAGGATGGTTACGTCAACCCATTACCTAGTATAGTTTATTTAGTTAATGCGCAAACGATAGATCAGTGCAAAAAGTCAAGACTGTTTTATTTGAATCACTCAGCCATTATAAAGCCCCGAGTAGTCGTTCAAAAATCAAGTCCGTCCTGGTTTGACAGATTAACAGGTGAATATCCTGGGACTAATGAGTTAAATAATAAGTTTCATAGATAATACTTATTTTACCTTTAGAGGAGGTAATAGTATTTCCGGTTCTTCTTTGTTTATGGTTCATTCTTTATGAAATAAATATCTTCAAAGAACTGTTCCAATTTTGTTTTTTGGTAATAAAAGTTTATCATTATTTCCAGCGTAGATTTTGAATAATTCCTCTGTATACTTCAATTCTTTATCACCCATGTTTTCACGTACTAGCTCACGTGTTATCTGATCGTATAACTTACAATATGTTATAAAGAATAAAATACAATGAAAGGGGAAATTTTAGGGAATACATGTATTCACAATTTGATTTAAATGTAAATTGATTTCTCTTTTCCTTTTCCATGCGCATGTACAGTATACCTTTCCGAAGACCCACGTGACGATGGTATCTAAAACTACCACCTGTTACTCTAAGTTTAGATCGTTGTTTACTAACTAAACGCGTTTAAACGATCTGTATGTGAGAATCTGGCCGGGGTGAACCAGAGACATTGATAACTGGTGTTTGGACCCACACAAGGTAAATAACTCTCATGGAAATGGCATTTAAAGCCATAAGGGATAACCTCCCTTTCAATTCTTCAATGACCACAATATTTCTTGGCTGTCTTTTACAAGAAAAATCGTATCATCATCCGTCCGACTGCTTTAAAAGGAAACGTCCTTGTTTTATATCACACAATACTGAGATGATTCTATGCATTTTACCCAAAGTATATTGTATTTATAAACTTTACTTTTTGGCATATTGAATAATTGAAAAGTGTTAAGAAGTGTACAATTGGGATATATTTTTCTTGTAAAAGACAGCCAAGAAATATTGTGGTTATTTGAGAATTGAAAGGGAGGTTATTCCTTATGGCCTTAAATGCCATTTCCATGAGAGTTATTTACCTTGTGTGGGTCCAAACACCAATTGGGAAATATCTAAGACTCGCCGAACAAAGGAATCGACTCGTCCAAAAAAGGATATCGACTTGTCCAAAAAAGGTTATTGACTCGGCCCTCCGTATTAGTTCACCCAGAGACATGTTATCAATGTCTCTGGTTCACCCCGGCCAGATTCTCCAATCGTAACTACTCGGATATTTCCGTGATCTGGGAAATATATTTTCATTGGATAAACCCGATGAGTTCAGATAACCATTTCTCCACCCGTTTGAATAGCACAGTCATCTCTTAAGTGGGGGTAGTTGAGGTGTCTCTTTTTTGACCAAGGTTTACGACCATAAAACAAATAATAGAACGTATACAATATCGCCATTTGTACTGACAACAGTATACCCAACGTTCATATCTCTGTTTGAAATGGCAGTAGTTGGTCGATAGTCCAGTGTCTTTGATCACGCTTGGATTCACAACCTCTTTCGGGTTATCGTATTCAACCCTTTATCTAACGCCAAATGTTAGACTATCCCAAATTGAAAGAGTTTGCAGACGACACTTCAAAAAGTGATAAAATTGGAAAATAATCTTATGAAGGGACAGAAAACGTTGTGGAAAAGGAGAAATTGCTCGATACGAGCAATTTCTCATAATGTTTTCCAGAGTCGTATTTAACAGGGTGGTTCAATTTCGTTATTGTTTGGTAATGGGTTAATGTCTGCCTGCATTGTGTAGCGGCACACATTGTAAGGGCACTTGATGTTGTATGACCCCAACCTTTGATAAACTTGGAGGTTTTAAATTGAAATCCGCTTGTGTCCATTAAACCATCGCATAGGGCAGGCCCGTAGTTGGGCATACGCCCGTACGCCCGGGCGTATCATCATTTTTTGAACTTGAAAAAAATAAATGTCTTTTAAAGTCCAAAAATGTGATAAAAACAGAGCCTAAGGGGGGTTAGGGGTTAATGCTTAAGAGTTTGTCAATTATTTTCAAAGATTTTCAAGCTTAGCAAGAACAATTAACATCGCAAAAACAATAAGTACTACAATGCTACGTGCGTTCATTGAATAAAAAAAGTACAGCGAAGGGACAGTACTGTTCTCGGTGAATCTAAGTAGCCCCCTTAATAGCACTGCATCGTTATAAATCATTTTGTTCCGAATGAGATGTTTACGAGGCGGTCTTATTTTGAACAATGGCCGACGGGACCGATTTTATTCACGCCTCTAAAGAGCCCTTTATGCGTACGATGATGGACAAAGTACAGGAGATCGCCTTTGCGTTCAACTATTCAGGGAAGAGGCTCCTTTGTTTTCAAGAGTCCTTGGCTAATGACCCAGCAAGTCGTCAAGAAATGGAAAGACGCACAAAACTGCAATCATTATGCGAAACTAGATGGGCGGCTCGTGCTGACGCACTCAACACATTTCTGTCATCATTCAGGACTCTGGACACGGCGTTACATCAGTTGTCTACAGGAGGTGACAGTAAGGCAGGGTGCCATAGAAACGCCATATTACGTTTCGACTTCATCATTACCCTTGTAGCTGCTGAACACATATTGTCGGCTTGTGTGTCCTTGTCACAACTGTTATGACAAGCGCTGTCTATAAGCCTATTCGATAATGCCAGAGAGGGGTATATAGTGAAATACTAAGAGATTGTTTAGCATTTAACAGAATTGAACAGAACATACTTTTATTTAGACTTGTACAAAGTACATTATCTACAACATATATAAAGTACAATTTGATGTCAAAGTGACAAACATATACTGATAGTTACAAGAAAAAGTTATGAAAAGAAAAAAAGAAAATATTTAGTTTGTTATCTTTGGAGGTAAACATATACATTTTTATGGGTCAGAATTCAAAAGAGCATTCCTTTTTGTAAGAGTCTCTTTAATAAACTCTGTAATAAAATAGTAAATTTATAAAATGAAGGTCTTATGTAGTACTTTTTCTTCATATACTTTTGTCTGATGCTTGCAAAACATTGACAAATACATATTAAGTGATATTCATCAACAGAGAGTCCCAAGCTTATAACAGTATTTCCGGGCGGCATAGCTGCGCCCGGCCCGGATCGGCAATCGTGGTCGTCCGCTCTCCACTCCGGCTCTTTAACTCTGACTCTCCAACTGTGACTGTCTAGAAACAGGTAATGACATGGCCTAATATACAAGCCCATGGTAACCAGGTAATAAGCTGTTCACCATATGCTGGGGTGAATGGGTTGCACAAGATTAAGTCAGTGAATACCCTTTTCACTACAGGGTACAAGTCAGTGAAATATTATTAGTTTCTAAAATATGAGGGTGCACACAACGATTCCTTCCAATAGTTGTTGAGAAACAAACATGCAAGCAAAGCTTTTACCAAAATGTTTTCAAAGTACAAAAGACCGCATAGTTTGCTTTAATTCAAAACATAAGATATGAAACTTGAATGTAGTTCATGAGACACAAACTTGCATGTCAAAACTTAACCAAGATTTTCCAAGTACAAAAAGCCACATAATTTGCTTAAATTCAAGACTAGAGATACAAAACATGGACAGGGACTTTAGATTATGACCCTGAATACATTACGTAAAGTATCAACCCTTTCATGAGAAACAAACTTAACCGAGGTGTGACGCCGACAGCGACCCCCGGGGAGTAGTATAGCTCTCCTTAGTCTTCGAATAGTCGAGCTAATAAATGAATTATAAAACCTGGGTACCGTTTTATTAAACAGTTTACGCTTAAGATTTGCGTAAGTCTAAAACAACAATTCCTCTTATTTCAATATTCGACGAAGCAATATTGCAAAGTGACACATCATTGGAATCGTCTCTCCGAGACGCTTCCATTGAAATGCCACATTGCAACATTGTACTTTCATTGAAGATACTATCCATGTTTATCAATTATGACTTACGCACATATTTTCCGTAAGTTGTTTAGTAAAACGGACCCCCGGGGAGTAGTATAGCTCTCCTTAGTCTTCGAATAGTCGAGCTAATAAATGAATTATAAAACCTGGGTACCGTTTTATTAAACAGTTTACGCTTAAGATTTGCGTAAGTCTAAAACAACAATTCCTCTTATTTCAATATTCGACGAAGCAATATTGCAAAGTGACACATCATTGGAATCGTCTCTCCGAGACGCTTCCATTGAAATGCCACATTGCAACATTGTACTTTCATTGAAGATACTATCCATGTTTATCAATTATGACTTACGCACATATTTTCCGTAAGTTGTTTAGTAAAACGGGCCCCTGCTCAATTGCCCTAATATTTGTTTTTTAACTTTTCTAACTTGAAGTGGCTCTTTGTGTACAGCCTCACATCAACTACCATCATAGTGTAAGCCGAGCTTTCCATGAATGGGTGAAGATCATTAACCCTTAGAATGTTGGGCAATATTCTAAAAATAGATGCTCGTGTTGTCTGCTTTCCAAAAACTTAAATATCTGCTTTATTTTGATGAGGAAAGTTACTCAGAATAGCAAACAGGTTACATCTATGACAGCCGCCAATTTACTTGGCGGCTGTCCTGGATCTAACCTGTTTACATAAGCCATGCATCGGTTCCACTACTATAAGGGTTGATTGAACAGCCCATAAAGGCTGGCCAAGTTGTGTAGAACCCGAGTAAAATCATCGCAATCCCGTCGTCTATATTTTTCATCAACAGTAAGGAGATTATTTCCTAAGAGAAGTGTATTTAGATCCAGTAAAAACATCGAAACTCGACAGAGAATGAAACAATTCGATTCTTAAAGTCTAATAAAGTTGAAATAGTGCGTAGATGTCTCCACTACACAACAATCACAGAGAGGTTAATCAACAATATTTTTAGTAAATAAATGATGCTTTAGAGAGCTACAATCTCTTCTTAGTCTTGTATGTATTATTTGAAGCCGTCTACGCCCAATAAAACAGTTTATTAGGATTTGGCTTATCAATATCTAAGAATGTCTTAAAATTGCAAAGTATTTGTGGGTAGTGTGTTCCACTCATCTACTGTAGAAGGGAGAAGTGACTTTTTGTACAGATAAGTCTTGCATGATACAGTCCCAAGATTTTGTGGATTGCATAGATTATAAACATTCGTGTATTTTTTGTTTTGGGGAATGAGATATACCAAGAATTGTAGAGCAAGGTTTTTATTCATCTTATAAAATAGTATACATTTATGTTATCGTCTACGCTCACTAATGTTTCCCAACAACACTCTTTTAAATCACACAGATACTCATTTACTACAGCCATTAACCATATATTTAAAGGTATACACAATGAAAAAATATTAAATCTAACAATAAAGGGAAAATAATTACTATACCACAATCACTGATAACTTTTGGCCCACAAAAATCTCATAAAATTTCCCTAAAACTTACTACTTTCATGCACTTTAATCATTTTTTCTATAGAAAAACCCATTGATTTTCAAGATCTGGCCAAAAAAGGCCATTGATTTAATTAAGAAAAAAAATCACTGACTATGAGAGAGAGAGCATATTTGCATGACGCTGGTTTGTAAGCCTTTTGTTATACATACATTTTATTAGCAATTGTTTTTGCCTTCAGCCATTTACAATTCAAACATGGCAAAGACATGAAATTACAGAAAAGATATAATACAACACAAAAAAGGAACATAACAACAGAACAGTCATAAAACCATGGGTATTTATAACTGGCAAGTACAATTAAATGTAGTCAAAATCAATTCAACATCGTTTTCAATATATGTTTTCAAACATCCATAGCTTCCTTAATATATTTTGACAATTTTAGTAATTTACAATGATTCGAGGAGGACATGAGACTATAAAACTTATTAACAGTTGGGTGCGGTAAATTAATCATGTATTTTTCACATAAAAATCTTTATCTTGGGCAACATAATATAAAATGAAATTCAGACTCGACTACTTTCATGCTACATAGTTTACACAGGCGATTGTTTCTATCAATACCATTTTTTCTTCCAGTTTCAATTTCAAGTGGGTGTGAGCTCAAACGAATGCTGGTCAAATGTTTTCTTTGGTGATCATTTTGTATTGAGGTTAAATAATTTTTAAATTTGAATTCTTCTTTAAAATTACAATAATATGAAAGTTTTGATGAGTTATTGATGTAGCTAGACCACTCTTGCATGAATTGGTCACGAAATAATCTTCTGATAGGGCAGAAAACATTGTGAGAAAAGGAAAATTGCTCAATAAGAGCAATTTCTCTTTTTCCCACGTTTTCCAGAGTTGTCTGCAACAAAATGGTAAAAAGTCGTTATGTTTGGTAATGGGCTTGGAGACAGATTACCAGTACAAAAATTCCTTAATTACTTAATGTCATACATGGTAACTTCATCATTCATAAATATATATAAAATGATGAATAAATTATGTACAAGTACACTTGATCTATCAACCCAATCTGTCCATAAGACAGCATGCTTGACTATTCGATAATCTCGGAGATGGGTATAATTCAGTGAAATACTACTTGTTTTTAAAATATGAGGGTGCACACAATGATTCCTTACAATAGTTGTTCAGAAACTAGTGTGCGCACACAACTTTAACCAATATTTCCAAGTACAAAAGACGGAATAGTTTGCTTGAATTAAAAAAAAAAAGAGATGAAACTTGGTTAGGGACCTTACATAATGACACTGAAACCATGTGTAATGTGTCAACCAATTCCATTTCAGTAAATCATGAGATACAACCTTGCATGTAAAAGAATTAACTAAGATTTTCTAAGTACAAAAGACTGTTTAGTTAGCTTAAATTCAAAACTAGATATATGAAACTTGGCCAGGGACCTAAGCTTGTGACCCTTAACATATGTGTGAAGAATACATCGATAGAGTAGTTAATGCGATACAAACTTGCATGTAAAAACTTAACCAAGGTGTGACGCTGACAGCCATACCGATGCCCAGGTGAGTAGTGTAGCTCTCCTTATTCTTCAAGTAGTCAAGCTAAAAAAAACATTTATCTTCACATTGTTCCAGACTTTTCAAAGATGTATAATGGAATATCCTTTATTCATTCCGCAATATTTGTTATCTGGCAAATAACTACGAAAATAATCCTGTCCACATTTAATGTTTATAAACACCCCTGGTTTTGACATTTTAAAGTTTAAACTTATCTATCTTATATTGATTATGACGAAAGCTTGCAGCTTATTGAATTTGCTCTTGAAGATTGCTTCTTAGTTAATACACCAGTACTCACGCCCATTCGTGTGTAAGTCCTGGCATTTTCATCTCACCTTACTGGGATTCGGGTACGGGACCCATCGGTACAAGAAGCCGGCGCTCTACCAATGTACCAATAACGCCCATGTTTTGACATAACAACAAAATTTACATTTATCATCTTCGGTTTAATATTCTTTCTTTTCTTTTGTCCATTAATGTACAGGGCTTGCTCTGAAGCCTTTTCCTACACTTAGAGTCTATCATCTTCGGTTTAATATTATCTCTTTTCTTTTGTCCATTAATGTACAGGGCTTGCTCTGAAGCCTTTTCCTACACTTAGAGTCTATCATCTTCGGTTTAATATTCTCTCTTTTCTTTTGTCCATTAATGTACAGGGCTTGCTCTGAAGCCTTTTCCTACACTTAGAGTCTATCATCTTCGGTTTAATATTCTCTCTTTTCTTTTGTCCATTAATGTACAGGGCTTGCTCTGAAGCCTTTTCCTACACTTAGAGTCTATCATCTTCGGTTTAATATTCTCTCTTTTCTTTTGTCCATTAATGTACAGGGCTTGCTCTGAAGCCTTTTCCTACACTTAGAGTCTACCATCTTCGGTTTAATATTCTCTCTTTTCTTTTGTCCATTAATGTACAGGGCTTGCTCTGAAGCCTTTTCCTACACTTAGAGTCTATCATCTTCGGTTTAATATTCTCTCTTCTTTTGTCCATGGCTTGCTCTGAAGCCTTTTCCTACACTTAGAGTCTATCATCTTCGGTTTAATATTCTCTCTTTTCTTTTGTCCATTAATGTACAGGGCTTGCTCTGAAGCCTTTTCCTACACTTAGAGTCTATCATCTTCGGTTTAATATTCTCTCTTTTCTTTTGTCTATTAATGTACAGGGCTTGCTCTGAGGCCTTTTCCTACACTTAGAGTCTATCATCTTCGGTTTAATATTCTCTCTTTTCTTTTGTCCATTAATGTACAGGGCTTGCTCTGAAGCCTTTTCCTACACTTAGAGTCTATCATCTTCAGTTTAATATTCTCTCTTTTCTGTTGTCCATTAATGTACAGGGCTTGCTCTGAAGCCTTTTCCTACACATTCCCTTGCTTTGCTACTCGCCCAGTATTAGGTGAGTAAACGTCACTGAAACTGACCAATGTTACCATTGCATTAACCCTTTACCAAACAGCAAACTTTTCCAATGTCCCAAATTGAAAGAGTTTGCAGACGACATTTCAAAATGGGATGAAATTGAAAAATATTCTTTTGATAGGGCATAAAACATAGTGGAAAAAGGCGAAATTGCTCGTAACGAGCAATTTCTCCTTTTCCCACAATGTTATCCAGAGTTGCCTTCAACAAACTGGTCAAATGCCGTTATTGTCTGGTAATGGTTAATGTCTGTGGTGACTGGACACAATCATATCCTCAACACACTTTACTATCAACAGTACACAAAAATATTATACAATTATTTTTTCTCGTCGCCGATTGGACCCCTCACACACAGAGGGGGAATACTGACGCGTTTTTATCGCAGGGCGCCTCCAAGCTGTCACGCAGTTTCAGCTTGGATCATCCGAGTTACCCATTTCCCAGTACTTTAATTTCTTTGGTGCACTGTCATATACCAAGAACATTGTTTTCTTGACAGTCATGAAAAGTCCAATCATTTAACTACCAAACAAGATTTTTTCTCTTGCCACAAAAAGTTATCAGTTAACGATTTCTAACCCATTCGTCTTTCTAAACCAACCATTTAACCACCCTAACAAATATGTCTTGACGAGGTATTTTGGGCCTATTCAGCCTCGACACCTCGAGTAGTATTCTGCACATGGGTGGGCAGTTGATCTAGTTCATAACCACAAGTAAGGTGGGCTTTTTTATCTTGGGCTCCGAAAGTATTGAATAATCATTTCCAAACTATCCAGGTATGTAAATTTGGGGAGCTGCTACATGGAAATCCATATTGTTTGATACCTGTTATTATTTCTCCAAGACATTCTACATTATTGAAAGTTTTTTCGGCATATTGGCGCCATAAGGTAAATAATCTTTATTATCCTTTCAGAAACGGTTTTATGCCCCCTTTAACCATTCTCTGATACAGTTTAAAGAAGATCATGTTTCATATGCTTCCAGAAGTAGCTATCTCACTCACATTGATGCGTTCCTCTAATGTTTTCAATGGTTCACTCAGAGGGGGGTCATTCAGGTCCACCATTATCTTCACAAATAGTGTGTCATCCTTCAGGTACCCGTTGTTTGAGTTCTGTAGATTTTCCAAGCGTAGGAACAATGGACATCCGCTGGCTATGTTCATGTCCGTTGTGGGTCTCTTGAAAGAGGAACTGCTGGGGTCTGGTCTGAACGAATCCATGACGTGTTCCTTGCCACCCTGGTTAACCAAACAGAAAGTGACCCTCTGTTTAAAGGGCCAGGATTGGAGTGCATCATATTGACCTCTCATAACCACGAAGAACAGGGATAAATGACTACCCTTGCCCATGCCATCTCCATTTGCGTAGAGTCTAGCACACATCTTATACCCCCGTCTACTTGTAAAGAAAGGCGGAGAATAAATACTTATACTTCTACCTTGTATAGCATCTTGTTGCTTTTTGGTAAATTCTGAGACCTTCCAGTAGAAAGCACCATCATAAGAAGCAAATTCCGAGGATTGAACTCTCATCTCCAACTCTGCAATGGCGACATCCTTTACAGCCAAAGTTCTTTCCAATGTTCGAATCTTGAGCTGGTTTTGCTCCATTGTATCTTTCATTCCCCTGCGATTCTGTTCTATACGCTCTATGGCAGCTATCGTTTTCTCAATCTCTCGGTGAAGGGCAGAAACAATCCCTTCAAATGTTCCAGTCTTCACTTCCAGCTGCTGAAACTTTTCATTGTTTCTACCTTGTTGTGTTTCTAGAGCTTGTCTGACTCTGTGGTCAATGGTTCCCGAGCTCTCACCTCCTCCCCCGACTACAGCAACTGTTGAATTGTTCATCACATCAACTAGCTGTCGTTCCAGGGCTGTTATCTTATCATTTAAGTAACCCTTAAGTGTATCAAAAGAAGCCTTAATCTGTGGGATCTCTGTCTTAATTTCATTGTCCATGTTGTTTTGGCGTACCACGACAGCTTCGAAATGTCGAGACACATGCACTGTATCTAGATGTTCATGAACTCTTTCTTTATCAACCTAGAAAAAGAACAAATGTTTCACAATGAATTGAGACAATATTCCTTATGCTATCAACTACTATCAACCTATAAAGAGAAAGAAATTCAGCAATTCAGGCTCATACTCTTTATAAATACCTTGAGGTTACCTATGTAGCTAGAAATTTTTGTTTATTAGTTGTCATTGCAAATCAGGAATATATTACAATAAATTAATCATCCATAACACTGTAATGTAAATTTTAATCATGTTACACTCTCTATAATGATATTGAATCCATATCTAATAAGAGAGAGATCCACCATTATTGGGTTATTTTTTTTTTAATATGGGTTTTACATCACATCAACATTATTTCAGTTATGTAGCGATGCCCAACAAGGTTAAGGCTAGGCTTAGGCTCTTAAGTGTCTTGTGAAAGAACATGACCATGAAACCACCAGAGCAAGTTGGGCACCATCCTTGAGTAACCAGTCTATCCCCTTGACTACTGGTCCACATTCATCCCAAAGGCTATCTTATTTTTTATTTGCTGTATCAACAATTTTTCAGTTATGTAAGAAGATAACTTAAACATTTCTCATCATTAAATCAATGACAGTTTTCAATGTTGACACTTTAAAAGTGTGTGTGTGGGGGTGGGGGAGGCAAATGTCAAAATGTCTGTTTACCCCAAACAAACTCAGTATAGTCTTAATACCTTTATTTCAAGATAGAAAGGCAGGAAAGAATCCAAATATTCCAATGTGATGAACTGGAAAACCAGTGTTTGGAAAACCCATGTTTGGAAAACCAGTGTTACTATATATAGAAACATAGAATTTACCAGGTCAGACTATAACAAAACATGGTTGAAATAATTAGCATCACATGAACAATAAGAGTTCTTGATCACAAAAATATTTCCTTTTTTGAGATTAACATTTTCAGAACCATGAACAGATAAAAAGGATATAATTAGATAAATAAACAAATGATATAGAATGGTTTAAAAAAACCCACATCAAATTAATTCATTCTTTTCTCAAAAAGAGATTAACTTAGTTCAGCACAAATTCTTATCTGGACCACTAAACATCAGCCTGTTCCCATCATAACTAAATAATGATAAAAAATAAGGGCAAAATGGCCTACAACATAGGGCATCACTCTACAAAGGAATTGATACAAAAATGCAGTTAATGTACAATTGACCAGTCCACAAACCCAAACCTCAACATTTGTCTGAGAAAGAGAGCAATTAAAAACAATATTTACCAGCACACATTTGTAGGATTTCGTACACAATTTCATTGGTTAACTGTTAGGAATATTCAAATTGAGGCTTATTAGCGCCTGGTCAATCATTTTTTGTCAAAAATACATCATTTCATTTGCATATTTTTTATATAACCAGGTCTACTCGTACTGACCAATAAAGTCCATCCTAGAGATCTTAATGAGAATTCCAAAACAAACAGACCTCTGGGCAGAAAGGTAAAACATAAATAAAAACCACTCACAAGATCGCCACAACCTACAGGACACTGTATGCTACTACACTCGTTTTTTGTGTGAGAATCCAACTGTAAAATAAAATGATGATAGGTAAAGTGTTATTTTCTCAAAATCGACTGACTGATTCAACATTGAAACATACATTAATACAGTCAAATTGGCTTAACCTCACTGAGGAGGAAGCTTTTGGTTAGAGTAGAGGTAACATTTCACTAAATATCTGTTTCACTAAACATCTTCTGCAATAAATTGTGTAAATTCAAATCAACAATCCCTCTTATTTCAATATTGAGATAAACATTATTGCAAAGCAACATATCATTGGAATCGTCTCTCAGAGACACCTCCAATAATGTGTCATATTTCAATATTGTATCAATTTATAAGACTATCCATGTACAGTGAAGCCTCGTTTATCCAGATGTCTCGCAATCCGAACACAATTGCAAGGGAACGGAATTATTGTGCACTAATTTGCTTAACCAGTTACCAAACAATAACGACATTTGACCAGTTTGTTGCAGAAGAATCTTGAAAACATTGTGGGTAAAGCAGAAATTGCTCGTGCCTAGCAATTTCTCCTTTTCCGACAATGTTTTCTGCCATATAAGAAGACTATTTTTGAATTTCACATTTGGAAATGTCATCTGCAAACTTTTTCAATTTGGGACGGTCGAAAATTTGACGTTTGGTAAAGGGTTATAAGTATACATGTGCATATAGACAGCTTGTCTTAATTTGTATAAGACCAGGCCCTGCTTCATTAGTCCGGAAAATGCATTAATCAGGAAATTTTATAGGGAGCAGATGAGTTGGGATTAACGAGAAAATACTGTATATCCCTTTCGACTTATGCAAATATTACCCAGGACTTAAAAAACACATGGCACATCTCCATGTGTGTTCAAATCCTTGTGATGGCATTCCTTCATCATCGTGTGAGAACATCGCAACATGACTGAAATACTGCTGCCTTAATATAAAACCCTGATGATAGATAAAAAAATAGAGTGGTGGCAGCTTCTGTTTAGTGGGACTGTCCTTTGGCAAGTCACTTCAGAGCCCCAGACTTATAATGGTGGATCAAGGAAAGCTGTAACATCACAGAAGAATTGTTGACAAAGCCTTAAACACCAAGAAAAAGGAATAAAAAGTGAAGTGACTGAACTATATGGTGTTTTGTTTGTTTGTTTAGGGTTGTTAATGTATAAGCAGTATTTCAGTAATAAGATGTCCATATCACTAAAAAGCGAGGGAGACCCAAAATGTAAAATCACCATAAGAGCTGGTTGGACCATGTAGAACCAGTCACATATAATAAGTCAGCAGGAAGAATACGTATCACATCAAATCACTCCAAATATGATGAGGAGAGATATTTAGAGTAGCAAACAGTTTAGATCACACGCCAACCACCAATTTCATAAGTATGAAGTCGTTTCAAGCACTTTCGCACATTTCAACAACTTGTAGGCAAGTCCTCTCTGCCGGTTTTAACCATTATTGTTTTAACCATTATGGCCTGTGATTTAACCTGTTTGCTACTCTGAGTATCTTTCCTCATCAAAAGTATCTAAAGTTTTGGAAAGCAGACCACAAAAAATTTCTGTTGGAAAATTACAAAGCATTCTAGGGGTTAAAGCATGGCTTTTTTTGCCTTGAATTGGGAAGAGGCCCCGTTGAATTTGGAAAATGTTTGGGAAGCCATAAAGCTGGTTTGACTTTGAATTATTGGGAAAAATGCATGATTTTAAAGAAATTGGGAAGTAGCCTTTTATGGGCCCCTGTTATATAACGTGAAAAATCCCAATAAAGAAACTTGGAATTAAGAGCAGGCATGTAGAAATACGGTTAAAAGATACAATCTATCTGAATGTCTACTTACCTTTTCTCTTTTGAATTTTTTTCCACACACTGGACATTGAATTGTTGCCTTTGGGCATATCTTGTCATGGTACTGGAATGAAAAAACAAAGAATGTATATCCTTGATTGGAATAAATGTTCAAATCTCCAAACAACTATCCCATAGATTGAGTTCTGAGAGTGACAAACATTAAAAAAAATATTAAACCAATTAACAAACGCCAAATTTTCTACTGTCCATTTGAAAGAGACTGCAGACGACATTTCAAAATGTGATGAAATTCAAAAATAATCTTCTGATAGGGCAGAAAACATTGTTGGAAAACGAGAAATTACTCATTAAGAGTAATTTCTCCTCTTCTCACAATGTTCTCCAGAGTTGGCTGCCACAGACTGGTCAAAATGTTGTTATTGTTTGGTAATGGGTTAAAAAGCAATTGGAACAATCTCAGTCACTTAAAAAATAATCACTTTCAAATTCTTGAACTTAAACTTGCTGAAAACCTGGGTACCATTTTACCAAACAGTTTACGCTTAAGATTTGCGCAAGTCTACAACAACAATTAATCTTAATTCAATATTGGGCGAAGCAATATTGCAAAGTAAAACATCATTGGAATCGTCTCTCCAAGATGCTTCCAATGACGTGTCACATTGCAATATTGTACTTTTATTGAAGATACTATCCATGTGTATCAGTTATAACTTACATAACTATTTTCCTTCAGTTGTTTAGTAGAACGGTACCCTGATGCTTCATTAAAAAAAAAAATTTGGGGGTTTGGAATCATGATAATACAGGCATCATTCATGGTGGAAACATGTTCACAAGTTGCAATGCCAAACTAAAATAGTATGAAAGTAAGAAATCCGTTATAAAAATGATGTGCAAGATTTATGGATAGAATACAATATCAGGATTCAGGTTGCACAAAATTAACAGATTTTCGTTCAAATAACTTTAGAAATCTAAAAACATGAAAATAGATCCCAGTAATGTTGATTGCCTTCTTTTTATTGACATAGAACATGAGCCCATGACATCCAAAACTGTTTACCAAATATCATTCCAATGGCAATGGCTTTGCGATACAAGGTTCACACAATGGCTTGAATGTGATTCTGACAAAGATGCAATGACTCGCAGCAAACGCAATTTAAGAAAAAAAAATAACCCATTGGCCATTGGTTAAAAAATGTCCACCCTCACTGGACATGAGTTGTCAGGACCACCAGAATGTGTTATCTGATTTGAAGACTGCATGACTTTAAAACAACACAAGAATTTTAGAAAGTAATGAAACTAGGAGAGCCTTTTAAAAAGTATGATTTATCAGTGCTGTTTGATATTCAAACTATGACTCCAATATGGAAATGGAATTAACAGTTTGATTCAGAAGTTTATTAGTTCATGATACACAATTGGGTTGCAGTTGTTATGTCAATAGGCCCCCGAGATCACAGGCCTATCGGGAAAGACGGGCCCCCTAACAAGCAAAGCTGGAGAAAACTCTGTAAATGCTTGAAAATGTTTATCTTATCTACAGGATAAACAGGCTTTATCTTGACAACAAAATTATGCACAATGTTGAAAAGAAAATTTGTAATATAGTTTTATGTAAATATAAAGATACATGCTGCAATTTGACGCCTGCTGTTTTGTCCCTTATGTATCACATTTGAAGTGTACCCTTTACCCTATCAAACACCTCACCTTGAAAAATCTTAAGGAACCATTGTGACAAAAGGAGAAATTCCTTAAGTAACAATATTTTCTATGCGCTAATGTTAACTAATCTTTTGGTAATCCTTCATGATTGGCTGCTATTGCCTTTTAGAATGACAAAGTTTACTTTTTACACTTTAAAATGTTCTATTATCACACATTTCCCTTCATCTTTTTCTCTAAGCCATAACAACAGATTATTGTTGTTATTGTTTTTTTATTTTATTTAAAGAGGCAAAAACAAGAAGACATGATTATCATGTATTCAGGAAGCAGATTCATGAGTTTTCATTGTCAGTTGCAAGAACGTGTTTCATAAATGATGTTAACCCTTTACCAAACAATTACGACATTTGACCAGTTTGATGCAGACTACTATGGAAAACATTGTGGGCAAAGGAGAATTGCTCTTACCAAACAATTTCTCCTTTCCCCACAATGTTCCTGCCCTATCAGAAGATTATTCTTCAATTTCATCACAATATTGAAATGTCGTCTGCAAACTCTTTCAATTTGGGCAGTTGAAATTTTGGTGTAAAGGGTTCAAACAACAAAGTCAGAGCTGTTCCCATTGTTAAAAAACTAAGATTTTGAGACAATCATTGTATCAGATTAGCCTTAGTCTTTTAAGACTTAATTGTTGGTAATTCTTTCCTCAGAACTTTCTGAACTCTTCCCCCATCAGGGACATATGATTTACCATTTCCAAAAAACCTCAACTAAAAATAGAACTTAAATGATATAGGATCTAAAAATAGAATGTATATTATTAGAAACAGGAAAATTGGAAATCAATGCTAAAATTAGACTAGAAGTGGTAAACCCAAAGCATGGCACAAAAATTGGTTTTCTTGCATACAGTGAAGTTTTTCGTAAAAAGGTATGGCATAATACTCATTAATAAATCAAAAAGGTCTGAGACTTTTTTGCATATACAGGATTAACTATTATTAAATTATTATTAAATGCTGTTTAACAGAGTGAGTAAAATTTCCCACAATGTTTCCCAGAGTCGTCTGCAACAAACTGGTCAAAAATCATTATTGTTTGGTAATGGGTTTAAGTAAACTTTCTTATTCATAGAAATTTATTCAAAACCTTACCTCCAACTCACTAAACTTGATCTCTGTTTTACATCGTTTACAATTGATCACACGCTGTGGACACTCTGTTGCTTTATGATTCTCATAGTCCCTTAGGGTAATGGTGTTTTTACAGTCAGGACATTGTCCTTGTAAATAAATGCAGGTACTTGCATGGTTCTAAAAAAAGAAAGAGGATGAATATTTAAAAAAAAAAAAACAAGAATTTCTGAGTTTTTGCCCTTTCTTTCCTAGACAATAAGATGTTTGTACCAACATGTAGCATACACATTGTAAAATAATTTTGCCAAGAAAAAAATGTTTTTGACAACCAATTTGTAATGAGAGACAGTTGCCCTACTGACTTATGGAATGCCAATAGTTTTATCTGGCTTCACCAGCCCTTATGAGCAGTTGAGTATGGGGTATTCCTCCATCATTAGGAGTCAGATGGTTTTATCTGGCTTCACTAGCCCTTATGAGCAATTGAGTATGGGGTATTCCTCCATCATTAGGAGTAGGGCATCACAACATAGTATGGGGTCTTCCTCCATCATTAGGAGTCAGATGGTTTTATCTGGCTTCACCAGCCCTTATGAGCAATTGAGTATGGGGTCTTCCTCCATCATTAGGAGTCAGACATCACAACATAACTAAAACTATGTTCATGCAATGTAAAAAAAATATCTTAATTAAATTCATTATGATAGATTGGATAACTGAATGAATGGAAACTACAATAGGGACCTGGACAATTATTCAAATAGGAAATGGGTTTCAGACACCACATCTATAACTTAGAAATTGTTGATGTGATTAAAACCCCATTTCAACAAATACTGGGTTTGAAATGCAGTATGTACAAAGATAGGAGTAAGAAATATTACACAACATACCTCAAAGTCTCTAAAGATTCCCTTCCAATCACAGCCTTTGTTGGGACATTGAACAGCAAGCTTCGTCATTTCTCTTCTCACAGCATTGTCAGGGAACATCTGGAAATTAAAACAATATTTCAGTTCATATAGATATTAGCAAATCAGCTAATAGTTATAACAAAAATGTATAAACTGTAATATATTCTTGCCAGCCAAACAAAATATCTCAAACTGTTTGTAACAAATACTAGTGATAAAACACTTGAATATTAATTACCACATATCCCAGTGTTTGATGTTATCTGATGTGATTTGGAATCCTTCAAGATTCCCCCCACCTATAAAATGAGGGTTTCATTCTAATGATAAGGGATCCTGTTAGGTGAAAACTAAGCAAAACAAATGTTTTACATGAAAATACTGGGCTCTTCATTGGACCAAAATATTATGAGCCATTTTGGCTAAGCTACCCAAATTTTCTTTAGCCACTTGGATTTTTGCAAAGCCAAACTTGGCTAAGTCTTTTTAGCCATTTTAGCAGAAATATTAAATATAAATTACAGTTCATTTGTTCAATTTACAGACCAATTATTGAAATAGGCTAGAATGGTATTTATCACATAATAAAATAAATGATGTGTAAATTGAACAAATAAATAACAGTTCTTGTATCAGCCACTTCATTGTGTGGTTGTTCTTAGTAGAGTACTACATCCTATACCTCAATAAATGTTTACAGAACTTTGGGACAGGGTTAGAAAGACGACAGAAAATAATTAAACTTGCATGCATGCACCTGGCATGATTCATTTTTTAAATAAAACAAAATAAACATTTTAAAAAAAGAATATAAAATAACTTTTGATTGTAAATAAAACAAAATAAATTAAACATTTTAAAAAAGAATATCTAACCTTAAAGTTTGCAGGGTATGCTGCAGCGTTTACGTGATCTGGGAGTCATTGAACTGGCAAGTTGACAGTACTTGTACAATAATGACGTTCTTTTTACTAAATGTGGGAGTTCCAATGCATTAAGATATGCTCATAAAAGGTTATATTTCCTTGAATGTTTGTTTTAATTACCATTTTTCACCGGGAGTCCCTTTCCCTCATGTTGTTGTTGTTGTTGTTTCGTTGTCCGTAAATTCCGTACCATGGAATTTCGTTCTAATATTGCATCGATGTAATCATTTAAAACGCTTGATATATTGAATGTGTTTACACACAAATAATGTTTTTTATTCGCGTGCTTTTTATTGCAATAAGTCCCATATCACCTTTATGAGTATCTTTTTTTAACGCAGTGAGCTACAGAAATAAGTATCGAAAACGTTTTGGTGCGTTTTATTATTCTGGTACCGACTTTAGTGTGACACATAAACTGAAACCGGGAACCGGCCTGTTTAAACGTTTTCATTAGACGTTGCTATTGGAAATATACATAATGTCTGGTCTCCGGATTTTCTAAAAGAGCGCTTTCACTAGAAAATCGGCTAAGGAACCAAACACTTCTATTTATATTTAAGCTGTTCAACGTCAAACTATTCAATTTTAATTAATGATTACCACTCGTAGTGGCGAAAAGACTTTAGCCATTCTTCCCACTTTCGCCATTACAGACTCTATACAAAATGGGGTCAATTTTACTTTCGCCAAATTGACGAAAGGGTACATTTCTTTTTTCGCCAAACCAAGTTGACTTTCGCCTATGGCGAATGGCGAAGCTTTATGAATAGCCCAGCAATATATAGTTGTGCTTGTCAGATAGATATGATCCATTCTAGACAACAGTACATTTTTTTTCTATAAATGAATTCTGAATACAGAAAAGTTAACAAATCTTTGTACAAGAACACATTCCAAATAATTGTAAAAATAGGATTTTTTGTTCATCATTTCATTATAATTTTACCCAAAACTTTAATAACTAAGTGAGAAGTTCTGCATTCAAAGGGCTTTACCTCCTACTGTTACAAAACTGTCTTACCATTTATAAAGAAAACAATATTTTCATCTTTTATAATGCCTTCTATTTCTATTTCCTAAGAGAAACCTTTATGAGTGAATGGGTTAACAGAGAAGACAGTAAACTGTTGAAAAAGGAGAAAGTTAGAGATAGATATGCACCCTCATGCACTTTTTAACCATTTCCCAAACAACAAATTTTCGACTGGCCCAAATTGAAAGAGTTTGCAGACAACATCACAAAAATGTGATGAAATTGAAAAATATTCTTCAGATAGAGCAGAAAACCTTGTGGGAAGAGAAAAATTGCTTGTTACGAGCAATTTCTCTCTCCTTTTCCCACAATGTATTCTAAAGTTGACAGCAACAAAGTCGTCAAATGTCGTTATTGTTTGGAAACGGGTTAAACAACCAAATTCAGGGTAATTTACATAACTCCTCACCTCTTTTATAAGATTGTTTAAACCCTGTATATATATTACAATAATACCCTTCTCTTTTTGTATATATCAGCTAAAGATTTAAGAAAACCAGAGTGGGCAAAAGGAGAAATTTATGAAAGCAAATTCTTGATTTGTCACAGTGAGTGCTTTATACCCAATACCACACAATAGTAGTTGTCATACTTTCTGAATTCTCTTTACCCTTCCTTTCAAATTAGACCACATAATTATACGAAATCATAAGGAGAAAAAAAGGCAACTTTTGAAACAGGACAAAACACTGAATGTCAACTAATTCACTTTTTTAAATCCACCTATAAACAGCATATACTATAATAAGGATGTGTCCGGCCTATAAAAAGTTGTTAATAATATAAAAAACTTCTCCTTTACTTATTCTACTAAGAACAGCTATTATGATTTTTGTATTCATCTTACCAAGTCATCCATTCTAGCGTAGTCTCATAATGCATAACAAAGCAAAGAATGATCGTACAGTATCAAGGGCACTATTTATAAGCAACCGACCTTATCTATTATACAATAAACCAACTTGAGGGTGCAGTGTAATACTATAGGAAGTGATTCATGTTTATGAAGCACTTACTATAGTATTGCATCAAACTCTTGAACTATATCAGAATGTAAAGATATCGGTCTACTCAATCATAATAACAGTTCCATTGTGATCATGATTTGATGTCTTGCCAACATTGATCTGATTTTCTCTCTATTTCCCATCTATTGACAGCATAAATACCCTTGCTCATAATTACTTTTTGAACTTTACCGTTTACTTAAGTATACAATGTACTCTGAAATAAAGGTTTATCTGAACAACTGCCAACTGCATGGCAATTTGTAACTGGTCACATGATTAACATTTCCTGTAAGTTGTTTGGTAGAAGCAATTGTGGCAAAAGATAAACTGCTCATTATGAGAGCTTTATTCTTTTGATACAATGGTGTTCTTATATTTTCTGCGTGTGCTCAGGACTTCCTTTCTTTCAATTGGGAAAAGGTCTCAGCCTGTTGATTTTGGGAAATGTTATCAATGAAATTGCTGAATTGGGAAACATAGAGCTGAAATGACTTTGAATTTTGGGAAAACTGCATGATTTTAAAGTAATTGCCAATTGGGAAGTTGCCTTAATGGGCCCCTGTTATATTATCATGAGAAAAAGCTCTGGAAATGTAGGGAAATGTGGTATTATTGAGTAAAAGGTTAAAAGAAGAATAATGATTTGTGTTACCTGATCTGTCTGTATCAGACTATACTCATCTTCATTGCCTTCTTCTTCACACTGCTTGCATCTTTCACCAGAACTGCAAACAAATAGGAGTCTTATCATCTCATCATTTAAGCAGCTTTTAAAGTGAATTTTTTGTTATATGTTTACAGTATAATTCTAAGACTTCAAATGTCTATTTGATGAAATATCATAAAAATGTGTAATTCTAAAGAGTTAGATTTTCTGATATACTATTTCTTGTATTACTGTCTGCAGAATTTCTTAATATTGAATGCCAATGCTTAAGCACAGGATGATTAACATAACACATTTTCAGAAACATTGTGTGTATACTGTATATTACCTCTCTATGTCTAAAGAAGCCAACATGCAAAATCCTTTCAACAAAAGTCTAACATTTGGAAACACTGTGACAAATAAGGGATTTGCTCATGATGAGTAAATTCTCCTTTTGAAATTGTTTTCATAATTGGTCAGCTGCAAGTGTAGGTAATGGTGTGTTATCAGAGAACAAGGGTAAAAAACTATGGTATCAAGGAAGTAAAAACTTAACCCTTAAACAAATGCCAAATTTGTTACTGTCACAAATTGAAAGAGTTTGCAGACTACATTTCAAAATGGGATGAAATTGAAAAATAATCTCTTGATAGAGCAGAAAACATTGTTGGAAAAGGAGAAATTGCTCGTTAAGAGCAATTCCTCCTTTTCCCACAATGTTTTCCAGAGTTGTCTGCAACAAACTGGTTAAATGCTGCCGTTATTGTTTGGTAAAGGGTTCCGAAAGACTCAAATCCTTGTAAATTGAAAAGTAGCACAATTTTATTAAACCATTGAGAGGAACTTACCTGGCATGAGACTCTATACATGCTCTGCAAAATCGGTGTCCACAGAAAATTTGCACGGGGTCCTTTAAAACGAGTCCACAAAAGTTGCACAAGTATTTATGGTCTGGCTCCTCAGTGAAAATTGCTTTTGGATAGCCCCCCACATTAACTGGTGTAGATGCAGACTCCGCCATCTTTGGGTCATCTAACTGATATAAATCAAGTCAATCTGAAATAAGGTATGCAATGATTCAACCTGTTGCCAAACGCCAAGTTTTCAACTGTCCCAAATTGAAAGCATTTGCAGATGACATTTCAAATTGTAATGAAATTGAAAAATAATCTTTTGATAGGGCAGAAAGCATTGTGGGAAAAAGAGAAATTGCTCTTTCACATGTCATAGATAATATATATAAAAACAACCGCCCTGTTCCGGTCACACGATTCACCGAAATACCACTAGCGAAACACTGGAATACCCGTTAAAATCATAGTAACACCTAAACACCCTTTGGTAATACAGGAATACCCTTTGTTTTGACTTTCTTCGGTAACAATGGCATGTTTAAGCTGATGTTATTGTGAAAAAAAATAGCTCATTACGTAAATTCATTGAAGCTTTTGATCCAAACACATGCACAAGTGAGTTCACAGATGACAGCATGTTCACAGCTAATGTTAAAAAAGTGGTCTTGCAAATTATAAACTAATTAGCACTAGGCTCGAATTACATGCGGAACATACATAAACATAAGCATTATGGAAATACGTTAGTAAAGGCAAGTTGTATAAACTTTAATTTGTTGTACTTGATAATTTCCTTTAACACATCAAAAAAGATCTTTGAAAAAGGAATCACTCAGCTTGATGTACCTCTTACATCAGGTATTATAGTAAAATTTGATAACCCTTGTTAGCCTATATCTCAAAGGTATTCTGGTGTTTCGGTGGTATAGCGGTATTTCGGTGATTCGAGTTACCCACCCAGTTCTATATATTTGGATGTTTCTTTCTTGATTAACTTATTCTTATTGGACAATAGAACACTGTCTACAAAGATTGTTTGAAGCCATACTTGCGCTCATTTACACTTAAATTGTGAAACTTCTAGAATAATGGAAAATTAACTCAAATGTACTTTTAAGTCCCTTTTACATAGGAATTGAGACTGTAACACTTTAACCTGATGCTTTTAAAATAGTGAATATGATAAGACTTATTTTAATTTAGCAATAAAACAAGGTCAGCCGGGAAACACTGGCAACCAGTTAAACCCAAGAAATACTCGATGTTGAATGTTCATGTTGTTAATAATGGATAAATGACAGAATCTACATGTGTTTCACATGATTTTTCTAATTTCCCAAGAACAGCCGTGATATTTTGAAAGCAAGTTTCACTGTCTTTTTCATATGGAATCGTAAGTATTGAAATTCAAAGATCTGCAATATCTTAATCAAATACCAAGTTGATAATCTTAAAAGTAAGAGCTGTTGGCAACAGTTGTGCAGGGGTAGAGCATCAGTCTCTTGTACCAAAGTTCCCGGGATTGATCGACAAAAATTGCCGGGTCTAGCCCTCAGTTCAGCACAAAGTATTAATTAATATTTTTTTCTGTTTTGATTGTCTCTTTGTGAAGTCAACAATTTATACAATAAATATTTTGACAATTGACGTGATTTGGAACTGTCACATTTGATCCGAAACTGTCATGATGACCCCTATAATGTTTTCTTCAAAATTTGAAAAATGGAAAATTAAAAGTGGCAAAATCATAAGTATATTTAGACAGCCAAGATATTTTTTCGTTAAATTCATTTCTACAGTAAATGGGTTTAAACAGTCAAATTGATCAAAACGAATTGGTATCCACTCTGCAAGAGGCATATTAACAGAAAAAGTCACAGTTCGTAGTTAGGATTGGTGGTGAATAATTGCTTCGACTTAACAGAAATATACCAGGCGTGGTTCTTCTACTCGTTCGTACTCGAACAGAGACGGAATTCGTTTTTTTTAACAAAATTGGGTCATGCATTGGCGACATTGCAAGCAACACCAATAAGATTAAAGTCAATTAGGAAAAGATACAAACCTGCAAATCCTCACATTTCATTCAAATAGTTTAACATTCGTTGCAATTCGAAAGCAAAATGGTCTTTATTGAATTATTCACCTCCAAAAATAGGAAAAATAGGTTCTGATGAATTTTTGGGTTTCCTAGAAGGTGCACACCTTTTCTAATACTACAACTTCACTAAAAGTAGTCCCATTTAGAAATTTTGAGTTTCGACTTTTAGTGCATAGTTTTGCTGGTAAGACATGAGCTGGTAAAACACTGATGTGTTTCCTGTATAGATTATCGTCCTGCAATGCTTCCAAATTTTGTTTTGATTGCTTATTGAAGGACTTTTGTTTGGGATGTATGAACACAAATACCGGTACCTCGGACGCTACTAATACACTTTGCTCCGTAGAAAAAAAAGAAGACGATTGAGTCGTTCTTTTTATTACAGTTTCTGAGAGTTAACTGGCCAAACTTGATGTTCCTGTCTATAGCCGAGCGTAAAAAACACTATTATTCAGTCAGCAGAGTCTTGAAAATGCCTGATTTAACATTGGAGTCATTGGGAATTCAAGATCTCAAAAGTTACGGTTTTTCCGTTGCCCTGACACAGAGGTTTTAGCCCGGATCACTATCAGCTATATGACCCGGTGCAGTCCGTCCCTCGTGTTCTGTCTGCTCTGTCTCTTCTAAATTTGCTGTCGTTTCTAAATGTATCTATAGGCCATTCAATCTAGCCGAAAAAAGGGCCCGACCTAGACAAAATTGCAAAAGAATTTCTGAATGTTATGTGCGAAACTAGACATAGATAATAAGCTCATTGCAAAAAGTTGCATGTTGTAGTAGGTGGGTAAAGCTATATTAAAGCGATTTAAACCTGTCCTTCTTTGGGCAAAATCAAATGGCCAGTATGGTACACCATAGTAGTACTTTATGACGTAAAATCGAGAAACGTCATCACTGTGACGTCATTTTGGCTAACATAATGGTAACCACGTGGTTCCTTACACGATCAAATATTGCAGATTTTCGTTCGTCTTTTATTGAATAGATGCTTATGTTGCAAAAAATGCAAATAATATGAACATTGTAACAAAACATATAAGAAATAAGTGAAACAATCAATAATTTAATAAAATATTGCATGTATCGCCCGATTTCATGAAAGTACGGAAGGCCATTTCTGTCATAATTTTACTGATTCTTCAATTACTTTCGTGGATACCATCTCGTTGATTTTAAATCCTTGTCATACCTTGTATTCAGCTAACAGCAACTTTTTCAACCCATCTTTTTAACATGTTCGCTATGTGATATCTAGTATGTAAATTATTTGCATAAATCTATAGAATTTGCAGAAATAACTTTAACATAGGTTTTCTCATTTGACAGAAAGCATGGTTCTTAAAAAAGGTGATAAGTATCTTTAGACAGTGGTTTGTTTAAACGAAATAACTCAGAGGAACACAGTTTTGACAACTATAAGAATATTAGAATCAGCATTTTCAAGTGTGTCAATACTCAATTAACATTCGGCATTGATCTACGGGAAACTTTTATGATTGGATATCATAATCGATTATCTCATGCTTCACTAAGATTTGTTTGTTACTTTAAAAGCGGAATTCTTTTTATTCAACTGCGCTTGGAAAAAGGGAAAAGAAAGAAAAAATACTTTGTAATGAAAAGCGGAAGTGGGACTACACAAAAATTAATATAAATCTGACCAAAGTGACTATTCATAAGACAAAGCATAGCTTTAGTCTCTATTCTAAGTGAGTTTTAGTGTATATTTATGAACGTAAAGGTGTTCAGATCTGGCTTAATTTCAGCAATCATAAAAAGTTATCCGTTGGTTGAATACTGACAAGCTTGGAAGAAGCGTCATCAAGCTTGACTATACATTGCTAAATATATCTTAAGATATCTACTTCTGATTAAGCATTCATTTATTGGACAGTCAACTGAAAGCACTCCTTATCCGCAAGAAATACAACCATGACAGCAGTATTCCAAACTAAATATTCTTGACGTTTTGTTACAGAACTCATTGCAAAAAAATTGCCCCATGTACGAATATTATGTTTTGGTATTTCAACAGTTTAACAAGTTAGTGTATAAAGACGAGTGCTCTGATATTTAGCTCTTTCAATATATTCACCATTTTTCTAATGAAAACCAAGTCCCATAAGAAGTTGATGTTCTGTACTCGGGATATCTGCTAAACATGTGACTTAAAAACTATTATCACGATCCATACAGTAACAATAAAGACAGAATTTACCTTTCCACATTACAACTACCGAAATACATGTTACATCATCACATTGTTATGAATGCAAAAAGTGAGAGCGTAATTCAACAATGAATGCAATTCTTGTATAAGTCAAAAATGCATATAACACAGAGAAAACACCGATAAAAATAAAACACTAAATAATAATTTGATGTTGATGGTACTAGATATTTAAGACAATTAGACTTCGACAGTTGTATAAATAAATTTAAAAACATCAAAGTCATCGATTTTTTTTATATCATTTATCTTTTGCTTCACTGTGATTTGTATGTTATTTGCTAAATGGCACGCTTCCCTCAATTGTGAAAGGAAAGTTGAAGAACAAGAAAAGACGTTGTAATGAAAAGCTGAAGTGGGGCTAAACAAAAGTTAATGTAAATCTGATTGTAGTTGCAATTTATAAAAACAAAGCAAATCTTGAGGTTTATTTTATAAGTGATTATTAGCGTATAATGATCATAACGGTGTTCAGAAACTTATTTAAGTTCGACAATTTTAAGAAGTTTCCCTTGGATCAAGGCCGAATTTTGATTGAATATTGATATATTTAATTTCGATGGAAAAATGCTGATTCTTATAGTTATCATGATTGTGCTCATATGAGTTAAATCATTATTCATATCCCCCATAGCTTGTGATCATGTTACAGGGAACCCGTTTATAATTCTGGCTCTTTTTCCGGGAATTTATGAGGAAATCTGGGAGACAATTAGTTAAAAAAGAACCATTGACGCTCAGCTACATCTTTACCATATCTTTAAATAGTTTACGGCTTAGGTCAAAGTTGGTGGCTTGAATGATATTTGAATGTACAGTTTTTTTTTAATGTGTCGTTTTATTTTAAGAACCAAAGCACCTCTGCTTAACAGACATAAGAAAGAGCCTGGCATTGAAAGATTTAAAATGAACCACTTCCAAAAGGTTTTTCTTTAAAAGTATTATGCTATCTGTCAGATGAGAAAACTTTATCAAAGTTATTTCTAAAGATTCTGTAAATATATGCAATATATGAATAAAAGAAAAAAAATCACATAGCGAATATAAGCAGATGGGTTGAATAGTCATATAGTTACTGTAAGCCGAATACAAGGCCTGATCAGGATTTGAAATCAACAACATTATATTATTCTGAGAAAAAAGTTGAAACGGTGTTCAACGTCACAGAAGAAGACAAATAAAAACAATGGAATCCACGAAAAGCATTGAATATCCAGTGAATTTATGACAGTTATGTCCTTCCGTAGTTTTATGAAATCGACCAAAGCAACGCATTATTTCATTAAACTTTTACTTTCGTCACTCATTTGTTTATAAGTCCTGTTTCAACGTTCATATTTTTAGCATTGTCACGCAAAATAACCTTTTAGTTGATAAAAAAGGAACAAAACTCCGCAATATTTGATCCTATATGGTACCACGTGCTAGCCATTTTGCTCGCCAAAATGATGTCATAGTGATGACGTTTCTAAATATTACGTCATGAAATACTCCTATGGTGTACATTATTGGCCAACTGATTTTGCTTCAAAATGCGCGGTTTAAAATCGTTTTTATATAAATTTCCCCCACCTACTTCAACGTGCAACTTTTCGCATAGAGCTATCATGAATGTCTAGTTTCGCACATAACATTTAGAAATTCTTTTGCAATTTTGTCTAGGTCATATCTTATATTGAATGGCCTACTAGATACGTAACGTCTTGTTGCTGATAGCTGTTTTGCCAGCGACGTTATCGCTCAATACTGGTAGGGGCAAAATCAATTGCAACAACCACACGTTATATAACACTTTTATGGTAACCCTAGCATTTCATTGTCTACTACAGGTGCGGATACAGGAATTTTAGTTAGGGGTTAGGGGGGGGGGGCGTAAACTCAGACTTTAACCCTTGACCAAACACCAAATATTCGACTGTCCCAAATTGAAAGAGTTTGCAGACGACATTTGAAAATGTGATGAAAATAATCTTATGATAGGGCAGAACACGTTGTGGGAACAGGAGAAATTCCTCGTTAAGAGCAATTTCCCCTTTTTCTCAATAATTTCCATAGTCATCTGCAACATACTGGTCGAATATTGTTTTTATTCGGTAATGGATTGAGCTGGGGGTCTCTGTGGGTAGAGGGAGACGCCATGTAGGGTGGGTACAGGGGGCATAACCCCCAGACGGAAATTGATTTTATGCTGTTTTGAAACCCTTTAAACGAACTCTCCTAAGTGAAAACACCTAACTAAAGTCGAGATAAGATACTGCTTAATTGGGTAAAATCAATTAAATTACATGGATATTAAAGGAAAAGTGATTTTTTTTTCATAGGCGTAGGAGCCGGGGGGCCAGGGGGGCCCGGCCCCCCAATATCCAGACCGGGGGGGCCAGACTATACTTTGGCCCCCTCAACATTCACAATGGCAAATGGAGATATTTGAAAAGAAAAAGAAAAGAAACGAAATTTAACAGCAGAATAAAAATAAATGTGTATTTTTGTGCTTTATCTAATTCCAATTCGCCTTTTGTAACGAACAATAACCAAAATCTTTTTGATGTCATCATCGCAAATGACAATCTGAACACATCGGGTTTATCCAATGAAAACTCATCTCACAAAAATACCCGGGAAGTCTTGATTGACAAAAACAATGGTGTAATAAAATTTGAATGTTAAGTTCGAAAATCGAATTCCGATATTGATGTGCAATACTTATGATGACGTACATATCAAAGTATATGGATGAATCCCACAGATGAAACGCCATTTTTCTTCGAATTTGTCAATTATTTATCACCGATTGGGAATGCTAGTAACTACAGATGAACGCCGACGAGATCATGTTCAGGTTTTTCATCGGTGATTAGCAGCTGTTCATTGGTGACTTATATTTTGCTTATCGGTGACATATCGGTAACCATTCGGTGATATCGGTGGTAGACAGGCACTAAATCGGTGAATGTAACAAATTCTCACCGATGGAGATTTTTGAACCGTTTAAAATATCTCACCGGTGACTGATTTTAACCCGTCGGTATTCGTCTTTGTCCAATAACTATTGATCGGTGGTAAAAAGGTGGCGAATCGGTGATATCGGTGGTAAATAGTTTCCCATCGGTTCCCTAAAAAATACGAAACAATTTCCACCGATCTACCACCGATTGCCAGTGTGAATGGGGAATTAATCAACCCATGCATCGCATTGTTTTTTCTTCTATTCCCATTAATCGAAGGTTGCTGTTTCGGTTTTAATGAAAATTTCATCGCAATATAGAAACTTATTACGAGACAGAGGACTTTGTCGCAATTTTCATCGGTTCATCGGAAAGAGACTCAATGGGGGCGAGAGAAAAATACACAAATACGAAAACAAATGTTTTATCAGGTAAAAATACAACCGAGTAGTTTTCAGTTAATCAGCCTGAGTGTGTTTCAGCACAACCTCTGACGTCAAACAAACATGACATGTTAGTACTTTCACTTTGCACTTGGAATAAAAACACACGCTGCAAAATTGGAAAATAATGTATGCAGGGTTCGTAAAACTTTGATATAAATCTAATTAAAATATTTACCACATGCCAGTGGAAACTTTCCGCTGCTTTTCTTTCGTGGAGAATTCAATTCTCTCTGTTTACGTGTTTTCCTCTTCCATTTTGAGGGACCGGACATTTTGACGTATATCGTCTTCAAGATGCGTAAACGGTTCGCAGACTTTTACTTAATGTCTTAAATAGCGGAATGATTGAAAAGGATGAGGGGAAATGATTATTAAACGGGAAAGTGAATGAACATGTGATTTTCTTATGATAATAAATGATATTTGATCAGATTGGCTGACTATATAATGATAGATGAGCTTATTGAAAAAAATTACTTGATCAATTTTAGGGGGGGGGGGACGTATGTTTAAACCGGATGTTTGAATTTTTTAGAAATGAAATGTATAAGGATTACAAAAGTGCTATTTTTCTCTTAAATGAAATAAAAGATTTTGATTTTTGTACCATGAGGTATGAGGTTATATGCCTATGTTTAATCAGGTGAAGTGTTGTTGCATTTAGTTGCTCCATTCATAATTATCGAAGCGGTTGTGATACACAACCGGCCTGCTCCAAAGAGCAAAGTGGGCGGAATTACTACCGTTTCCCAGACACGGTAGTAGGGCTGGGACGGGTACTCGAGTACCCGGGTACGGGCCGGGTACAGGCCAATACCCGGGCAGCAAATCACTACCCGTTACCCGACGTTACTTTTATCTGTTGCAAATTCACATGAAACGTGTGAATATGTACTCATTGACGAGAGAATCAGGGGTTTCTAAATCCCAAACTAGATATCAATTTTCCCCCAAACAATTTCTCAACATGTGTACAAATATGGAAAACGCACTCTACCGTGTAACATTACTTCTATTTGTATCGAATATCCACGATAATTACAGGTATATGATAGTTTCTATTACTAGCATTGCACACCTTGTTGTGTGACACTGCATTGTTATTGTGATATGATACAATAAATGGTAGGCTCGGTTTACAGCTTTCCTATTGTTCGAACTTAGTGTGTTTTGTTGTTTGCAACACAGTTACTTCTGTGGTAATTGACAACAAGAATGTTTTATCTTGTTAACTCAATTGGTAGATCCCTCTTCCAGTGACCATGTGGCCTTGAGTGAATTCATAACGTTCTATTTTCGGTGCCTTCAGCGCTTTAGATTTGAACGAAAACAATTAAAACATAAGATAATGCTTTTTACAACTGTGTTTCTGTCAAATTGAAAGATTTTATAAACAAAACAATGTATTAAAGATAAAGCCAACCAAGGTACTGGAATTCTAACTGATGTGGTGTTGTATTGAAAAAGATTGTTTCGCTTGTTAAGTATTGATGTTCGATGCATAAAATCGCACGATTGACATTGGGTATATCATATTGAAGATGGATAATTCTAAACACGCTGTATCTTTTATTTTTATTAATCGGTGAATGAAACGCATAAAATTGATGCAATATATGTTTAATATCTGTCACTGAAGAGAAATAAGGGAAAGATTAAAAAGAAAGAGAAAGGGAAATGGAAAGGATTGGAGAAATGGAAAATAAGAAAAGAAGGAGAAAGAAAATGCTAGAAAGGGGAAAAGAACAGGAAAAGAGGAATCACGAGGGTGGAAAAAGAAGGTAAAAAGAACTGCTAAGCGCGGGTGTGTGTTTGTGTGTGTGTGGGGGGGGGTCAGAACCGGTGACCCAAGAATTGGCGTGTACAGTAACTAAACTACTTATTTTACCCTTGACAATTATAATTATATCTCATGGTCTGTATTTACTCATCGTTGGCAAAATTCGTCCGACAATCACCGAATAGTGCCGATTGAAGGGATGATTTACTTAAATATATGAGTCCACCGCTAACCAATCTTTATTGCTTTGGTTATTCTTTTCTTTCAACCGAAATTCAAATGAAAGTAAAATTTATAATTGCTGAACATGACAAGTCAAAAATCGTTTGAACTATCGAACTTAGTTGTCTGTGTATCGTGATTAATATTTGTTTGTAGACATAGACTGAAAACTGCTTTACATTCATATCGTATATATTTGTAGCTGTATCGCTCTGCATTTATCTCTTGCTAATAATCATTCAATTAAAAAACACTGCTTCGTGTTGCTCTTCAATGTTTTTTTACGTGTTGTTCTTCAATGTTTTTTAGGTGTTGTTCTTCTCTGTTTTTTACGTGTTGTTCTTCACTGTTTTTTACGTGTTGTTCTTCAATGATTTTTACGTGTTGTTCTTCACTGTTTTTTACGTGTTGTTCTTCAATGTTTTTTACGTGTTGTTCTTCACTGTTTTATACGTGTTGTTCTTCACTGTTTTTTACGTGTTGTTCTTCATTGTTTTTTACGTGTTGTTCTTCACTGTTTTTTACGTGTTGTTCTTCAATGTTTTTACGTGTTGTTCTTCAAAGTTTTTAGGTGTTCTTCTTCACTGTTTTTTACGTGTTGTTCTTCACTGTTTTTAACGTGTCGTTCTTCAATGTTTTTTACGTGTTGTTCTTCACTGTTTTATACGTGTTGTTCTTCAATGTGTTTTTACGTGTTGTTCTTTACTGTTTTTTACGTGTTGTTCTTCAATATTTTTTTAAGTCCGTAAATTCATACGTATACATGTGAACAACCCACGCCAGCCACAACGATGTAACAACATATGGTGTCAAATTAGCGGAACATTTATTGAGGCGTTTTATCAGAGACATAGATGTTATCTATGTCTCTGGTTTTATGCATAAAAATTGGAATAATAAAGCTGAGCACATTAGCCAAAAACAAATTGGACATCGCCGAATCTTACTGAGGAATTTGACAGTTCTATAACGCACGATTCACTGATATTTTCGGGACCACTTAAAAGGAAATCAGAAGAAGAAGAAAATATCGTATCTTCTTTTAAGGATTGTAGAAGAAGGAAGACATTCATAAATCGTTAACCGATATTTCAGAAGAAGATTCAAAGAATTTGGACACATATTACATTCGTTTTAAAAGGCATGCCCAGCCAGAATTGAACCTGATATTTGCAAGGTTTCGTTTCAACAACGAAATACAGGGCACAGACAGTATTGATGCGCTCGTTACTCATTTGCAAACACTTGCGAGAGACTGTTACCTCCGGGTTAACGAACACACGGACCAGCGATGAACCACGACAGAATCATCTTTGGATGCTCAGATCGAAAAGTTCGTGAAAAGTTGATCAATACTGGAGATAAGCTCACAATGGACACGGTTATTCATATTGTCCAGAACTATGGATATTGCCATCAGCAATGTGGTTCAATGATTGTCAACGCACCCGTGAACGTTGATGCCGTTAGACGTCCAGAAGCTAGGACGAGAACGAAATCAACAGCTCCGGCATAAGACTAAAGGTGTGGTCCCACTGGCATTAAGGAAGAGTTGCGTATGAATCACGGACAAAAATTGTTCATATTCGGTTAAGATTCGCAATATTCATTAAGCATTTCTTAATCTAGACAATCAACGTTCATACACGTCCGCATCTATCCGCAAGCGGCATCTTTCCGTTCCAAGGAGTTTTGAACTGCACACAACTTTGATTGCGGAAAAAAGTTTGCTTAACACTCGTAGTTTATACGCAATACATACTCAATACACGCGGATTTATTCGTTGGGTTTCATCTCTTTTAGTTTCGCACTTGACGGGTATTACGTTTTGACCGCGGACTGGGACAGGATGTAGTGAACTTATATAACGTGTGGATCACGGCTGCGTCACGAACTAAAATAATGTGTAGCGAATATTTACGATTTGTTCACGAATAAAAGCTTGACGTTCCCATTAACTCTGCTTTGTGCATACCTGCGAATATGTAACACGTCACGTTAACACAAAGAATTACGTAAATATGGAAGAAACTGACACTTGACAGTCATTTCCAGTGAAGGTTTTGGAAGATCAGATATAGGTATGGACCCTCAAAGGCGTATTGTAATAGTAGCTGCCATTCAACAACATCATAAATAACTTATGCAAGTCTAGCAAATGATCCAGAGGCAGAGACGAAGACGAAGAAGAGATCTAAGAGCTGTTTGAGGAGTGAGGCCATGGATTTGAAGAAAAGTGGAATTGTATGATAAACGGATGATTGAATTGCGAAATGAGGGTATGTGTGCTTTTCACAACTTAACGAGACATGTTTGATGAATTGGTTAACAAGCTTGCAAAAAATGCCAACCAACTTCAAACCTTACCTTGAGCCTGGTCCGGAGGAGGCAGTTACTCGCCAACACACAGCCTCTGGTACAAACGAACATGCAGTATGCCTGCACCCAATTGTATAAAGGGTCGGTATATCATAGTTTAACATGTACAATGGTCACTTCCTGTTATACGTTATTGCTTGCCGATGTGTCAGGAAAGGTGCAGCATCATATGCCAAAATCTACAACCACGGTGAGCTGAAAGAAGGAAACGACAAAGTTATTGGCTGGACACATCAAGACCCCTTCCTTATGACATACATGATGTACCCTATTTCATTGTCGGTGATGACGCTCACACATAGAGAATAATAGGTTAGTGACGTAAATGGGTTAATTTTTTTTTGGCAAGGCGTAAGAATTTATTAGGTAAGCCGAAGCCGAACCCAATAAATACCGAAGCCGAGCCCAAAAAACTTAACCCATTAACGTCACTAACCTATTATTCTCTATAAACATGGTAAGCGCTTCTTTCATTAACTTACCAAACCGTGACCCCTTGTTCGTCAAGGTCCAAAGCCTAGTTCAAAATTGTCACTGGCAGTAGTGCAAATATCATACAATTGGCACCGTTTCAGTCATTATGTATAATCAGCTCTTTGAAAGCCACTGAATGTAAATAAGTATCATATTTCAAGGTAAATGCTCCTCATAGATTGCCACAAGCTCTTAAATCTCGCATTAAGACCGAATTTGATCGAATGGTTAAGGACAAAATAAAACGTCGTGTTACCGAACCGACAGACTGGGTAAATTCTAAAGTCGTTTTAGAAAAACCCAAATCTGGCAAACTCAGAATTTGCCTCCACCAAAAAGTGTTCAATAAAGTTGATCATAAACCACATTTTCAAATGCAATCGTATTACCTCGGCAATCTCCGTCACAAGTCGGCAGATATACCTCGTAGGTAGTTCATGAATACACCAGCAAGCCTGGGGTAATTCGCCTTATTTCCGGCGGATAACGCACATGATTACAACGTGCATTTAATATGTATTTAAATACATACAAATTGGTTATATATCACAATTGAATGTTTTCTTTTTTACCCTTTTCATTAAAGATTATCATATCAACACATCTCTATTTCATATTTTGGCAATCGTATCTTTTCGGCAATCCGGGGATTTCCAGGTAGATGCGATTGCAAACGGCCATGCCCTTCGTTACTGGCCTACTTTCAAAATGGCTCCCCATTATCTCCGAGGTTATTTTAAGAAATGGCCGAGGTGTTTCGAATGTTTCAAATGCCGACACTTGATGATATTACGTCTACGTTGACCGGAGCGAAAATTTCTGAAATGTAACCAGATCCTAGCAAAATTGAGGCCATTACCGAATACCACTCACAGGAAATCGTGCGCAACTTTATACTTTTCTAGGTATGGTTAATTTTCTACCTACGTGTAGTGTATAGGGTTAAACTGATACAGCGTATCAGGTTACCAGCCGACGCTCTAATAGGCTGATGCCTCTGGGAGCTCGGGATAGTTAGTGATAGTCCACTGTAGAATATAGACGTATAATAAATATAGTTTATAATAACTGACTTTGTCTCCTTTATATATATAAGACACCATACATTGGCGACAAGGATATGGATATTCTAAGTTTTAATGTGGTGTGAATTTAATTAGATTTCGTGTTGAGATACTTGGATTAAATTTTGTTGAAGACATTGACGCTGGATTAAATTCCGATAACACAGTGAACTGGATTAAATTCCGTTGCAATGACAAAAGCACTAACCGTACCAAGTGTCGAGCCGTTCAAGCTTGGAAGGGACAGTTCGAGTCTTCCAAGCAGGTGGGAATGTTGGATGAAGACGTTCAACTATTTCGTGGTCGGATCCGGCGTGACCGACAAAGCTCAAAAGAGGGCACTTCTACTGCACATTGTGGGACCAGAGGTACAGGGAGTGTTCGAGACCCTGGACGAGATAGGAACAGATAATGACTTTGATACAGCCGTGTCGAAGCTGGAGGGCTATTTCAAGCCAAAAACAAATGTGTCGTTCGAAAGACACGAATTCAGCTCGGAAAGTGGCATTTAGTAAAGGGTTAAGATGATGAAAATATTAAAACAATAATTTGATCGTGTGGTTTTGACATTTTAAATAATGTACTTGAATGCGACACCTGAAGGATATCACGGGATAAAATGTACTGTAGAGTACCAACTCTACGAATAACGAGTTGTGCACCCTTATAATAGCACATTGGAGCGTCCCATTTTCAAAATCAATCGAATCCAGCTGGTTATGCAGTTATAAACGATCATTGTTTAGAGGTAAACAGTATATCTCTCGTTCTCAATGAAATAAAATCTTTCAAATCTTTGAAAAATGGCCACCATTTTTTGACGTCATTTTTTGACGTCATCGCAAAACTGCTCGAGACATTTTGCGTTTTCTACCCATCGAAAAAAAAGGAGTAATAAACTACGATTTGTCCAAACACAGATTTTTCCCAGATATGACACATATACCAGAACAAACTTAGGCTTAACTTACATGATATATACATGTATATTTATTGCACCAAAAGTTAACGTTTAGATTTCGCATAAAATGAGCATGAAAATTAAACCCCCAAAATGAAACAAAGTAGTCTTGTTAGACCTATAACATTTCGTTCCTAGAAAAGAACAGACTAGAATATTCTGTATCTGTTCTCTACACTATATTCTATACAACAAAATAATTGTGCTCCACCAAGACGATATACTCTACCCTTTTTAAAGGAAAACGGCATCCATTGTTCCCGCTTCGATTTAACTTAACGATTTTACTCTATAGATACAAGTAAAAATTTGCTATAAATGTACAGCAAAGTGGAAGCTACTTGTTTGTTAGTAGAGGAAATAGATCATAAATGTTTAAGAAATCAAAACAATGAAGATGAATGTGAAAAAGGTACACCTATTTATCAAAACTTGAACGTATTGTGTTTCTCGAAAAAGAAACCAGATATATCAACGATGGTGATTCATACCTAAGCGAAAGCCTTGATTAAAATAATGTTATTACAGTTGATGTAAGCTTTAAATGACATGAGTGACCCCTAATTCAATCCAATCAAGTTTTTTATCAAATTTTTACATCAAGTTTCATCACCATGTCTCATTCCAAACTCAAGTTATTGATTCGAATCTGATTTTTATCTTTAGAACATTGACCTTGACCTGAGTGACCCCAAAGCAATCCCAAGCAGGGTTTAGTAAAGTTTCATTGCCATATCTATTTCCAAGCTAAATTCATTGGTCTTGAGGACCCTAAAGCAATAACATGTTAGGTCATGATTCATTTTTATGCAAACACCAATGGAATGAACGTAAATTAGAAGATATCTACATTTCAACAATTCCGTTGTTGATAAATTTGAAAAAAAATAATAGTGTTACGAAAGATTTGCAATAGTATTATGTAAATTGTGTACATGTTAAGATAGCAATTTTAAAAAAAAGAAATGAGAAAGAGTTAGAGAGCGAGAGAGAGAGAGAGCGAGAGAGAGAGCGAGAGCGAGAGCGAGATAGAATGAGATTACCGCCAGACGTTTGCTTCCACAATAAACCAAGACTTAAAGCGAGCAGGTTACTTGATGAAGTCCAAAAGCGCTCTGTTACATATTTCTAACGTACAATCTTTACAATATTGGCAAAGTAAAATGGTAAAGGAATAAGCTCTTTAAATACAGAATTGCGGTCTATTATTTAAATGGATCAGGTTGAGCAATCCTTTTTAAGTCAATGCAATTTTGTCAGATATTAACAAAAGAGGATATTGAAAAAATTATTTCTTTTGATTAACCCTTTACGGTATCTAGCGCCGTTCGCCGCCTTATCGATTACCGTATAAAACCCTTTTCGCCGTTATACCTATTACCGTATAAAACCTATTTTGACGTTTTATCGATGGCCGCATAGAACGCTATTTGACAGCTGAAATATTTATTCAACTTTAACCCTTAATTACATAACTTTATTCACAAGCCACTTTCTCCAAATTTCATTTTCCTCTTAAATAAGTATGTTTTCTTTCATTTCCGATGATAAAATCATAGGGTCAAAGTTTAAACTTTTGCTCTAGAATGAACCTTTTGATAATGGTCTCACGACATCTTTCTGAAAATACCGCTATCAAATTGAGATGAAGGGAATTCAAATTACCATCCCAATTACTGAGAGGCCTTCAATATCCGGTCATTAAAGATCAAAACAATGCCGATTTGTAAAGACTCGATAAGGATTTCATGCAATTCTTTAGCAACTTAACACACTTCTAAAAATTCTATCCAATTAAAGAGCATGCGGCACGCAATCTGTAAAGAATGTTTATGACACGGAGCTATTGTTCTAGATTTAAAGGCGATTGACAATAAAGCCGTTGAATAATGGACGTTATAAAGACGGCTGTTTTAAGATATTTAGCCAATATTGGTGTTTCCGGTATACGGACATTTGCTCCCCCGGACATTTGCCCCCCCCCCGGACATTTGCCCTCTCTTTGGTATAGGGCGGACATTTGCCCCCTCGCCGCAATATAGAAGGCGGACATTTGCCCCCTCATATTATTTTTTCAACTTGCTTGGCCTGATCATATTCCGTTATGATTAAACAGGAATTTAGATGGAAATAATAATTTGATCAGACTAACATGTCAATTCTGCTCTATTACGCCGATGGCACTTGGTCGATTATGCTCATCCAACCGTGAAACGGCGGTATACGTGCATACGTTGATTTGACCTTATTTTTTCATTTTCGGTTTAATTATTTCTCTCATAATAAAAAGTGATGGTGTTTGTTATACCGACACAAATTGGAATACCTTTTGTCTTCTTTGTTTTTTATTGTTAGCCTTGAGTGAGCCAAATCGGTAATAATATTAAAGATGTGATCAATATGTAAATTAAAAAAAAATTCAATTCATTTAGTTTCATGGTTGGATGAGCATGATTGGCCAAGTGCCAGCGGTGTGTTTTTGATTCGTTGTCTCGATTTTAACACCTATAGGGGATTAGGAGGGAAGAGCTAATAGAGTAAAATTGATAAAAATATCATTTTCCTTTTAATTTCTATTCAAATATAACGTACAACGATTAGGTCATGCAAATTGAAAACAATAATATGAGGGGGCAAATGTCCGCCTTCTACATTACAGCGAGGGGGCAAATGTCCGCCCTATACCAAAAAGGGGGCAAATGTCCGGGGTGGCAAATGTCCGGGGGGCAAATGTCCGGGATTCGGTGTTTCCGATCGCATGTCAGATACCAATGTAGATTCAGAGCAGTCATTCGATCGGTTTTTTGAGCCTGAAGATGATGAAATGCTGAAAAATCTTACCAATTCACGGACAAGCAAATAAGATCATTCCTCCGACTTTGACTACAGCAAAGAGCTGTTGGTAAATTCATCACCCATGGACATGTTTTTTACGGAAATATAAGCATGTTTCGTTGTCATTATGAATTGATAATAACCGTTTTACATGTATAAGATGACCAGGTTTAACTTCTTTACGAAGCAATATTGCGTTGAAAAACATTCTTTTTTTTTTCATTTTGGAAACGGTTTTAATGGAAATTGAAATAAAACGACTCAGCTTTGATGAGAAATATGCAAAGACAAAGTATGCATCTCGAGTCATGAATGGACTTTTTCGTCAACAAAATTTCCTGCAATTGATGACGAAACAGAAAATCAAATTAGTGATCTCTTGGGGAAAACACATAAGTTACTATATTACTTTTGATTTTGTATAATTCACACCTCAATATACAGTTTCATTGTTTGTTTATTTTGTACACCTAAATCCTGATATGTATGTATCACTAAATGAAGAAAAAATCATCAACTTAAAGGAAATTTTGTTCTCGTCGTATTTTATCCTTTGAGAAAATCTATTAGATGAACGTAAATTGCATTAATTTTGGTTTGATTAAGAGTACCCCAATCAATAACAATTATCGGAGATAATCCTTTGCAAATAGGTACCTAGGGTGACCGATTATGTATGCGTTAATGGTCTCCGATAATCGGATGGTTTATATACCTATGGTGTCACAGATAAGCCTTATCTCTATACCTTAAAGGGTTAAATAGAAATATTTAATAGAGAGAGAATTCTATAAATAGAATGACAAAACAAATCTTTAAAGGAACATAGATTTAGATTATTAATTATCTTCTGAACGACGTTCATAGCCGTTTGGTAAAAATAAAACACATTTATCTTTAAGATATAGTACTCTGTTTAAACACATTTTATCTTGTAAACAGTGATCTATTTATTCCATATTTCTTTTTTATCCAAATGAGTTGTGGGGTCTTGGAACCCAAAAAAGAAACTGATCAGCCCTCTTGTCACCATGTGACACTAGCAATATACATCGGAGAGCAATCCTTAACTATTCCGAATGTTACTAAATAGCAATCGGGCAAGGAATCTTGTATTCAACCTATCAGGACAACCATACATTTCATCTGATGTGAACATAAAACATTAAACCAGAGCTTTAGATGGACAGTGACATGACTTGACAGGTATGGTCTACTTAACTCAAGGGGTCCAGGTACTTATCCTCTCGTTAAAGGCTTTGATCATGAGCATCCGATATGTACATATCCTTCATCTCTTCTTTATAAAGCTTTTGTGCGTTATGAAACTGCTATCTTAATAAAAGATAGTATTAAGGCAGCCTTACAAAGACGAAAGTGGAGAAAACCAACCCTAATATCTACATACAATATCCAATTTTTAATGAACTGAAAGCGATACAAAGTATTTTGTGTCTGTCAAGCAAGGAAGAATTACTAATTATATAACTCAAGGTCACATTCTTCACACGGATATAACCCCCTCATTATCTTCATGTTCAAAATAATGAACAAGAAGAGACGGTACAAAGAAACTGTCCATTTAGTATCATCAAGTTGGAGTTAGATGAACAGTTTCCAGAAACTGCTCAGTTGGCTTGGATACCTCCGGTACAACATGCATGAAAACAATGGCAAAACCCAACTGCCAATGTTTTTGTTGTAGCCTTTTTGTTGTAGCCTTGTGAACGTAGTGCTGTCTATCGCAGGACTGGGGCGACTGACTTGGTTCACCTCTCTTTTATACCCAAATATTTAAGCGCCACCTTGTGTTTCCGAATTACATCGTGTCCCTACGGACATTGCGACTGGAGATTGCAGAATGTTGATTGAACTAAGGATGTAAACATATAATGAATCGATAGAGCGGGCGGACATGTAGCGTTTATATACACATATACAATTTAAAATCTCAAAACAATCGGATAACAGCCGTAAATACTAAACAGTTAGTTGAACGAAAGTAGACGCTATCCAAAGGGCGTCGATCAAACAAAGGAAGACAACTTTATTTGAAGTATAACGTTATAGCTCTACTTTCGCCCTCCAAAAAGGTTCGTACAAAACAACTTCGCCAAACAGCGATTTTTATCGGCCACATATTTTCGGTCGCGACCAGTTTTGTTGAGCATGGACAGTTTTGGGCCCGTTTCTTGGTCACGGCCAGGTTTTTGTTGGTCGTTTTGATACCGGTTTTGTCACTCGACCGAGTTTTGTTGGTCATGGCCTAAAGTTCACGTGCGCGGCCAATGGTTAGTATATAAAGGCTGGCCAATATTGGTCGAGGATTCAGCCTGGCTCTCAATACTTTTAAAACCCCAAACTCCACGCCTATTTACTTTGCAAAGGTACGAATTGTAACTTTAACCAAAGATCATCAGCTTCTTTTACTACGATACGTTCACAACTTATATATTCAAAACGAATTGCCTGCGGTATACCATTTACAGTAGAGTACCAACTACATAGTCCTATTAATATTGAAATACCATTAGCGTTCTAAATACTTCATTAAAGAGAGATTATAACCTCCGAAACAAGCCTTGACTGTTGATTTTATCCCATTGTTACGAAGTCAATCTACCCACGAACCCGTGAGAGTATTACACATTCCGTTCTGGCGAAGAAGCCCGGTAACAAAATGGAAAACTACGTTCGACATGAATTGCATGAAATTGACAAAATCCTGGTGAATTTGTTCATGATGTTCAATTTAAAGATAGGGTGTAAAACATGCGACATTAGAAATGAACTGAATCAACCAATCTTAACAACGATCTTAAGTGTGATTCCTGATATTGAAGGATATTAAATACATGGAACCGTATACACGGATTTGTCGGGGTTTTACTAAGTGCACTTCCCTTTGTCAAAATATAAGTACATACAAATTTAGAAGACAAATACATGTTTTTTGACGATGTGATTGTTTTTAATCCACATGTTCGTTGCTATTAGTATCATGATGACCTCAAAAACATGTTTTGATGACAATTGTTAATGATAAATTATATAAATGGGTTAAAACATGCATATTGTTGGATGAGAACCATTTGATTTCCGTGCAGGGTACTCAGTTATGGTAATGTATTTCCATTACAGAGCATGATACAAAAACACATTTCCCTACCTTGAGGCCTTTTGTATGTTGTGTATATATGTAAAAATTCGAAATGGTTTCGACTTTGAGTCCACGAAACATTGTTTTATCGATTCCTTTATAGATAAAAAAACCTGTTTATGTTCTTTCATCTATATACTCGAACTTGAAGTCACACTCAAGTACAATGTAAAGGAACTATCGCAACCATATTTGACCTCTGCATACAATAGTTTTTTATCTATCAACTAGCCCATCCACTGACTGATATCGCCTGCCTGATATAAATAAGTGATATCAGGTCAATGCGTCACGTGATGTATCACATGATCAACATTGCCGGAACTACTTTTGACCTACTGAAACGACCAACGCATATACACAAAGGAGTCAACACGTCAACAAGAACTCAAGATTCCCGATAATTTTGATATTTTAATTTCAAAATCAAAAAACAAAATATATAACTGTTTATGAAAAAAGATTAAATACATAGAATAGACTTAAATTCATAACTTTGAAAAGTTCCTGCATGAGAAAGAAGGCAAATCCTCAATAATTATGAAAAAATAGGAAAAAGATCAATGAATGACCTTGATTATTGAGCAATTACTCTGTATTTGCAGTAATGATTGTGATTTGATTTAAAATAACTTACATCATGACTTAACGATACCCTCCTATGCCTTGCCTTAAGCAAATGATTTTGATATCACTGTGACAAAAGAATTATTTAACTGTTCAATATGAGCAATACATCCTTTTGCCATGATGATCTCTATTCTCTACCTGATATCTTGAGAAAAACATTATTTTTCATATCATAGACTAATCATACATTGGTCAATAACACCAACTTGCTATTTTCTTCTAAATGGCAAGAATTTGAAACACTGTGAAAGAAGGGGTTATCACTTATGTCAAGTAAATTTTCCTTATTCACCCTTTTTCTTTCAAATCTTAAAGAAAAATTACAGAGGCAAACTATGAATTTTATGAATGTGTGGAAATGAAACAATTACAATTTCAAAGCAAAACATTGTTGATCATCCCAAATACATAAAGTAGACTATATGAATAGAAATCATTTTTTGAAAAGAGAAATTGCCTAGTTTAAGAAATGACCCTTCCAATAACATTTTCAAGAGTTTTCTGTTGATATCAAATAGTATAAAATAATGATGTATGCTGTTTTGATACATCTTAAACAGAAATATTCAGAAATCAATGTGTTGATTTATTGGAATGGTCCAAATCATTAAGGAAAAATGAAAACATTGACTCATATTGAATTTTTTTATCCTTTCTCAACAGTTTTTTTTCTATAGGTGTCTACACACAACTCTTATAACATTGTCATTGTTTAGAAATCATTTAATAACAGATTGATAACAGTTATTAAGAGGAATAGCTTCAAAGAGGTAAAATTCTCTAAATTTTCTTGTTGCTCAAGTCAAATCAGAAAACAAAATCCAATTGCCCCCATTCTTTAGATAAGTGGAAACGGTAACTATTTATTTGAGGCTGCCTTCAATGTCCTATATTATATGAGAAAGGCCTACTGGGATTTGACTCTCCAAAAGTACTCACTGGCTTAACAATTCAAGGATGAGGGGGAAAATAAAGATATGTCCATCCAGTTATTAAATTTCAGTTAAATTGGGTTTAAAATCGATAAAAAAAACGGACGAATTACTTTGTGTCATTACGTCACTTCGCGTAGTTTACGTCATCGCGTACTTGGGTCAAAAGTGCTACTTCGGTTGATTTAAATAGAATAAAGTCTGTTTCATCGCGCTTTATAGGAATAATTGTCTGTATCTTTTTATTCCAGTTATCGTTACTAGATAAATAGAATATTATGCTAATGTCTTTTGTTATCAATGTTATCGGTCAGGGTAAGGAGAATTTATAAAGGGCTCGGTAAACCTCGCCCATTATCAATTCTCCTTACCCTGACCGATAACATTGATAACAAAAGACACTAGCATAATATTCTCTATATCCCCTGTCAAACGATGGCGGTAGTGGTATTACTATTTCTAGAGATATTGCTCCAATACAATTTTTACTCTTCGCGGATGATATTTCCCATTGTGCATAGTCGGTCAACTTACAACAGTAGCTAAATAAACTATCAGGTTCTTTTCAAAACACTAAAAATATATCTTAAATGTGAAATCTGAAAAATCGTTTAATTTGGTTTAAAAGGAAACAACTATACATGTCAAAACTTATAATTTCACGAGTTACCGATAAAACATGATTTAAAAGGATGTCCAACACTTCCATATACATTGAACTACTTGACATGCACGCTTAGAAAAGGTGTTATTATATCCCTATCATTGAAATACAGGGATTTCTCAGTGTATTAATTTTCAATTTTGTTAAGTGATGGTATCAAAAAGTCATATCATCACTAGTGATGATATCAGTTTTGACGGAACTACTTAATTACCATTCCTTTGTATTAAAGTCATTGCTGTACTTTTGCACACGGCACTAACATGTTTGTATTCTAAAATGTATCCATACGCGTGAATGACGTCATTGGACGCACAAATGACGTCATGGGCGTTGTAAACTGCTTGGCTCCTCCCATTTTACATTCTTTTTGGCGTTTATGGAGGTATTTTGGCAAACATATTTTATATAGTGGAATAAAGTAAATAGAATAATCAACTCCATTCGATTGATATAAAAAATATGTCACTTGAATGGGTTGTTATCATATAGAAAAAAACACGTTCTTCGAACACGTTTTTTCAACCTGATAACAACCCATTCTCGTGACATAGAGAAGTTGGAGTTGATTATCCTCTATTTATACGCCGGGGCCGATTTACCCGAAAAAGTGTAACCCTACACTTATATCCGAGCAATCTCCTATGGAGAGTTATCGTCCCCCGGATACTACCTCTGCAACGGGCTCAAGCCATCTTTGCCACGAATCGTGGCAAACTCTGTAATATTGCGATCCAAACTGTTTTATGCATACAATAAGTAAAGCACTATATGAATAAGTCCAAATTACCTTTACTTTATCCATACAGTGGAAATTGAATATGTATTTCACCGAATTTTTCTAGAACTATTCTAAAGCCTTTTTACGCTATTGAAAATCAATCCGCGGATTGTTTACATCTTTGGTCCCCCGCTCGATCTATAATAAATCTTGGTTATCGCACAGTTTGGATACCAGTGATGTAAACAAAAACGATGTAGAATTTGGGAACGATGTCTTCACTTTACAACTGTGTTTTTAAAGATTTTGCCACTTGCAAAGATTAACATCAAAATACGTGATATCATTGTCTTTGGAATAAGGCAAAAGCTTCTTAAATGGCACATTATAATCATCTGAAAGGGCGCAGATCTCTTCAAATAGATGTACTGAAAACTTCCACGAATGTAAGATAACGATGAGTTGGTGCTTTTAAAAAAGTACTTCCAAATGACCCCCAAATAAGCTTCACATGCTATGAAATGAGAGCTGAATGAGTTAAAAAAGAGTTGCAGAGAAGACACAAGTTTAAGGCTGTAAGTGTTTGAAACAAAATGGATATTTGGATGATGTGTCCATGGTTTGTGGGTCACAGGAAAGGCATGAGCATAGAGACAAAGATGAGAGGAAAGAACTATGTTGAATGAACTGCAAGTACCTTTTCCTAACTATGCTTGTTTTGTTATATATAATAATACATGGTTTACCAGTAACTTTATGATGTATGTATGCTCATACTTTGTGAAAAATAATAGACAAACCATTAATGATTCTGAAGATATAGGAAAACTGTACACCCTTGGTTCTCCCCTCTATAAAACTGCAACAGCTGTTTATCTTCGTGGGGGGGTAGGGCTTGGGGTGGCGAGGATGAGGGGAAGTGAGGACGCGGTTATTTTAAAACGGGTCAATGGATCAAGGCAAATTTATGCTTGATTTAGTGCACTTTTGGGCATTTTAGTAAAGTGGTAAAACCTCAAACAATAGTGAGAAAAGCATTAGAATAAAGCTAAAAAATGACTGACAGATTGTCAAGTTATATCAAATCCCTTTATCAAACTGATTTCTACCCTTTTCAACGTAACGAATGTTATCTTTAGTTGCTTACTATTTGGATAATTTTCACTATTCATATCTGAGAGAATTGGTCGATGCTTCTGTTAATTGTAATTTGAACATAACGTAGCATTTAGTCTATCAATTAAGATATCCTTATGTTTTCTCACATTGCTCTTTCTGAACCAATGAATGCACATACTTTACCATGTCAACAATCTTAATAAGGGACAAGAGACTGATAAAACATTCCATATTTGATTCATTCAATGCAGAAAAAGAATTTCATTGATTACCATGATATAAATTTGTAATAAGAAGAGGGACTCAATTAGAAAGTGGGCCTTTAGCATAAATCTTTTGGATGAAAGAGTAAGTTGTTAATGATAACCAGATTTTTCTTCAATCGAAATGCTTTCAAAAGCATGAAAATGGGTCACATTTTTGAAGCATTGTTATAACTTAATAAATCATGAATTGTATGTAATTTCAGAATAATTGGATGAACTGTATAATGAGCAAGTTTAATTAGTTATTATTAACCTCTCTAATGAAAAAAAAAATGATAGAAAGAATTGATAATTGATAGGGTTAAAGGTGGCCAGTAATATGATTCTTTTAGTGTATAGGATGGTCTAAGGTACATATTCTGTAGATATTTGTTAAATGAAGAAAACAATTAACAATTAACAATTAACAATTAACAATTAAGTTTTCATTTCAGATTTTCACTTTACTTCTTCACATGTTTTGAATTTTACATACATATATCAGCTATAGTTGAATGAACAATACTCATGCTTTGCATCAAAATTCATCATAGTTTTTATAACTGCTAAGCAATGCCAAAACAATTATGACAACAGTTTATTTCTTAAGTTTCTTTCATAAATACTTATAACAAATTCACAATAAGTGACTAAATGATGAATGCAGGGAGCATCCCCAGATATGGTTATAATTGCTACTTAGTTTTCATACAGTTGCTTGTTAATAGGAGCTTAAATGATAGATTGTAAGAGTTTCTTTTATAATTCAAATGTTCTCTATGAATAATCTTTTATGACAAAGATAAACATGTATTATTATCATTACAGCATACAACAATCAGAATCTTTAAAAAACAAGTTCTCATCATGAGAATATTACTGTTTAATGATATGATGATGAAATATTGAATTAACAAATAAGCTGAACTGTTGTTTGTTAAAACATTTTCTAGTTGATACATAACGGTTTGCATTCATTACATTTCAAGAAAGATGATGTCAGAACAGTGTTCATAAAAGTTTACAGCCTTTCAACCATAAATATTATTTGCTGTATAAAATGGAAAAGTAACTAAAGCAAAATTACTCAACCAAATACAGTTTCACATGAGGATCTTCAAATAAATAGAAACAGTGTCCACCATGTGCATTATCAAAGTATGATTTAAGAATATGGTGTAGGTGAAGAGATAAGATAGGAACTTTCTTATCAGTAAAACTAGGTAATGAAAAGCTGTGTTTGATCTGAATAAAATAACGCTTGGATCTGTTCGATGAGTTAGATCTGGTTAATAATTTGTTCGTTCTAATGTCTCAAAATTGTACCAACAACATAGGATTTAAAGAATCAATAATTCCTGAATATGCCTTTTATCTGAACATCTGCTTCACCCATTCCTCCATGTAAAATTTGTGACTTGATTAATTTGAAAGCAAAAGCAGATGTTAGAAATTGGTTTTAAAGCTCAGAGAGTTGTGTTTTGGGTGAAAGAAGCATTAATAATTTGATATGAAAAGGACAATCTCACAGATTAGGATCTTTAACTTTAAGAAAAAATTGTCTTCTACAATTGAAATGACAACATATTTTCTAAAGTAATATAAGACTAGATTATTGACAGCTTTCTAACCCCAATCATAATTATTTAGAAAAGATAAAAATCTTTTATTTTGAAGATATCAATCACAAACCATTTAAACTGGTGTTTCTCTACACAACAATCTAAACTTAAAAACATTTAACCATTTTGTTGCAGACTACTCTGGAAACATTGTGGGAAAAGTGGAAATTGCTCTTATCGAGCAATTTCCACTTTTCAAGCTATGTTTTCTGCCTTATCAGAAGTTTATATTCAATTTCATCACATTTTGAAATGTCGCCTGCAAACTCTTTCAATTTGGGACAGTCGAGATTTTAGCGTTTGGTAAAGGGTTAATCCTTTCCAAAACAATAACGACATTTGACCACTTTTTTGCAGACGACTGTAGAAAACATTGTGGGAAAAGGAGAAATTGCTCGTAACAAACAATTTTTCCTTTTCCCACAAGGTTTTCTGCTCTTTCTAAAGAATATTTTTCAATTTCATTACATTTTGAAATGTCGTCTGCAAACTCTTTCAATTTGAAACAGTCAAAAATGTGTTGTTTGGGAAAGGGTTAAACAGTATGCATTATCAACAATTTACACTGTAAATGGTCTTTATTAACTTTTCTAAACAGTTAAGAATGATATATTGGAAAGCTGTCAATAATCTAGTCTTCTGTTACTTTAGAAGTTAATATTTTCATTTTATTGAAAGAAAACTTCTTATTTTAAATTGTTAAAATCACAACATGTGAGATAGTCCTTTCAAATAAGACTATTGAGGCTTAACAGTATGATCTATGTCCACTTAATAGTAATTGTCAAGGTCTGAACTGACTGAAGGAAGATTTAAACTCGAAATGAAGAGGAATGGTGCTATTTGTTGTTGAGAAGGTCGCAAATAATCTTGATTCATTGGATTTTCTTGAGAACGTTTCATTCTGGGGTCATTCAGAATGACGACTCATATTTTAAACTACATGGAGGTTTGATTTGTCTTGGAGAATGTATTTTCTAGCTGTTATTCACTTTGTTTTGATCGAGTCGTATGGGGCGTCGCCTCAATTCTACTCAGTAAGCTGTTATGCTTCAAATGTAAGCTGCTTTGTGTGTAAATAAATGTCTTTATTCTATTTTAACTGTCCTATCTTATCTATCTTTATATTATGATACGACTAAAGAGACTTTCGTCTAACTTCTTAATTGATCTGAGCGTTAGTTTGGAGCTCGCTTTTTGCAAGCCGCTAGATGCAGTATATTACTACACCCCTACACGTCAGTTTCGGCCACGTGACCATACCGAAAAAGTGGGACTATTTTCTGAGCCCGTTACAGAGATAAATGTGGAAGCGTAGCAGTAACCAATTTACTCTGGTAGAGATTGATATCCGAGTCGTATTTCACAGCTTACGGAAATACCCGTGTAGTTCCGATTGAAACTGACCCCTACCTCGGACATGAATGAACGATGAGAAAAAACCCTATCCGCATTCATTCCCCTAGCTTTATTTTCTTTATTAAAGACATTTTACAATCTGAGGGGGAAGTCTGGTTCAAAACAAACTTCAGAGGACACGCCTTTTTCCTCTATTCCTTTGATGTCACACAACTGACTTTAAAAGATATCCCCTGGATTTTCTTCTTGTTGCAACAACTTTCGCAAATAGGATTGTTTTTCGAGCCAAATATGAGAAAGTGGTTGAAAAACTTTAAAAAAAATGTCTATAGTTTGCATGAAATGAGAAGAAAGAAGCTTTTTGTCACCTTTATACAATTAGTCGAGGCGAACTTTTTGGAACCTAGAAATTGTGAGTAACATGTAGTTTTCTTGCTGATTTCTAGTCTATATGTGTTCTGCATTAAATTGAGGGAGGTTGCCACTCTGGCAACTTTGGGAAATTTATATGATTTGCATAAATTAAAAATGGCCGCTGGTCGGCTTCGTGGTTTTTCTACCCGACACTTTTCAAAAGAATTATGGCATGTAAGGTGTCGTTTCTGTCTTTGGGGTATGGAAAGTTCTTTTTTGATGTTTTTATTCAATTCTGACCAATCAATGTTGAAAAAAATCAAGATGGCGACCAGGCGCCATTTTGAAAAAACAAAAGTTATTGTGATTAGCTTTTTAAACAATGAAGATTTCATGGATTTTTGCGTTCTTAACAATGCATACCATTTTCAGGACATACGGTTAGAATTTGATTAGACTACCATTTGTTGTGATAAGATCTGATGACAATATGCATTATACAAAAAGCCTTTAACTCAGAGAAACAAACATACAATACAGTGTCATTTGTATGATACTAAACACACATTTGTTTGATACCGTAATAACTTTTGTATTAAAATAAAAAAGGAATACTTCTAATGATTTTGAATTTGGATTATAAAAGAAGGTAAATTATTTTAATTAAGTGATGTATCCTGTGAGGTACAAGTTCAAAATCTAAATCCTTTGAAAACAAATGCATGTATTGCTGCAACAAAACAAGTGATCTGACATCAGCCAGCACATTTAAAAAATGTCACCGTAGCTAAAACTCAAATTTGCAAGTCATTTCTTAGCTTTATTGTCAAACTGATGCAAATCTTAGATTTAAAATCGTGTATCCTAGCAGCATGTTTGTCTGACTTATATTTTGAATGAAACAGTCTTTGATGAAGATCTGAGACTATTTGATTGTTTTGCCATTGACTTTATGCATAATCGACCGGAGGAATTCATGCAAACTGAGCAGTTTCTGGAATTCGTTGATCTCATTCCAACTTGTTGATACTAAGCGGATAGATTAATTCTACCGACACCTTTTGTTCATTAGTTTGAATATGAAAAGAGATGGGGGATGGGTTATATCCATGTGAACCATGTGACCATAGAATATATTGTCAAGTAATTCTTCCTTGCTAGACAGACAAAATAGGTTTGGTATGCACTTTCAGGTGATTAAAATTGGATATTGTATGTAGATTGTATGGTGTGTCCTTGGATGCCGATCAGTTTGGAGTAGCAAGCTACAGTTAAGATTGGAAAATAAGTCCTCATAGATTCTTTCCCATTTATAAACGTACATAGAGCGACATTTCCTCCATTTCCGTCTTTGTGACATACTGTCTTTTATTAAGACAACAGTCATAGCAAACATAAGCTTCACAAGGAAGAGATGAAGCATATTTACACATCGAGTGCTCATGCTCGAAGCCTTTAACAAGAGGATAAGAACCTGCATCCCTTGAATAAAGTAGAACACACCTGGCAAGTCATGTCACTGTCCAAATCCTGAAAGTACTTATTTGGCAGATTACATAGCTATGAGAGAAACGAACGGAAAACAGTTACATTACAGATATTCCATGTGGTTTTTGGGCATTCCCATCTTTTCTCATTGACGGGTATGATTTTATTCACAAAGGCACAAAAAGTATGGTCTATTGTAACATATACAGCTAGTCAATGTAGACATCAACCAAGAGGCGCCTGATCCTGTGATAGTCATTGTATCAGATTTGTTCTATCACATAGTTTAGCCGCATGGTGCAAGTTTTATAGACTTGATTGTATTTAACCAATAAAACCTGAACACTTACAAAGATACTATGATGAATGAGGAAATGTTTGTCAAATACTACTATATTTCTGCCAAAGAACATGAGTTATGGGACTTTCAGGAGAATTCACCATAGAACATGGCTTTTTTATAGCTCATATCATACCGAATAGAAAACTTCGGGCTTGGTGAGAATACCACACAAGAGACTTAAGATGAAGGAGTATTCCGTTATGATTAGATAGATATGAATGTAATCTACGATGTTCTATAGATTACTTGATACAGCCAGGGCTTCGTCCATTTGCTTAGTAGATATACATCTATAATCGTTCTTCATGTCCATTGTAGTGTTCGTTACCACTTGCACTTAACAAGGGTTGACATGTTTAAGTCCATGGAGATTTAAATGCAAGACTACCGAAAGTTATATCGTCTTGTACTGTGCCCCTGACATGCCGTCTGTGGATATAGAACATCATACCAATAAGGAAGGGGAACAGTTAGCGCCTTGAACACAGTCTCGTTACATTATCCTCGACTGTCAATATGTTTGGATGAAAAGGCTCAAGGCACCAAAGAAGCACCAAAATGCCTTGTAAAAGCAGCAAATCTGCTTTGTAGTACATTTCAGAAGAGACAAAAATGCAGACAGCTTATTTTTGGCTCTTTACACGGGTATAGATAAGCTCTGCCTCTGCACTTAAAAGTTATTCTATGAAAGCCAAGAGTTAAAGTATTTAAAAACATATAAAAGGGAGATAAAGAAGATCAGCTTTGAAGATAACTTATTGGGGTGGGCAGCCCCATCCAAGCTGTTTGACATAATCTGCTATAAATGCAATGCTTAGAGGAGGAAAAATATAACAGAGCCATGTTGCAAGTTTGTCATAAACAGCGTCTACTATGCACCTCATATACAAACTGTTTCGGTTGAGAGGACTGCTAAAACATCCCATAAGAAAGAACAAACAGACACATTATTAAGGAAGAAGAGAACCTATCATAACGCAGTAACCAAGTGGTAAGCGATAGAACAGCGAATCTGGTCATGATGATGAAGCAAAGAGAAATATTATTGGTTAGGGTGTTGGAGACTTTTGGATACAAGGATTAGGGCAAGACATTGAATTTTATATTCCTTAGAACGTTTCTTAAAACATGATTGTGAGGTATTCTGTAAATAGATGGCATTTTTTAGGGGAGCATACAATGTTCCTGAGGCTGCTATCAATGTTCTGTCATAATTCTCCAATGAACCATGTTTACCTTGTATTGAAGCTTCCCAGGCATTGGATGGCAATATCGTCAGCGTTGCTCCCGTATCCACAAGACAATTAAGCGTTTGGCCACAATATTCCATGGGAATAAACAATCCTTTCCCTATGGAATTAGCACTAGTTGTACCTGAGAAGGACTTTTTGTCATCTTGGCCGTTTGAATCTTTAGGTGTTGGTCGATGATTGGATAGCCAATTTTGTTGGGATGGACATTTGGCGCGTAGATGGTACTGCGATCAGCAGATAAAGCACGGTCTTTGGCCGGAACTTCTGTTATTCCTGTTCTGATTGCTACTATGCTGAAGACGTTCCATCTTTTTCTCCAGTCTTTCTATGCTTTCCTGTAAATGTTTTATGACATGTGGTGTTAAGTCGTTGTCAGACGTCTTCTTGTCCAAAAAATTGGCCGCGGCAATTATTCCCTGTCCTTCCATTTTAGTCCGTTCTGCTCTATTGAAGGCTTCTAATTCTACGGCATGACGCACAGCATCGTTCAGATCCGTAGGTTTTGACTGCTTAACTCTCAAACGCATGTCAGCATGGCATAGAGCGTCAATAAACTGTTCCTTAGCCAGAACCTCTCTGATATCCGCCGGGGCTGACGGGTATGCGAGATTAGTTTATCTGCGGATTTCCTGGCCGAGTCCTGAAAGTGATTCTGGGGCTTTTTGACGCCTCTCACGTAAGTGAACTCGGTATAATTCCGTTTGATTTTGGGGAGCGAAGCGTTCTTCGAGTGCCTTCTCTAATGCATCATAATCCCTGGAGTTTGATGACAAATTGACAAATACACCTTGTGCTTGGCCTCTTAAAGATACGGCTAGATAACGACCTTTTCCTTCATAACTCCAATGGTTTATTTCGGCACATGTCTCAAAGTGTGCTTTATAATCAAGCCATGATGTTGTCCTATCATATGTAGCGGGCTTCACTGAAGCTCCCTTTGAGGCACCTGATGTCTAGCCGTGGGTGTCCTTTGTCTTGTTGGTTATACCCGAAGAGTGCTGCTTCGGGGCACCCTCCTTCTAGTTTGGAATAACGCAAGTGGTTTGCAAATAAGGTTCTGTCAAAAAGCTATCAATCTGTTCCTCCAACTCGGCTATTCCGTTCCGCATTTGAAGTTGAGAATTTTCAAGCTCTAACTCCCGTATGCGCCTCATTAAGGCTTCGTTGTGCATAGCAGCCATTATGAGGTTAGGTCTGACAATGGTGATGTTGTCAAATGTATTCCACCAATGCCACAAGTTGTAACGCGCCCGCGCCAGGACGCTGAAACAACGACTACTATGCACAAGAAATTAAACAAAGAACCAAGGTATTTACAAGGCCTTCTCCAGGCCTTCAACGGTTATACAACACTAGGTACCTCGTTTCAATGATGGGCTTCAAAGTTTTTGTTCAATAGGCTCGGCCTCAAAACGCCACCAGCCTCAAAACGCCACCAGCTTCAAAACGCCACCAGCTTCAATACACCACTAGCTTCAAGATGCTAAGTACTGGCGGCAACAAGCTTCATGCTTAAAAAAACCACAGGCCTCAAAGAGCCAACTTCACTTTACCAACGTAACAAAATTGACCCGGGCTACACGACTCCTTTATGCCCTTTAATTTCCGTTAGAATATAACAGATAAAGGGAACATGAGAAAGTCTATTTCCCCATCTGCCAATGTTTTTGTTGTAGCCTTGTGAACGTAGTGCTGTCTATCGCAGGACTGGGGCGACTGTCTTGCTTCACCTGTGTTTTATACCCAAATATTTAAGCGCCACCTTGTGTTTACGAACTACACCGTGTCCCAACGGACATTGTCAAATCAACTACTATTTGATTCAATGAGCGACTGGAGATTGCAGAATGTTGATTGAACTAAAGATGTTAACATATAATGAATCGATAGAGCGGGTGGGCATGTAGCGTTTATATACACACAATTAAAAATACAATTTAAAATCTCAAAACAATCTTATAAAAGCCGTAAATACTAGACAGTTAGTTGAACGAAACTAGACGCTATCCAAAGGGCGTCGATCAAGCAATGGAAGACAACTTTATTTGAAGGATAACGTTATAGCTCTACTTTCGCCCACCAAAAAGGTTCGTACAAAACAATTTCGCAACTATTTTCAAATTCCAGAATCATTTTGGGTATTTTCCAGCAAAAGACGCTTAGAAAACTATTTGACACCATGGTACTTCCAATTTTATGCTACACATCGGACATTTGGGGATATCATACTCAGACTGCACAGAACGAACTGACGTCAACTTTTGTAAACGTATATGTGGTCTTAAACAATTTGTCCCAGGTTTCCTTGTGAATGTGGTAGAACAACCATCTACGTTAATTATATGACTAAGTGTGTTAAGTACTGGATAAAATGTCTATAGTTACCAAATAATAGATACCCGCGTAAGTGCTATCTTATGATAAAACACATAGACAAAGCAGGTCGAAACACATTGGCTACAAACATTAGAAGGCTACTTTTTGAGACTGGTTTACTGGTTTCGAATACGTGTGGATCAACCAGGACGTGGGTGACGCCAGGAGGTTCATGTCGGCATTTACAGGTCGTATCAAAGTCTGCACCATACAATCGACTATCAACGATTCTCCAAAGGCAGAACATTATAAGTGCTATAAAACTCTTTTATAAAACACGGAGAGATATTTATCTGTAAAAATGCCCTTTCCTAAAAAAAGAGCGCTTTCGAACTTCCGATGCTCAGGGCACAAACTTATGATACAAAAAGGACGCCATTTGAATATCGATCGAGAAATACGACACTGTACTTATTGTTTAATCAATCATTTGTTTCTTATTGAAGAGGAATTTCATGCTATCCTTGCTAGAAGGCTTACGACCTACCTTACTGCCAACAGATACATCAACACCTCTGTCCAGAAGGGAGGCGTTCCCGGTTTCTCAGGTTGTGTAGAACATACAAGTGCAATCACTCAACTGATCCGAGAGGCAAAGGAGGGGAAGAAGGACCTCACAGTTGTCTGTCTCGACCTTGCTAATGCATATGGTTCCATTCCTCACCAATTGATCTACACAGCCCTTCAACACTACCACGTCCCAGACTAAGTTCAGAAAAATATCATCAGCTACTTGGATGGTATCAAACTCCGGTTTTCTGTTGGTGACCAGCTGACGGACTGGCAGAAGTTGGAGAAAGGAATTGTCACGGGGTGCACAGTTTCCGTGGTACTTTTCATCATGGGAATGAACCTTCTGGTCAATGCAGCCCTAAGAGAGACACGTGGTCCGAAGACAGATTCAGGGATTTACATGTCATCCATTAGAGGCTTCATGGACGACCTCACCCTCACCACTACAATCCATGTACAGGCGAGATGGATGTTGACAGCCATTACAGATGTCGCTTCATGGGCCAGGATGAAATTCAAAGCTGTAAAGTCCTG